>CM075991.1:3980374-4144355 GCA_038087875.1 Malacoraja senta
ACACTGAAAGTTCTGTAATGTTTCTCTGCTGCATTCAAAAATCGATAGCTGTTATTGATCCACACCAATCTCGGGGCAGTCTTTGGTTGATCGCCCCCTTTCCCTTCCCCTTCCCCTTCCAAAGGAAATCAGCCACAACACTGTTAAATGTTTACACCAGCCTTGGTTTTGAAAAGAAATTGCATGTCGATCCGGAAAATCTCAATATGTGAAAAGACAAACTGATGATAAAAGATAAAACTGTTTAAATACGAAATGGCAATTATAATATAACCAGTACTAATCAGCAATCTGTGTAGTGTGATGTTTATTACGGCATTCAGCCATCAACGTATCGTTTGATGACTTGGACATTCAAATGCCTCTCTGGGATATGTTCATTAGAATGAAATGCATTTGGTGTCACGGTGGCTACATCTGAAGTTTGAAACAATTACTGCAAGCAAAGAACGAATCTCTGTAATTCTAAAAAAAAAACATCGTTTTGGCCACGGGACCCATCTCGGATTATTCGCAAACTGGTGATCGAATGAGAGTCCCCCCCCCCCCCCTAAATACATGATTGCAGTGGCTTTGCAGACCCGTTCCCGCAGAACGAGATACAAGGATCGTTAAAATGCTGCTAATTCGGTTGATAGTAATCGACGCCATATTTACATTGAACTGAAACTTAACCATTGGGGAATTAGCCAGCCTGAAAGCAGGTACCATCCATCATAACATTTAAGAGACATTTGGACAGGTACCCATTGGATCGGAAAGGTTTAGAGGGCTATGGGTCAAACGCGGGCAATTGGGACTAGTGTAGATGGGACATGTTGGTCGGTGTGGGCAAGTTTATATGAATTATGAACATTGAGGATATTTAAATCGTGTGACCTAACCGGAAACCAAAGGGGCAGCGAATGCCTGGGCGATAGATGAGCGGGTTTGTGTGGTGTAGAACTGGGGCAACCTCAGGTCAATACAAGCAACTGACCAAGAACGTAGTGGTAACGCGTTATAGTTTGGCAAAGATGTTTCAACGTGGACACACTCGAAGCCGCTTACACCAAGCTTTGCTCCTTTACCACAATGTTAGGCCCCTATTTATAGTGTATTTATATTCTGAAGAAGTGTCTCGATCCGAAACGTCACCCATTCCTTCTATCCAGAGATGCAGCCTGTCCCGGTGAGTTACTCCTGCATTTTGTCTATCTTCGGTTTAAACCAGCATCTGCAGTTCCTTCCTACACTTCAGTTTAGTTTATTATCACTTGTACAGTGAAAGGCTTGTTGTTGCGTGTTGGACAGCCAGCAGAAACACTATGCATGATCACAATCGAGCCTTCCACAGTGTACTGATAGGAAATTCAGATGTTGGAGTAGAGTTTTAAAAGAGTGGAGGACTGTAATGAGTAATTGCAGACCCACTTCTGGGACCAGCGCGCAGAGGGTCGCTTGGCTTGGCTCCATCTTGGTATCCAGGGTGTATATTGATGTACATTTCTTCTGTTTAAAATAATTGTATGAAAACATCAATAAAAATTAAGTTAGACAAAAATACCGGAGAAACTCAGCGGGTGAGGCAGCGTCTTTACATCTGCAGATCCTTCTTAAATAAAAATTAAGATGTCGTTTCAACGATCCAGGGTCCACTCGAGTCCCTGCGGTGCCAGCTGATCCAATGAACCAACTTGCACTTTATAGCGACACCCTGGCACAATTATAACATACGCCGACACAACAAAGTGTGTCCCTCGACTGTCAAAGCCTCTTTAACCGAGTACTGCTGCCAATGCCAGCGGAGGTAGTGCAGGGCGAGAGGGGAGTGGTGGTGGATGTGTGGTGGGCGGGTTTGGTACGACACAGGCATAATAGAGACCTTGGATCTTATCATTCGCTGTGTGACACTGCCACCTAGTGACTACCGGCAGAGATGCTGAATAACCTGGCAGGAACCTTACATGGATAAAAAACGGAGGTACACAAAAATGCTGGAGAAACTCAACGGGTGCAGCAGCATCTATGGAGCGAAGGAAATAGGCAACGTTACGGGCCGAAACCCAAAGAACTGGTTGGCAGACAGGAAGCAAAGAGTAGGAATTAATGGGTCCTTTTCAGAATGGCAGGCAGTGACTAGTGGGGTACCGCAAGGCTCGGTGCCGGGACCCCAGTTATTCACAATATATATTAACGATTTAGACGAGGGAATTAAATGTGACCTCCAAGTTTGCGAATGACACAAAGCTGGGTGGCAGTGTGAGCTGCGAAGAGGATGGTAGGAGGCTGCAGGGTGACTTGGATAGGTTGTGAGTGGGCAGAAGCATGGCAGATGCAGTATAATGTGGATAAATGTGAGGTTATCCACTTTGGTGGCAAGAACAGGAAGGCAGATTATTATCTGAATGGTGTCAGATTAGGAGAAGGGGAGGGGCAACAAGACCTGGGTGTGCTTGTACATCAGTCACTGAAAGTAAGCATGCAGGTCCAGCAGGCAGTGAAGAAAGCTAATGGCATGTTGGCCTTCATTGTGAGGGGATTTGAGTTTAGGAGCAAGGAGGTCCTACTGCAGTTGTACAGGGCCCTGGTGAGACCGCACCTGGAGTATTGTGTGCAATTTTGGTCTCCTAATTTGAGGAAGGACATTATTGCTGTTGGGGGAGTGCAGCTTATGTTCGCCAGGTTAATTCCCATTAACCTCACATTCCTATTAAATCTTTCCCCCTTCACCTTAAACCCATGTCCTCTGGTCCTCGATTCACCTCCTTGTTCGCTGTTGCTATGATCCTTTGATGGGCTCCCTTGTGGTTTGTGGCTTCCCTTTGAACGGCCATCACAGCCCAAGGAAGTCAGTGGGTGACGTGGGAGGGAGAGACAGCGAGGGGGGAGGGGGGAGGGGGGATAGGGGGTGGGTACATGGGATGAGACAGGAAGCTGAGACAGTCCTTTCAGGCATTGAATCAGCAAGAACCATCTTTGAACTGTCAGCATTGTGGTTCCCCCACCAAAGACAGCAGGCTCCAAGCCGGTGGGTTGAATGCTTTGAACAAAGGGAATTGGACTCCAAGGGTTGTTTGTTACAGTGGAGCCAATGCACGGGGCCTGTGATCGTGGTAAACCCCAAGAAACAATGAGATAACAAGCAGCACACAAACTCTTTAAGCTGCTATTTTAATGACATGGGTTTCTTGATAACTCATGAAGGGAGAATATAATGGTTTTTGATCCTCATGACTTTGAGTCACAGTGTCGCCTTTGTTTTGGAAAACATGTTTCCGTTGTCTGAAGAAGGTCGTGTTCAAGAAGGAACTGCAGATGCTGGAGAATCGAAGGTAGACAAAGTTGCTGGAGAAACTCAGCGGGTGCGGCAGCATCTATGGAGCGAAGGAAATTGGCAACGTTTCGGGCCGAAACCCTTCTGCAGACTGATGCAGGGTGGGGGGAGCGGGAAGACGAAAGGAAGAGGAGGAGCCAGAGGGCCGGGGAGAGCAGCTGGCAGAGCTGCTGGCTCACAACGCCAGAGGCCCGGGTTCAATACTGACCTCAGGTGCTGTCCATATGGAGTTTGCATGTTTTTCTCATGACTGAGTTTGTTTCCTCCGGGCGCTTCGGCATCCTCCCACATCCCAAAGATGTGCGTGTTTATCGGTTAATTGGCCACCTGTAAATTGCCCAAGTGTGTAGGGAGTGGATGAGTGGGTGGGATAACATGGAACTGATGTGAATGGGTGAAAGGGCCTGTTTCCATGCTGTATCTCTAAAACCAAAAACTGGCTGACAAAAATGATCGACTGATCTCTGGTTTGTGATTTACTTGTACTGGAATATAATGGAATTTGTGGGACAGAGTCTTGTAATGTTACTTACTCTGTCTTGGAGAATTATTTCCAGAACCTTCCTTAAAATGGTTGGTTTTAATTTTATTAAACCGCTGTATTCCCCCAAAATATTTTAAAGTTCCTAAATGGTCTGCAATTGTATATTCATATATTTCAAAGACATACAGCCCAAGGTGTACCTGCAGTCTGCTGTACCCACAGTCAGAAACAGAAGGGCAACTGTGCATGTGTAAATTTGTAAATTTACTATTCAATGTGGGAGCTCCGATACGGAGACCACGGGGGAGCTCCGACACAGAGACTACATGGGAGCTCCATCGCGGAGGCCAGGTGGGAACTCCACCTTGGAGACCATGGGCGGAGCCCCATTGTGGAGACCATGGGGGAGCTCCATCGTGGAGACCATGGGGGAGCTCCATCGTGGAGACCATGGGGAGAGCTTCACTGCAGAAGGCTTAATGAATTGCTTGCGTAAGTGCGAGTTTACTTAAGCTGTCAAAGCTGTAAGTCGGGGCTTGCCTGTAATCTGAAACGTAGACCCTGCTTCTACCTCCAAAGACGCCGCCTGTCTTGCTGAGCATTCCCAGAGCTTTGCTGCTTTCCCTCTTAGAAACATAGAAACATAGAAAATAGGTGCGGGAGTAGGCCATTCGGCCCTTTGAGCCTGCACAGCCATTCAATATGATCATGGCTGATCATCCAACTCAGTATCCTGTACCTGCCTTCTCTCCATACCCCCTGATCTCTTTAGCCACAAGGGCCACCTCTAACTCCCTCTTAAATATAGCCAATGAACTGGCCTCAACTACCTTCTGTGGCAGAGAATTCCACAGACTCACCACTCTCTGTGTGAAATTTAATTTTCTCATCTCGGTCCTAAAAGACTTCCTTCTTATCCTTAAACTGTGACCCCTTGTTCTGGACTTCCCCAACATCGAGAACAATCTTCCTGCATCTAGCCTGTCCAACCCCTTAAGAATTTTGTAAGTTTCTATAAGATCCCCCCTCAATCTTCATTCCCAGCGTTTATTGTACTTCACTTTTATCTACTCTGGAGTTCAAAACCGTTAAATCTAGTCCTGGGAAGTGGACAGATACACTTAATGTTGTAAATCCCGGCTACGGATGCTCTGTGGTTTGAGGCCTACAGCTGTGTTTAATTGTGAAATCATGCCACATCATTTTTGATGTATTTTAACCCTGTTTGAACTTCCAATAACTTGGCCTACTGGTAATTCTTCAAAGCTTTTGTGTTTCTCCTGGTCCTGTGGTGAACAAGCAATGACTAAATGGGAGGTTGGGGATTCAGCCTGGGTATTGGATACTGTTCCAACTTTTCATGAGTTCCAAATGGTTTTCATAACCCCGTGGAATTACTGGCTGTTCTGGAGGTGTAATTGAAACATTCCTTCTCCGTGTGAAACCTCCTCTAACCCTCTGATCCTCCAAGGTTTCCACATTCATCTAGTTCCAGCCTCTTAGTCTTTAGACTTTACTTTAGACTTTGAAGCAGGCTCCACATGCCACCAAGTCTGCTCCGACCAGCAATCACCCCATACACTAGTACTATCCTACACACTACAGACAAATTATGATTTTTACCAAAGCCAATTGACCTACAAACCTGTATGTCTTTGGAGTGTGGGAGAAAACCAGAGCACCCAGAGAAAACCCACTTGATCACTGGGAGAACGTACAAACTCCATATAGACAACATCCAGAGTCAGGATCGAAACTGGGTCTCTGGTGCTGTAAGGCTGCAACTCTACCGCTGCACCACCATGCAGCCCCAGTACAAAATAAAATCATCCCTGGATTTAACCACTTTTGGCTGTGTCTTTCACTATTGAGACCTCAGGCATTTGAATGCTGTCTCCAAAGCTCCCAAACATATATTTGTGTAGGAAAGAACTGCAGATGCTGGTTTAAATCAAAGGTAGACACAAAATGCTGGAGTAACTCAGCGGGTCAGGCTAACATCTCTGGAGAGAAGGAATGGGTGATGTTTCGGGTCGAGACCCTTCTTCAGACTTTCATATACTTTCTTGCTTTTAGATGCCCCCTGTTTGGTAAACTGAGTGGTGAGAGAGTAGTTAAGGGGAATGACAGGTTTGCTCTGAGTATTAGCATGGACTTGATTTGCTGAATGGCCTTTGGTGCATTGCGAACACTGAACATGAATAATATCCACTCAAAGTTACATTTAATTTAGCATCCACCACGTGATCTCACATTGCCTATTTTGCCTCTTCTTCCCCATTCCCATCGCTTGCCCTCATCGATAGAAAAGGTTTAGAGGGATGTGGGCCAAACTCAGGCAGGTGGGGCTAGCATTGATGGGGATATTGGTTAGCATGGGAAAATTGGGCCGAAGGGCCTGTATGTCCCTATGTGTTCCCACAGTTGTTCTGCTCTTGGTAACCTTTCACTTGGTAACCTTTCACCATGAACAGCTGGAAAGGGAGCAGATGGATTATTCAGGAGAAATGTTACACAACCTTCACCGACTCACTTAGATGGATGGGGCAACAAAGGGTGGCGGGATGGGGACAGAGATACCCAACCGTCCCCATGAGATGCAACAAGTCATTAAAAAAGATGGAAATGCAGGCAGGTGGGCCAAGCCAGTGCAAGAGCATGAGCCTTTGGGTTGGCATGGTTTGATGTGCGTGCTGGGGCACTTGGACACAAGAGCCAAGTCAGTCATAAGGTTTAGGTCCACATTTCATGAATTTACAAGCATTTGGTTTTATCCCAGTTGTGGCCTGAATTTCCCAAGATTTAAGGGTCCCAGCAGGTGAATGTTGGCTGGAGATGTTGGCTCCAGCAGGTAAGTCCATGTACAGCCGTGCTTGAGTCCAAGGTCCTGGTATTACTTGAAAACCTTCTTCGCCCCGGCATTCCCTCTCTCTCTATCCCTCCCCCACCCATGTCGCACCTGCTTCTTGTTTTCATCCAACTAACAGCTAACAAAGGCCTGTTTCCTTTATCATCGTTACTTTTTTGCATATCTTTCATTCAATTGTTCTTTATCTCTCTACACCATCGTTTATAACTCTTGTTTCCCTTTCCCCTGGCTAGTCTGAAGAAAGGTCTCGACCCAAAACTTCACCCATTCCTTCTCTCCAGAGATGCTGCCTGTCCCGCTGAGTTAATCCAGGTTTTTGTGTCTGTCCTACTTTTGTCTTTTTGTCACCTGTACATTTGTCACATACGCCACCCATCTGCCAAGCACCCCCCTAACATGTATCCACTTGCCAGGCTTTGCCACATCACACCTCTTTTTTCCAACTTTCTCCCCCCCTTCTCCACTCAGTCTGAAGAAAGGACCCAATCTGAAATGCCGTTTGTTTATTCCCTCCACAGATGCTGCCTGACGCGCTGAGACCCACCAGTACTTTGTTTCTTGAAGACTACCCACTAATCTAACCCAGATTACTATCTAAATGGCGTCAAGTTGGGAAAAGGGGAAATACAATGGCATCTGGGGGTCCTTGAACATCAGTCTATGGAAGTAAGCATGCAGGTACAACAGGCAGTGAAGAAAGCGAATGGCATGGTGGCCTTCATAACAAGAGGAACCGAATATAGGAGCAAAGCGGTCCTTCTGCAGTTGTACAGAGCCCTAGTGAGACCACGCCTGGAGTATTGTGTGCAGTTTTGGTCCCCTAATTTGAGGAAGGACATTCTTGCTATTGAGGGAGTGCAACGTAGGTTTACAAGGTTAATTCCCGGGATGGCGGGACTGCCATATGCTGAGAGAATGGAACAGCTGGGCTTGTACACTCTGGAGTTTAGAAGGATGAGAGGTGATCTCATTGAGACATATAAGATGTTAAGGGCTTGGACACGCTAGAGGCAAGAAACATGTTCCCGATGTTGGGGGAGCCCAGAACTAGGGGCCACAGTTTAAGAATAAGGAGTAAGCCATTTAGAAGGGAGACGAGGAAACACTTTTTCTCACAGAGAGTGGTGAGTCTGTGGAATTCTCTGCCTCAGAGGGCGGTGGAGGCAGGTTCTCTGGATGCTTTCAAGAGAGAGCTAGATAGGGCTCTTAAAAATAGCGGAGTCAGGGGATATGGGGAGAAGGCAGGAACGGGGTACTGATTGGGGATGATCAGCCATGATCACATTGAATGGCGATGCTGGCTCGAAGGGCTAAATGGCCTACTCCTGCACCTATTGTCTATTGTCTATAATCCACTGTTGATTTCCTCCAAAAATTTAGTCTATTTTAAGGATGGAATAAACCACGGCAATTTCTCCCAGTAACAGCGGCATTACTTTTCCTGAAAAGAAATGCACTGAGTGGAGGATGATTGCAAATAAATAACATGTATGACCACGGTGGTGCAGCAGTAGAGCTGCTGCCTCTCAGCACCAGAAATGGTTCGATCCTGACTGCGGGTGCTGTCTGTATAGTTTGTACATTCTCCCCATGACCGCGTGGGTTTTCCCCAGGTGCTCCGGTTTCCTCCCACACTCCAAAGACGTATAGGTTTGTAGGTTAATTGGCTTTGGTAAAGATTGTAAATTGACCTTAGCGTGTAGGATAGCATTAGTGTACGGGGTGATTGCTGGTCGTCGCAATCTCGGTGGGTCGAAGGGCCTGTTTCCTCGCTGTATCTCTAAACTAAGCTAAACTCAATCTCAGTTTTTTTTATAATGCAAGAAATGATAGCCCCACAAAACAGGATGTGATTAAACCATCACAGATTTATTTGCCATATTAATGAATGTAATTATAACTTTAATATTTAAGTTACAAACATACAGTTACAAAACAGACAACATTCAGGAAGCCTCGAGTGCAAATCACTGACTCACAGGAAAATAAATTGTGCAGCATCTGCATCGCGAAACAAGGCACAAGAAAGGAAAGACCATCAATTACAATGTTTGGAATTGAAAATAAATAACATATAATATCATTATTGAAATGTGTTTGGACTCTACCTGACAAGTTGGCGTCTCTCAAGTTAGTTAGGGGCCATCCATAATTTTCACATTGGTTCTGAGGAGGGTGTGGAAAGGGGACAATATGCCGCGCTATAATGCATGTGAACGATGCCATCCTTAGAGAGAAATGCTTGCGTTTATCGAGGACCTGATCGAATCACCTCAAATGAGAAACTGCCAGGGTGGTCGGACATATTGAAAATGTTGCTGGACTCCCCCTTTGAGTGTTGCCACTAGACCCTGCAAACTGCAATGGGCTGAATGGCCCATGGGCAAGGTTTTACCGGGGGCTCATGTTACCCTCAGGTTGCACGACTATGGCCTGTTAGCAGCGTCTTTCCAGCCACTAATTAAACAACAAGATATTCATGGCTTGTTCCTCACTGGTGCCGGGCAGGCGTCATTCTGCTGGTCAGCTGACAGGAAGAAACCTGAAATAGTGGTTCTTTTCTTTATCGTAAAGGATATTACGTAGACCGAGAAGGCCTCCAACTTCCCAAAAAAGAGGAGCACGGGTCATTATTTTCATGTTCATAAGTGATAGGAGCAGAATTAGGCCATTCAGCCCATCAAGTCGACTCCACCATTCAATCCTAGCTGAGCTATCTCTCCATCCTAACCCCATTGTTCTGCCTTCTCCCCATGACCCCTGACAACCGTTCAACTTTGGGAAATTGGAGCAGCTTCAGACCACTTGGTGACTGAAGGCTTCATATATGTTCCTTGGCTTGAGAAAGTGATTTGTTGTGTTCCTGGTCCTACAATGGTTTGACTTTGAACTGCTGAAGGACTGAGTTTACCTGCTGGCATTTTTATATTTCTTTATTTCTCAGTCATGCCTCTGGAGCCAGGGGCAATTTATTTGACTGGTTGTGGAGCAGTTAGGTTGTGTTGGGAGTCCTACGGGCCTGGTTTTGGGAACAAGAGTAGACGCATTTGAAAAGCATGTAGGTTTGCAGGTTAATTGGCTTGGTAAAATTGTACATTGTCCCTAGTGTGTGTAGATTAGTGCTAGTGATAGTGGATGACTCGTCGGCACGGAGTTGGTGGGCTGAAGGGCCTGTTTCCACAATGTATCTCAAAAACAAAGGAGTAGGCCACCCAGCCACTCGAGAACATTTCACCATTTAGCAAGATCGTGACTGATCTCCGCATCATTTTCCGACCTATCACCTATCCTGCGATTCAATGTCCAGACGTCTATTAACCAGTTTAGTTTAGCTTAGAGATATAGCATGGAACCAGGCTCTTCGGCCCACCATGTCCATGCCGACCATTAGTCACCAGCACACTAGTTCCATGTTATCCCACTTTTGAATCCTACACACTAGGGGCGATTTCCAGAGGGCCAATTAAACTACAAACCTACACCCCTTTGGATAGAAACCGGAGCTTCCGGAGAAAGCCCACACGGTCCCAGGGAGAAAGTACAAACTCCACACAGCCTGGACCCGCAGTCGGCATCGAACCCGGGTCTCTGGCGCTACTGCTGTGCCACTGTGGCGGCTTAGTTGTGAATGCTAACCCAATCACTGAACCTTCAGGCCCCTTGGGTGGAGAGAATCCCAAAGGTGAAGACATTTCCCCTCACCTCTGTCCTAAAGAGTGTGTGGTCCTGAAGTCTAGACTCCTTAGTCAGGATTCTTCCTGTGTCTACCACAGTAGGTGAACCTCCAATATTTCAGGAGCTTCCAGTCAGTAGTGCTGTTGTTTTAATATTTAGCTTTAGTTTTAGAGATACAGCGTGGAAACAGGCCCTTTCACCAACTGGGTCCGTGCTAACCAGCGATTCCTGCACACTAATGCGATCCTATACACCCTATGGTCAATTTACAATTATACCAAGCCAATTAACCTACAAACTTGTAGGTTTTGGAGTGTGGAAGTAAACCGGAGATCACGGAGAAAACCCATAGCAGGTCACGGGGTATAAACTCCGTACAGACAGCACCCCTAGTCAGGATCGAACCTGGGTCTCTGGCGCTGTAAGACTTTGTGAGATAGTGGTGCTGGTGATGGGATGGTTAAAACACACAGCCACAGTGAATTATGCAGTAGGGTGTTGACCTGCTCACCATCGAAGAGATGTACAGGGGGGTGGGGCACAGCCTCAAGAAGGCAACTAATGTCATCAAAGACCCACACCACCCTGGCCAAGTTCTCATCTCGCTGCTACCATCAGGAAGAAGGTACAGGAGCCTGAGGCCCATGACCTCCAGATTCAAGAACTACTTCATCCCATCAACACTTAGGATCCTGAACAACTCTGCACGACCCTACCTCATCACTGGACCACTATGCACTTTGTGCTACTAAGGTTGCACTAATGGGCCTGTCCCACTTACGTGACTTTTTTGGCGACTGCCGACACCCATCATAGATCGCAGTCAGATTTTCAACATGTTGAAAATTCAGCGGCGACCAGAAAGACGCTACGACTCTTTGGGTGAGTGAGGAGACGACTCACGACCATACACGACCCTGGGTGACATGTCGTGGGGTGAAGCCTGTTTGGTCGTGAGTAGTCGCCCAAAGAGTCGTACTTTGTCCTGGTCGCCGCTGGATTTTCAACACGGTGAAAATTTTCGGAGACCTGCTGCGACAATGACGGGTGCCGGCAAGTCGCTGAAGAAATCGCGGAAGTAGGACAGGCCTGCACTGTTACTTTATGGTGTATTAACTTGTTGTGCTGTTGTGTTTAGTATGCTTGTGAAGCTGCAGCAAGTAAGAATTCCATTGTCCCAATCCTGGTGCAGATGACAATTTAAACACTCTTGACTCTAAACTTGGTGGAAAATGATTCATTAACAACCAAAGCCACTATTTCTGGGTCCACTTTACTAGTCACAGTATCTTATCAACAACCTGTGGACCTTGATTGGGTGTAGGTAGGAATTGCAGATGCTGGTTTACACCAAAGATAGACACAAAATGCTGGAGTAACTCAGCGGGTCATGCAGCATCTCTTGGAGAAAAGGAATAGGTGATGATTCGGGTTGGAACCCTTCTTCACACTGCGACCCTGATTTAGTTTTTGGTATCGATCTTAAAGCCAGTTACAGCTCCCATTACTCCAAGCATGCATTGAGCCCCAGTGTCATTACCCTGAAGGTCGCAAAGAGAATGTACAGTATTTTCTCTGAATCTAAAGTGGTTCAAACATAGTTGACTATTATGCTACCTGGTCTCAGATAATGGTTTGACTTTTGCTCACACTTTTCTCTATTTGGAGATGTAACATAGTGTAGATGATCATGGAGCACAGAAACAGGCCCTTCAGCCCAACGTCCATGATGCCCCATCTATGCTAGTCTCATTTGCCTGTGTTTGGCCCAGATCCCACTAAACCTTCCAGATGCATGTGCCTGAAAGATGATATATTCACGACAACACCTGGCTGAGGCACAGGGTTAAGCCAACTCTCCATATGTTGAGATAAACCTTCAGAGGTATTTTCCCAGAACAAGATAGACACTGAATCAAAACGTCACAACTTGTTCGGGCACCACGAGGAAGCCTCCACTTGCTCAGGAGGGATCTATTTTCCTAACTCCAGAAAGAGCTGTCGGTTCTATGCTTAACGTGAACTTCTTATGTCTGAGGTATTAACTTATCAGGAAGGAACCCACTCACGATGACAGACTGGGGAATAACAGTGATCTCTTCTGGAGATGGAGAGCTTCATACGTGTCCAGAATGGCCATTAATTCATAAGGGATCTCAAGGGATGTTTGATCTTGGTTCTATAGGGACGAGGGACTTCAGCAGCTCAAATGGAGGGCTCACCTTGTCAAGGCAATTTTACCATGTGATGATTTGGACCGGACGCAAGCCAAGAATAGAGATGTTCGCATATGCATTGCCAACCCACCAACGCTCACCGCTCACCTCCTAGCTTTGTGCTCGAGTTGGGGGTGCGTGGTTCCTATCAGCTGCCACGACTTGATCGCTGCCTGTTTCATGAGTTACACTGGGGACACCTTGGTTCTGCAGCTAGTTACAGGCCTCCCATTCTAATCCACCCTCCCCCTCCACCCTCACCCCCCCCCCCCCCGCCCCCCTCCCTCCGGTTATCACTCGTTCTCAGCCGAGCTCAGCTTGGGGCCTCTCCGGGGGGGAGCCTCGTTACTGCTGAGATTTCGCAGGAAGATGCGGAGCTTCTGGTGTTCGGCCGAGGAGCGGCTGTTGAAGGTTCCCCGGTTGGGCAAGGTCAGGCAGCGGTCGCTCTGCAGCAGGTGGATGAAGCCCGACAGGTGAGAGCCCAGCCCCGCCATCATGTTCTCCCTTATGCTGTTCACTGTCTCCTCGTCACACTCCAGAAGGCTCCTCAATAGCTTGTTGTAATACCTGGAGGCAATTGTGTAAAGGGAGCGGCCATTAGTTTCGGACATTGAAAAGGAAGATGTAAAAGCAAGTGCATGCACTCCCCAACTTACATGATAAATCGCACTTACATATAATAATACACCACTGCTGATATCAATTCCCAGTATCTCTCACCCTCCAAAGATACAGGTTCCCTGGAGAGGGAACACGCAGTGTCCACGGGGACTATGGAGGCCTTCCGTGAACGATGGTCACCACGGGAGGTCGAATGTATTGTTGATAAAAATGTTAATATTTTAATTTGATAACTTTGTTTGTAAAATGCCAATAGAGGCATTCTTTGATCGTGTTACTACTTTGTATTTTTGTTTATTCTGAATAAAAGCATTTTGTATGAAAAAAAGCCATACAGGTTTGTAGGTTAATTGGCTTTGGTAAAAATTGTGGATTGTCCTTAGTGTGTAGGATAGTGTAAGTGTGCAGGTGTTGTTGGTTGGAGCGGACTTGATGGGCTGAAGGGCCTGTTTCCGCGCTGTATCACTAAACTAATGTAGTAAACTAAACTACTGAAATAGGCCCGAAACGTTGCCTATTTCCTTCGCTCCATAGATGCTGCTGCACCCGCTGAGTTTCTCCAGCACTTTTGTCTACCTACAGCACTTCATATTCTTGAGTGCAGATACTAAGATATTTGATAGCCAAAGATGCACAGCGCGATCCCGCAAACAATCGTTAGTTTTGTTCTGATTACGTGACTTGAGGGAGAACGTTGACCTGGACACTTTCATACGATCTCTCAGACCTCATTCAAGCCACGGTAAACTCCTTCTGTGATTCTTCCCTTGAGCTGGAGCCCTGAACCTGACTGCAGAGATTCATACCTCCAGCTGTACTGTTCATTGATTGTAATCCCCTTGTGAATGAGAGACGGGCACTGTATGAACGAGTTGCACAGTTCACAACAGTCCCTACTCACTAAATGCAACGGGGCAACTGTACTTCACTCCCTGACATGTAAGCTGTTGATAGACACAAAATGCTGGAGTAACTCAGCGGGTTCGACATCATCTCTGGAGAAAATGAATAGGGTCGGAACCCTTCTTCAGACGTTGCTGCCTCACCCACCGAGTTACTCCAACATTTCGCGTCTTTGTTTGGTATGAGCCAGCATCTGTAGTTCCTTCCCACACATGCAAGCTGTTTAACCAGTTTGGGTTTCCAGTGTCTAAGCAAAGTTAAATGCTGATTCAATAACCACTCTCACCCCCCCCCCCCTCCCCCACCCCCCACAATGCTTGTTGCAGATTGAGGAGTGAACGGCAAGGAGATGCCATGGAATCAGAGAGAAACACTGCACAGAAACAGGCCCTTTGGCCCACTCTGTCTGTGTTGACCGTCAACCACCCATTTACTCCAATCCAACGTTTTCTATTCTTCATACATTCCTTTCAACTCCCTCATATTCTACCCCCACACAGACACACTAAGGTCAATTTACAGAGGCCAATTAACCTACCTACCCGCAAGCCTTTCAGATGTTGGAGCACCTGGAGGAAACAGGAGGTCACAGGGGGAACGGACAAACTCTGCACTGACAGCACCCGAGGTCGGGATCGAACCTGGATCTCTGGCGCCGTGAGGCAGCGGCACTACCAACTGTGCCACTGTGCCCTTCCAACTATGTGATACCAACAAATTAAAGACCTGATATGGTGCTCAGCTGCCCGAGAGCCTGGATGCCATCACAATCCAGTCAAATAACAGGCAGAAGGACCTTTCACAGTGTGAAAGTCTCGTATAGGGCTTTGGAGCCTGAATATGCACTGCTGCAATGCAGTACATGCACTGGCCTATTGATGCACAGCTGCACCACATGAGCATGGCTAGACTAGACAGCCAGAATCTTTTTCCCAGGATGCAAAAGTCAATTACTAGAGGTTATAGCTTTTAGGTGAGAGGGGTAAAGTTTAAAGGAGATGTGCGTGTCAAGTTTTTATTACACTGAGGGTTCAGTGCCTGGAACACGTTGCTTGCGGTGGTGGTTGAAGCAGATACATTAGTGGCAATTAAAATACTTTTGGATAGATACTGTATATGGATATGCAGGGAGTGGAGGGATATGGATAATGCGGAGGTAGATAAGTGATGGTCTTGGCACAGGCAGGGCCGAAGGTCTATGTTCCATGAGCAGCAATGTGATATGGGCTAGAAAATGTATTTTAGACTTTAGAGATACAGCGCTGAAACAGGCCCTTCGGCCCATCGAATCTGTACAAACTCCACACAGGCAGCACCCGTAATCAAGATCGAACCTGGGTCTCTGGCGCTATGAGGCAGCAACTATACTGCTTAGTTTAGAGAAACAACGGAAACAGGCCCTTCAGCCCATCGAGTCCGCGCCAACCAGCGATCACCCGTACACTAACACTATCCTACACACTAGGGGCAATTTAGAATTTTTACCGAAGCCGATTAGCCTACAAACCGCAACGTCTTTGGAATGTGGGAGGAAACTGGAACACCCAGAGAAAACCTGCACGGACGCAGGGAGAATGGACGATCTCCATACAGAAAGCACCCACTTAGGCAGGATCGAACCCGGGCCTCTGGCGCTGTGAAGCAGCAACTCTACCTCTGCGCCACTGCGCTGTCCTTAATGCAATTTTAATGCAATGTTAAATGAGGGATAAATATTGGTGTGGCCGCTGGGGACACTCAACTCGTGTTCTTCAAAGTAGTGTTGAGGCAGCTTTTCCACCCATCTTAAATGGTAGCCAGGGATGCCACCCTGATCACGACTGGACCATGGAACCCCCTTTCCCCGAGTCACACTCAGCCCCTGGCTTCTCGGGACTTCTCTCATTCTGGGTGTGGTTTCCTCAGTGACGTTAAGACAATGGAGAAATTCCTGAATTTGAAAGCCACGGCAGAGCACAAGAACTTGAATAGTGAAAGAGATCACTGAAGCTCGCACAATGATAACGACGGCACAGTGGCACAGCGGTGGAGTTGCTGTCTCACAGCGCCAGGGACCCGAGTTCGACCCCGACTACGGGTGCTGTTTGCACAGAGTTTGTACCATCAGCCCGTTATAGCTGGGGGGTTTTCCGAGATGTTCAGTTTCCACCCACACTCCAAAGACGTACAGGTTTGTGGGTTAGTTGGGTTTGTATAAATGTAAATTGCCCTAGTGTGTGTAGGATAGTCAGGGCCGGACTTAGATGAAGAGCTTGTGAGGCCCAATCCCCCACCCCCACGACGAGAGGAAGATGGAAGAGTCCATCGGATTGACACCGATGTGCAGCCGAGCGTGGCCAATGAGATAAGGGCTGGAAAGCTGCGCTTTTTATTTATTGCCAGTGCTAGTGTTGAGGTATCGGCTTAAAACACTATTATTCTGAAATGGAGGGCAAGGAAAATTACTGAAGGGTTGTTTAGAGACTACAGTGCGTTGTGACACCATATGTAAGAAAGGCCTATGACAGTCAAAAATATTATACACCAGGCCCGTACGAAGCTTTTCAAAAAGGGGGTGGCATGGCAGGATTACAAATATTTTATGTGAAATAAGTGCACACAGCACATATCAGCACTCCAGAACCAGGGGCCACAGTTTAAGAATAAGAAGTAAGCCATTTAGAACGGAGACGAGGAAACACTTTTTCTCACATAGAGTGATGAGTCTGTGGAATTCTTTGCCTCAGAGGGCAGTGGAGGTAGGTTCTCTGGATGCTTTCAAGGGAGAGCTAGATAGGGCTCTTAAAAATAGCAGAGTCAGGGGATATGGGGAGAAGGCAGGAACGGGGTACTGATTGGGGATGATCAACCATGATCACATTGAATGGCCGTGATGGCTTAAAGGGCCAAATGGCCTACTCCTGCACCTATTGTCTATTGTCTATTGTCATATCACAAGCATAAAGCTCAAAGACCCTTGCGGCCGGGGTCCAGGGCCCACTTAAGGGCCCTGGAAGCTCTGGGGTTTTAGATGCTCTCTGGTGCATTCTGAGCCTTATTTTTGAGCATTTTTGCACCAAATTTATGACCAATATTTCAGAAATAATTTTGGTTGAGTCAAGAGTAATGAGTGGTTGGAATGGGATGATTGGGGTCATTGTTGTAT
Source organism: Malacoraja senta (assembly GCA_038087875.1). NCBI lineage: Eukaryota > Metazoa > Chordata > Chondrichthyes > Rajiformes > Rajidae > Malacoraja > Malacoraja senta. Next base: position 3,997,604 of record CM075991.1, read on the forward strand.
ACATTTTTTTTAATCAAGAATTGAAGCTGTCCTTGTTTTAATAATCAAGTTGTACTGTAGAATGTTATGTAAAATATTATAAAGGAGCATGCAAACACTGCAAATAAAATACTGTACGTTTTTGCAGTAAATAAAACCTTTTTTTAGAAAATGTTTTCTGTGTTGATTTGATTGCCTGTTACTGTTCGACTGTGTTAGTGTGTGCACATTAAAAATATGATGCAAAATGAAAGTCGCAAACTATGGAATACAATAGACAATAGACGCAGGGGTAGGCCATTCGGCCCTTCGAGCCAGCACCGCCATTCAATGTGATCATGGCTGATCATCCCCAATCTGTACCCCAGAATTCCACACTCACCACTCTCTGAGAAAAAGTGAGAATACATGTTTTTCATTATTGTTATCAAGGAAAATAAAGCATTTCCAATTGTTTGATATTGTTCATATGGAGGAGAAAATATAATTGCTCTAAAACCTACCTTAATTTTGCAATCTCACTAAAGATAATCCCCCTTTCCCTCTCCCCCCTCCTCCTCCCCCTCCCTCTCCCTCCACCTCTTTCTCCCTCCCCATCTCCCTCTCCCCCTCCCCCATTCCCCACTCTCTCTCCCCTCTCTCTCTATCTCCCCCTCCCCTTCCTCTCTCTCCCCCTCTGTCTCAGCCCCCCCCTTTCCCCCCTCACATCCCCTCCTCTCTCTCCCTCCCTCCCCCCCTCTCTCCCTACCACGCAGCGAGGCTCCAACTCCGCACCGCAGACACTGCAGCCCCCCCGGCCCGGAGAAGCGGGCACTCCCGCAACACAATATTCCACTACTTACCTGGAGTAGACACGAGGCCTCGAGGTGATTGTGTGGAGTGCAAATGGAGATCTGAACCCACTGCGCAGGCGCGGAGAGACAGCGTCATTTTGTGTCTCTGCTGCGTCACCGGCTTCCCCCAACTGCGCAGGCGCTGATGGTCGCAATTTTTTCCCCCAAAACTTCCAGAGGGCCGGAACCAGAATTTCGGGTAATTTCTGTCAAAGTGGAAACGCTGATAGCGCTCCAATTTTATTTTTCCCTCGGGATTTTTTTTACTCTGGGAAAAAAACACCTTGGCCGGAGGCCCCCTAGGTTTTGAGGCCCTAGGCTTCAACCTATGAAGCCGATAGGTAAATCCGGCCCTGCCGAGGCCCCCCTAGATCTCGAGGCCCTAAGCTTAAGCTTGTGAAGCTTATATGTAAATCCGGCCCTGAGGATAGTGTTAATGTGTGGGGATCGCTGGTTGGCGCAGTCTCGGCGGGATGAAGGGTCTATTTCCAAACTGTATCTTTAAACTAAACTAAATTAACTGTTCATAAATATTTTAAAAACAGGTTGGGACTTTATTCGCCTTTATGCTTACAATGCAGCAGTGACTTACAGAGCTGCTTCATGAAAAGTGGGACGGATATGTAGAGTCGCAGTGCCCTACAGCGAGGATCTGACACAGAAAATATTCAGGTCATGGTTTGATGGATTAACTTGCGCACTTTTCATGTGAAAGCGGGGTTAATGGAAGTCGAAATAGCTATCTCGTACATCTGCCCATCACCCTATCAGTCTTAGGGGAATGGAATTAAGTGGTCACATAACTAGTCTACATAGGGCCAGGTGCCAGCAAACTCCAGGCATGGTAAGGCTTTGGTCAAAGGTAAGGCTTTGTATCTCCAAATTAAACGAATGCCCTGTTTCTCAGACAGGCTATTCGACAAAAATCACCATTCTCCAAAATTTACCATCTTCCCAACTGTCCCAAGATGTTGAAGGAGTCTTAGGGCTGCCGGGAAAGAAGGGGGGACCCGGTGAAGGGGCCGCCGAGAAAGAAGGGGGGACCCGTTGAAGGGGGCTGCCAAGATCAAGTGGGGCCATCAAGAACAAAGGGGGGGCCCTGTGCGGAGCCGTCTGCTGCCTCGTGTGGCAACAGGCCAGGTTCGCTGCTGCAAGGACATGTAGACTGTTCGATGAACTTTTTGTAACTTTGTCGGCACCAGAACTGTGGTGACTCTTTGTGTACTGCTTGGGGGAGGTCTGGTGTATGATTCTACCGGGTTGTATGCAAAAACATAGTATCATTGAATCCTTGAATAACTTCATAAGCGTTCATAAGTGATAGGAGTAGAATGAGGCCATTCTGTCCATCAAGTCTACTCTGCCATTCAATCATGGCTGGTATACCTTTCCCTCTCAACCCCATTCTCCCACCTTCTCCCCATAAACCCCCGACACCCGTACTAATCAAGAATTTATCTATCTCTGCCGTAAAAATATCCATTGACTTGGCCTCAACAGCCAGCTGCGGCAATGAATTCCACAGATTCACCACCACTCTGACTCAAGAATCATTGGTATTAAAATTAATTTGAACTGTTACAGCCTACTAGAAACATAGAAAACAGGTACAGGAGTAGGCCTTTTGGCCCTTCAAACCAGTGCCGCCATTCAATATGATCATGGCTGATCATCCAAAATCAGTACTCAGTTCCTGCCTTTTCCCCATGCCCTTGATTCCTAGCCCTAAGAGCTATATTTAACTCTCTTGAAAACATCCAGTGAATTGGCCTCCACTGCCTTCTGTGGCAGAGAATTCCACGAAGACCCCCACACTGCCAGGCACCTCCCCTCCCCTCCCCACCCCTCCAGCCTACCTGTTCTTTAAACGTGAGGGGAGCTGGATCACTTCTGTTATTGCAGCAGCGTTACGTTTTGCCATTGTGCAGATGTCCAGCTTCCTGTAACAATCCTCCTGAATGTCCGCGATCATCTTCTGAAAAGCGGAACATCTACGAATGGTGAAGAAGGCCTTGGATGTGATCCCGTTGACGATACACTTTAAACTGTCCTTGACGAAGGCTTTTCCCTGTGGCACAAAACAACGTCAGTCACAAACGTGCGGCTTACAAACAAGTATGAACAAAGAATAATTTCCTTAAATGGTGGATTTTATCTCAATGTAATGAAATGAAACTGCAAAGTGCTGGTTTATACCGAAGATAGGCACAAAATGCTGGATTAACAGAGAGGGTGCATTTCTTGGAGAAGAAGGATAGGTGACATTTTTCATGTCCGAGGAGCAGATTTAGGCCATTCGACCCATCGTCTACTCCGCCATTCAATCATGGCTCATCTATCTTTCTCCCTGAACCCCATTTTCCTGCCTTCTCCCCATAACCCCTGACACTTGCTAATCCAGAATCTGTCATTCTCTGCCTTGAAAAGATGATGGTTTGGGTCATGACCCTTCTTCAGACTGACTATCGTAAAGGGATTGAGGGGAAAAAAACTGGAAGTGAAGAAAAAATCAGGACAAATCCAAAAACGTACAGGTTTATAGGTTATGTGGCTTGGCATAAATGTAAATTGTCCCTAGTGTGTGTCGATAGCGTTAATGTGCGGGGATCGCTGGTCGGTGCGGACTCAGTGTGCTGAAGGGCCTGTTTCCACCAAAGATCCTGTAGCAAGCAAGATAGACCATTCCTGCTAAATGCAATGGGCTGATGTGTAGTACGCAACGGAGAGGAACGTGGGCCCTTTTTTCATCCATTTCAGTAACCGGACCCGACCCGACTCGCAATGTAATCAACGTTGCGGGGGGACAGTTTGTGTTAATAAATTATAATTCTGAAAATGAGGAGAAGATTTTTCCCAAATAACTTTTATTTTTACGAGGATGTTTCCGAAACCTGCTTCCGTCTCCGCACTAGTTATCCTATGGGATCTTTGGTGCGGAGACAGAAGCCGGTTACGGAAATGGGGCCGAAAATTACCCATGAATCTGCCCATGACCGTACTATGGCTTTTTCGTCGAGTGATCTATCTCGCTCGCTATAGGATCTTTGATTTCCGCGCTGTATCCCTAAACATAACTAAACTAAATCTGAGACCTCAGGCAAGGAGATTACCAGACAGGCTGATTGCTGGATAGAATTTTATCTCAAGTTCTTTGTCTCTTCAGCTCACCTCGTGTGAAGATCCAACTCCTAACTAATAACCATCGATGTTAATCCTTGCTTTTGGCAGAGATATAGGGTTAATGACTTGCATCTGAATATGTGATGCCGTTTGTTTGGACCACATTAAACTCCATCTGAATAGTTTTCACCACCAGTCCCTCCATGTACTTTCAACAATTATTATTGCCTGAGGCAGTACAATGGGGAAATGATTTACCAACAAAAAAAGAAAGTCCTTTCTCCTCATTTACATTCGACATTCCTTACACAGTCCCGTCCAGCAACAGTTTCCTTACACGGATTGTGGGCATAACAGTCTTCACAGGAAGAGTTTGGAAGAATCCCAGAGGATTTTCTTGCAACACCAAAGTGCGACCAGATGGTTTAAAGGATGTAAGAGCAAACACTGCTGATGCCTTAATTATGGCCTTCCTGCTTTAACTCATTTTGGGAACCATTCATTTCGACCGGAAAAATATGCATGTCACTCTGCTCCGCAAAACAGAGTGGGAAACATGAGATATTATAGGCTCATGGGTCTAACATCCATGTGGGAAAATTATAGTTGTCTCTTTAGCTTAGTTTAGTTTAGAGATAAAGGGCGGAAACAGGCCCTTCGGCCCACCGAGTCTGCGCCGACCAGCGATCCCTGCACACTAATCTACCCAACACGCACTTTAGGGACAATTTACAATTATACAAAGCCAATTAGCCTAAAAACTGCATGTCTTTGGAGTGTAGCAGGAAACCGGAGCTCCTGGAGGAAACCCACTCAGGCCACGGGGAGAACATACAAACTCCGTACAGACAAGCACCCGCAGTCAGGATCGAACCCGGGTCTCTGGCACTGTAAGGCAGTAACTCCACCATTGTGCCACCGTGCTGCCCTCTCAGAGAGCAAGAGCAGGACGTGGACATTTTCACCAGAACACACGTGAATGCAAGAGAAACAAAGCAGAGTAGGCTACTCAAGATTGGCGTGCTATTCAACATAATCATGGCTGATCTACCCCGGGACCCAACCCATCTTCGGCGGCAGTTCCCCATTGACCTCTGTTACCCAATCGTCTAAATATTTCTTCTACTAATACCTCCAGTGATGCAAAGTCCACAATGCTCAGAGATGCACCACAGCCAAGAGAAGAAATCCCTGTGTACCTCAGCTTTAAACGACCTCAACCTTTCTTGTAACTATGTTCCCATTGTACATGACCCTCCCACCAATGGAAACATATTGACATCTACCTTGTCATGCCCCCATGGGATCCAATACGTTTCAATGAGAACACCCCCTCATTCTACTGAACAAAGAATTTAAATCCACTTTCTTTAGCTACTCGGATTAGGTCAACACCTCTCTTTCCAGCAATTAACTTAATGAAGAAAAAATTGCTGGAGGAACTCAGCAAGTGAGGCAACATCCATGAAGGGAAATGGCAGACAGTGTTTCGTTTCGGGACCCATCTTCAGTCTGAAGAACGGTACCATCTTGAAATGCCATCTGTCTATTCCCTCCACAGATGCTGGCTATCCCACCGAGTTACTCCAGCACTTTGTGTTTTGCTCAAGACACCAGCATCTGCAGTTTCTTGTGTCTCCATTATCCTAATCCTTCAACACTCGGAAAACCTTTCTTAAAAAGAAAGATCAAAAGGATTTTGAATTTGAACATTTTTGGTGACTAATATAATGAATGATCCACGGCTGTTACTTATTTCAAGAATACATTTGATTATATCTGCCAGAAGAGGCTGATCTTAAACTGTCAGCATTGAACGTAAATCACTAGTTTTTCTTGTAAAGTATTTTCTTAGAAGCCTTGTTCTTTAAGATCCAGCCAGCACTGCCAGTGGTAGTACTGCCAAGAGTGCTATCTTGATGGTCGCAGAAGTCCCCCAATCCATGGTACAGTCTTTGGCCCTTGCTCCCCAGAGAGCAGAGCGGCACTGATTCCTCAGGTGTGGGAGGAAAGTAGGCGATAAGCAGGAGGAGTCATGTTTGATGAGGGCCCCAAGTCAATGAGGGCCCCAAGTCATGTTCAGGGGGCCCCAAGCCAATGCTGAGCACCTCTAGATACATCCCTGTCTCAATGTACCCCACATCTGGGGTATCTCCACACCAGCAAATAGAGATTGATGGATGACCTGGGAAGTTGGCTGAAAGATTCCGTGCCTACTGATCGGCCGGCAGCTAGACTCTCCTGAGAGATGCCTCTCCTGATTCCGACACATGTTCCTGGACATTGGGAACAAGATTTTGCAGGGATCTACTGCGTTGGGCGTGTCACTGCCGAATCCAGTCAGCTACATGATCCATTATGCTACAATCCTAATTTATTTACAGAAACAGTATTGTATATGGCTGCCAACCTGGACTCAGTGTTTAGTTTAGTTTAGAGATACAGGCCCTTCAGCCCACTGAATCCGCACCGACCAGCAATCCCCGCACATTAACACTAGCCAACACACACTTTACGGGACAATTTACACCAATCCGAACAACCTATATGCCTGTACGTCTTTGGAGTGCGGGAGGAAACTGAAGATATCGGAGAAATCCCACGCAGTCACGGGGGGAAAGCACAAACTCCATACAGACAGCACCTGTAGTCGGGATCGAACCAGGGTCTCCGGCGCTGCAAGCGCTGTAAGGCAGCAACTCCACCACCGCGCCACCCTAACCTTCGTCCAAAGCACACAATGTCACCAAGCACATTGTAATGGCTGGGAAACATCGGCAGACCAGACCCAGTTACAGGGCAGTAGATTTCTTCCCTAGAGGATCTCAGCTGGTCGATCCCTTCCCTCTTTGCTTCCTTTCTAGTGTACAATGTTTCACTCAAGTTTAGCTTTGAGTCCTTGCAATCCAACTATGATCCTATGCAACTGGTTTATCGGAGGTTCGGGAGTATGTTCCACTTGCCTGGACATGCGCAGTTCCAAAAGCACTGACGCAGCTAGAAGTGCTGCTGACTCACATCACCACAAACACAGGTTCGATCCTGATCTCGGGTGTTGTATGATGGAGTTTGCACAATCTCCCTGTGATCGACTGTGTTTCCTCCGGGTGCTCCGGTTTCCTCCCTTGCCCAAATATAAAGGGCAGCATGGTAGCGCAGTGGTACAGTTGCTGCTTTACAGCGCCAGAGACCCGGGCTTGATCCTAACTATGAGTGCAGCCTGTATGGAGTTTGCGTGTTCTTCCCGTGACTGGTGGGTTTTCCCCAGGTGCTCCTGTTTCCTCCAATATTCCAAAGACGTACAGGTTTGTTGGTTGATGGGATTTGGTAAAGATTGTAAATTATCCCTAGGACAATTGGATAGGATAATACTAGTGTTCGTGGTGATGCTGGTCGGCACGGACTCAGTGGGCTGAAGGGCCTGTTTCCACACTGTATCTCTAAACTCTATAACTGAATATGTTTTGGTAGGTTAATTGGCTGCAGTATATTGGTCCTAGTTTACAGATTAGTGGGAGGATACAAAGATAATGATGGGACAATAATAGACAATAGGTGCAGGTGTAGGCCATTCGGCCCTTCAAGCCAGCACCGCCATTCAATGTGATCATGGCTGATCATCCCCAATCAGTACCCCGTTCCTGCCTTCTCCCCATATCCCCTGCCTTCGCTATTTTTAAGAGCCCTATCTAGCTCTCTCTTGAATGCATCCAGAGAACCTGCCTCCACCGCTCTCTGAGGCAGAGAATTCCACAGACTCACCGCTCTCTGTGAGAAAAAGTGTTTCCTCGTCTCCGTTTTAAATGGCTTACTCCTTATTCTTAAACTGTGGCCCCTGGTTCTGGACTCCTCCAACATCGGGAACATGTTTCCTGCCTCTAGCGTGTCCAAACCCTTAACAATCTTATATGTTTCAATGAGATCCCCTCTCATCCTTCTAAACTCCAGAGTGTACAAGCCCAGCTGCTCCATTCTCTCAGCATATGACAGTCCCGCCATCCCGGGAATTAACCTTGTAAACCTACGCTGCACTCCCTCAATAGCAACAATGTCCTTCCTCAAATTAGGGGACCAAAACTGCACACAATACTCCAGGTGCGGTCTCACCAGGGCTCTGTCCAACTGCAGGAGGATCTCTTTGCTCCTATATTCGATTCCTCTTGTTATAAAGGCCAACATGCCATTCGCTTTCTTCACTGCCTGCTTACTAATCTGGTTTGAGGAAGGGATCCGGTGAATTACTCCAGCTTTTTGTGTCTATCTTAGGTTTGTAGGTTATTTGTAGGTCTTCCATGCAAGCTCTGGTTTCCTCCCGCACTCCAAAGATGTTCAGGTTTGTAGGTTAATTGGCTTGATAAAATTGTGACCATCTTAGTTGTGGCTGACCTATCTATGCCACGGGGCCCATAAAGAGACATATCAATGTGTGGCATACCTGAGTGTCGAATTTAGCAGCACTGTACAGAAAGGACCTGCAGATGTCGTACATGCCGTCAGTGTCACAGGTGGAGTTCTCCAGGCACACAAATGCCCCACAGCCCACATGGAGAGCATTGTTCAGGCACCGGATGATTTCAGCTGCAGAGAAAGAAAACAGCGTTACTTCCAAAAGGCTTGGTGGAGTTGCCAACCCTAAAGGACTCCCGTTACACAACTCGTGTCTTGCAAGCAATTCTGAGGAAGAATTCCCAGCTAATTGGATAGGGATATGGATATGCAGGGAACATAGGTTATGCACAGGTGGATGTGATGGTCCTGGGATAGTGTTGGCATAGACATTGAGAGCCAAACAGCCTGCTCTTGTGCTGTACCATTCTATGTTCAAAATAAACCTTTTTTTCCTTCCTTTACTAAACATTTTCCATCACTAAATGTCAAAGTGGTGAGGATGCAAACAGAGCAGATGCCAACTTTGATTGAGTGACAAGAATAATCCATGTGGCTCTCAAATCAGCACAGGAAAGTGGTACACTCTAAGGATGGGCATGTTGCTTGAACATTATGGGGAGAGAGGGGATGGAGTGGATACAAGTAGGAGGTCACAGGATTATATCCAGCCTTGGCAAGTCCAGTCCTGAAGCACTAAAGACACTATGAAAGATGGGCCTTATTACATATAAAGACAAAAAGTGTTGGAGTAACTCAACGGGTTAAGCAGCATCTCTGGACAATGTGGATAGTAACGTTTTGGGTTTGGACCCTTCCTCTGACTGCTCTGTACAGATGGTGGCAGCATCTGATGGGCAGGGAGCAAGAGCATCCATCACAGAATCTCTCACCGCACAACCCCACAATGGCCACTTGGTACATTCATCTTCACTGTGCCCATTATTAACTGTAAGATATAGGAGCAGCATTAGGCCATCTGACCCATCTGTGCCATTCGGTCAAGGCTGATCTATTTTTACCTCTCAACCCCAATCTCCTGCCTTCTCCCGTAACCTTTGACGCCTTTATTAATCATTAATGTATCAACCTCTACATTGGCACGGTGGCGATGCAATGGCCTTACAGCATCACAGACCTAGGTTCAATCCTGACTACGGGTGCTGTCTGTGTGGAGTTTGTACGTTCTTCCTGTGACCGAGTGGGTTTTCTCCGGGAGCTCCGGTTTCCTCCCACACTCCAAAGTTGTATAGGTTTGTAGGGATAATTGGGTTCGGTAAAATTGTCCCTAGTGTGTAGGATAGTGCTAGTGGAAGGTGATCGCTGGTCAGCGTGGACTTGGTGGTCTGAAGACCCTGTTTACGTGCTGTGTTTCTAAACTAAACTTCCACTTTAAAGACTTCCCCACAAGCCCACAGCAAAACAATACACAAATAGGCTTTGTCGACTCTTATCTCTGACAACCAGTCTTTCCTTCTCTCTATAGAGCATCATAAATAAAGGCAGCACGTCCGCATTTCATGCCTCTGTAACTTGCTACCTGGGAGACTTCAGGTCTGATGCTGGAAAGATGGTGACTGAAGTCTCCAGAAATGGAGGCTTCATAACAAGAGGATTTCAGTATATGAGTAGAGAGGTTCTTCTGCAGTTGTATAGAGCTCTGGTAAGACCACATCTGGAGTATTGCATACAGTTTTGGCCTCCTAATTTGAGGAAGGACATCCTTGTGATTGAGGCAGTGCAGCGTAGGTTCACGAGATTGATCCCTGGGATGGAGAGACTGCCATATGAGGAAAGATTGAAAAGACTAGGCTTGTATTCACTGGAGTTTAGAAGGATGAGGGGGAATCTTATAGAAACATATAGAATTATAAAAGGACTGGACAAGCTTGATGCAGGAAAAATATTCCCAATGTTGGGCAAGTCCCATAACCAGGGGCCACAGTCTTAGTATAAAAGGGAGGCCATTTAAGATTGAGGTGAGAAAAAACGTTTTCACCCAGAGAGTTGTGAATTTGTGGAATTCCCTGCAACAGAGGGCAGTGGAGGCCAAATCACTGGATGGATTTAAGAGAGTTAGATAGAGCTCTAGGGGCTCAGTGGAATCAAGGGATATGGGAGAAGGTAGGCACGGGTTATTGCTAGGGGACGATCAGCCATGATCACAATGAATGGCGGTGCTGGCTCGAAGGGCCGAATGGCCTCCTCCTGCACCTATTTTCTATGTTTCTATGAGATAGGCTGATGGAATGCAAGATTCTACAAGGGCACTGGCACCGGCAATTATCTTAACGATCTGCTGCTTTCTTCTCCGTAATTAATTTTAAACGTGCTGCAAAAACCAAAGTCATGCTCCTCTGCATCTCAGGTCAAACATACTCACATTGGACGCACTTCTGCAGAGAGCCAGAAGGCACCAGACGGAGCACACAGAGAAACCTAGGGGGATGGGCTGATACGAGTCTTCTCACTGTACCCAAGGCAGGCAAAAGAAATTGAGCTACCCATTCTGCTGTTCGTTAAAGGACCATGAGTTTGTGTGGCATTGATAAGGGGCTGATCTTAAAGCTAAAGTATGGTTAAAGTACTTCACTGCTAATATGGGCAGTGCTTCTTGGACCAGTGCCACAAATAGCTAATATCAGGACACGATAATTTATTGTGATGCCGCATTCAATTGGAGATCAAATTGCAATCTGAAAGCAAAACTGCAGATGCTGGAAGTTCCCATTTACACCTCCCCAACAAGCCAGGCAGCATCTGTTGAGAGACATAGATCTAACATTTCAGGTCAATGACAGTTCACTGAAACACTCGTTTTGCTCTCTTCTGAGAAGTCGCCTGGCCGATTGAGTATTTTCAATATTGTCTGCTTTTATTAATTGTAATGGTTGCTACATATCAAAGCTATAGTTCTCTACCTTTCATATGAAAGTCATATGGCGTGGAGTTTGATGGACAAAAGTTGTTTAAATACGGTACAAGCCTATTGGCATTGCTTATGTTGGATGTTAAGGAAGCGTTTGGCAGTATGGAAAGCATCATTTTGTATTTGAATACTGTATTTAAATCTTGATTCTTTATGGGCAAAATGTCTAAATGCTCGTTGAGGTTAGTTAAAGTTTAATTGAGTCGATGCCTGTAACTCAGATGAAGATAGAAACAAGGAATTGCAGATACTGATTTACAAGAAAAGACACAAAGTGCTGGAGTAAGTCAGCTGGTCAGGGGGCATCGCCGGACAACATGAATAGGTGACCTTTAAGATCAGGATACTTCTTAATTCAGTTTAGTTTAGAAATACAGTGTGGAAACACACACTTTGGCCCATCGAGTCCGTGCCAACTAGCGATCCCCGCACACTGACAATATCCTACACACAGAGAGTTGTGAGTCTGTGGAATTCTCTGCCTCGGAGGGCGGTGGAGGCCGTTTCTCTGGATACTTTCAAGAGAAAGCTAGATAGGCTCTTAAAGAAACCTAGAAGGCTCTTAAAAAAGCAGTCATGGATATGGGGAGAAGGCAGGAACGGGGTACTGATTGGGGATGATCAGCCATGATCATATTGAATGGCGGTGCTGGCTCAAAGGGCCGAATGGCCTACTCCTGCACCTATTGGCTATTGTCTATTATCTATTGTCACACCAGGGACAATTTACAATTTTACCAAAGCCAATTAACCTACAAACCTGTACGTCTTTGGAGTGTGGGAGAAAGCTGGAGTACCGGGAGATAACCTACGCAGGTCACAGGGAGAACGTGCATACTCCACACAGAGAGCACCCAAAGTCAGGATCGAACCTGGGTCTCTGGCGCTGTAAGGCAGCAATTCTAAGGCTTTACCTTGATGAAGGGTCACCAGATGAAGGGTTTACCTTTGATTTATCTGAAGGACTGTACAAGCTCAGTGAGAGGATATAGAAATTCCAAGATGCATGCTAATTTCATTGGAGTTTCCTGATACACAACTTTCACTTAACTATGGCGTTGTTATGTGGCTTGTGTAATTATCCCAGCTGTTATCCATCGCAAATTATCCCTAATTAGGCCACTTCTGGGAGTGAATATTGCATTCTTGGTTCTTGGTTTCTTCGTCCTCCAAAATATTCCAAATAGAATTTAAAAAACTGGAGGTGGTGGAGGGAGGACTTAAGCCAGAAAGGGTTTTTGGGAAGAAAGGGCTACCTTGAATTTAGTTGCATCTGGTTGGGTAACTATAGTAGGGTGGAGATTATTCCATGCTTTAATTGTGCGGGGGAAAAACAAATTGCTGTACACATCTGTCTTGGTAACTGGAATCACAAATTGGATCACCATAGAACCAAGGTCATGTAGAGAATGACTTGGGTAAAGATGGAGGAATTCCGTCATTGTGATATATCAACAAAGACAGGTTGTTAGGACTCTTCATAATTTCATTGTCTGGAGTTGCTAGCGTTTTAGAGCAGATTTACTTAACTTAATTTAAAATGCCAGCATCGATGGTGAGATTTAAATTCATGAAATTAAACACAAAATGCTGGAGTAACTAAGAGGGATAGGCAGCATCTCTGCATAGAAGGAATGGGTGACATTTTGGGTCGAGACCCTTCTTTGACTCTGGCTCAGGATTCTGGATCATTAACCCAGTGATATAATCATGAGGTGGACAGCAGAATGATTGTCCGAATGTTACCACATCTCCTGAGGCGATGCTTATAATAAGGGGTCGGAATTTGTTTCTGATGAGCATAGGAAGGTCACCCAGCTCCTGAAACCAGCTCTGCAAACTCATGCGGAGAATGCAAGGCGCAATACTGCGTCCCTTTAAAGATTAGAGGTCACACTACAAAGTCAAGTGAAGAGAGACCTGCAGTTTGGAGACTGCAGATATTCTTGCTCCAGTGCCTCAAGACAATGCAAAATTCCTTGCTTTCATATTTGGAGTGAATCATTAATTTAAACACATCCGTTGAGATATTACAGAAAGGAATTGCACACGAGACACAGCAAATTTTGAGTTTTTTATTACTGTACGATAGTTTAGCCGTTCCTGTTAATTTTTACTTTCATTGATCACAAGGAACATTTTCCCTGCAATCGCTCAGTGAAATCTTGAGGCAATAATTTACCTTCCTTCCAACAGAGGCACTGTAGTCTCAAGTGCCAAGAGGGTGCAATAAGACTCAAATCAATTTTTAGAGGTGGTTTGCATTGCAAGTGTGAACAGATAATTGTATATATTAGTGATTATATTATATATATGTGTGTGTTTGTGTGCGCATATATCTATACATACGTATACATATATGTGTGATGAAGGGTCTCGACCCAAAATGTCACTATTACTTTTCTCCAGAGATGCTGCCAGACCCACTGAGTTACTCCAGCATTTTGTGTCTATCTTCGGTGTAAACCAGAATCTGCAGCTCCTTCTTACACACACATGCTTATACTGAACTACTTTTCGTTCATTATATTCTTTACAAAGTACTATGGTTACATATTGTATTCTGTTGTGCTGCTGCAAGTAAGAATTTCATTGTCCTGTTTGGGACATAGGACAATAAAACACTCTCGACTCTTATACACAGAACATTAGATTGTTAAATAGGGACAGTGGTGTCTTTGGAAAATTAACAGTAAATATCACCAGAAGACAACACTTGGAAGGTAACTGTGCAATGCACAATAATGAATATAGGTTACAGAGGAAAATATCATTGTTACCTCCTTCATGTATACCTTGCAGCCTTTCTCAGCAATATTTTCACCGCTGTTCCAATACAAAATACATTGGCCGAGTTCAATTTGTGTTTCGAAAGCACCTTGCACATCTGACTTCACGCCACTTAAGTCTCTGGTGCAATAACAATCACATTGCTCACAACAAGCTCCCACAAGCAACAAACATGGTAAATTTCCACGCGACATCAGTGGCCATTCAGCCTGGCAAGCAAGTCCCTGCTGGCCCACTGAGCAATCGGTATCAGGGGTAATGGGTTGAAGACAGGAGAATGGGGTTGAGAAGGAAAGATACATCAGCCATGATTGAATGGCAGAGATGGGCTGATTCTGCTCCTGTCACTTATGAATCTCGCTACTCGACTGATTTTCCGTGTAACCTATTCCACCCTATACTCCAATCAATAATACCAGCCACACAACACAGCGGGAGACTTTCAATGGCCAATTCATCCGCCAGCCCACCTATCTTTGGGAAACCAGAGCACCTGGAAGAAACCCACACAGTCACAAGGAGAACGTGCAAACTCCACACAGACAGTGCCAGAGGTCAGGGTTGAACCTGAAATGCTGGTGCTGTGAAGCAGCAACTCCACAGGCTGCATCACTGTGCTGCCCAAATGACACCGTCTTTTTTTTTTGTGGTCTGTTTAGAATGGGATAAATATTGGCCTGGACTCTATTGAAACTCCTCTAACGAGGTAGAATTGTGGAATTGCTACAGCATGGAGGAGACACTATCAGTATTACTGCACCTAAATCCCACCATCCTGTGAAGTATTTTACTGCAAACAAGATGACCATGAATGACAATACACGGAAATGGCACTGTGAGCTTTTATTTTACGTTGACCTTCGATGGCAAACAGGGTTTAAGAAAGAACTGCAGATGCTGGAAAAATCGAAGGTGGACAAAAATGCTGGAGAAACTCAGCGGGTGAGGCAGCATCTATGGAGCGAAGGAATAGGTGACGTTTCGGATCAAGACCCTTCTTCAGATGGCAAACAGGGGCTTGGTTTAACTCCTCATCCAAAAGGCAGCAGTGAAGCCCTTCCTTGGAGCTACACCGAAACATCAACCTCGATTTTCTTTTAGCTCAAAGCAGAACATGAAGCTGCAACCTTCTGACCCAGAAAGCGAGAGAACTACCCACTGAGCCTTGGCTGCTCTTGTGGGAAAATGTAGCAGCCAGTTTGCCTGCAGGAAGCTCCCACAGGCACAGAGAGAGGGGGGGGGAGAGAGAGAGAGGGGGAGAGAAAGAGAAAGATAGAGAGACAGCGATAGAGAAAAAGAGAGAAAAAAAAACGAGAGAGAAAACTAGAGAGAGAGAGAGTGAGAGAGAACTGATCAGATCAGTTGAATGGCATTTCTCATGGGATAAATATGAGAAGGGACAATAGAGACTGCATATTTAATACATGGCTTAACTACCGATCTTACAGGCAGGATTCCAGTTTGACATCACAGCCCCCAAACTCAAGTTTCTGCCGAGGATGTCGACATTCCTCAGTCTGATAACATCAAATATTAAGCTGGTGGGATGTAAAGCTCGGAGATGCCTCCAAGCAGATTGTACGAAATATATCTTTTCCACCACCAACAGGAGGAAGACACAAATTACAGCGTTTTTGGAGAAAAAAAATCCCAGCTTCATACAAAGCGATGAAATATGAAGGTAGCATGACAAAAAAAATGTATTATGCAATGAAAGATCGCAGTGAGAAAAAGCATTTTATAGACTTCCAGACTTCAGGATAAGAGTCCAATAGCTGATACCCAATGCTTCAAATCTGGGGCAATACATGGTTAAATTATTTCATGCCACTCCTAAGTGCAGTCCTGGGGTACTGGTAGCAAGTACTCAATTACAAAGAAGAAAAATCACCCTCTCCTCTGGCTAGATTGGGATTATGGAACCTACTTTGTGAAATTCTGCATCGTCTTTATACAGAGGCTCGCTGCACAGATTAAACCTCACACCAGACAGTGACTCTGCCCCTTTATAAAGAGTGGGATTCATGATGAGAGTAGTTCTCAGGTGCATCAGTGGGGGCTGTAGGTGAAAATATAAATTGAGCAGCACAGTTCACACAGTGTTGTCCCCTTGGGGGGTGGGGGGGTGGGGGATAAGAGAAGTGGGGGAAGGAGTCACTCTATTTTGTCACAGCCTCAATGGGACAAAGTTCATCCATTCAACATCCCATTCTGCATTCTATCACACACGTTGACTGGGGGGGGGTGGGCGGGGGGGGGGGGGGTGGGTGGAGAAAGAAACTATTTATTAATTTCTCCTTAAATTAGCAGCGTCTTTGATTAGTGACGCTCCTGATGGTGGTTTTCCCTTTACAATAAACACCTTGAGGAGTGAGTGCACACACACACACACACACACAGCACTGCAGAGAGATGGAGCCGGATCCGCAGTGAGCTGTGTTAAAAATGACTGGTGACTGTCATTAGGACTTCCAACCCCCTTGAAGACAACGCACACACACGGTCCCTTTGAGCATCAGCTTTTTTTTTAAAGGAAAGCATTCACGGAACACCCAATCGTCCCCCGCGGAGGAAGTTCGCAGCGAAAGAAAGAACCATGTTTCATGCACCCATTTAATGTAGCTGAATTTGAAAGGACGCCAGTTCCAATTCGAAATCGAGATGAACAGATTTTTAATAAACTGCAAATATTTCCTTGGCTATTAACAAAATCTCAGCCTCATCTCGATATACACAAACGAAAGATGATTTGGGTTTTCGTTTTAGTTTTGAGATAGAGTATGGAAACAGGCCCTTCGGCCCGCCGAGTCCACGTCGCCCATCGATCACCCATTCACACTACTTCTATGCTATCCCCCTTTCTCATCCACCCCCTACACTTTCAGGAGCAATTTTACAAGAGGCCCATTTTTAACTTATTACCTTATGCACGTCGTTGTAGTGTGGGAGGAAACTAGGGGGCGGCCGGAGGAAACCCACGCGGTCCCAGGGAGAACGTGCAAACTCCACACAGGCAGCACCCGGGGGCGCGATCGAACCCAGGTCTCTGGCTCTGCGAGGCAGCATCTCTACCGGCTACGCCACCTTGAGCAGGTTTTGGCCACACACACACACACACAAAATAAGAAAGACTGGCAAAAAACTGCACTGAAATGCCTTGAGTTAGTCGCTCGCTCGCTCGCAGAGGGCGAAGTGGAGTGAGTGGAGTGGGGACCGCTTTGCCCGGGCTATAACACCCCGAGATTTGGGAAGTGTCTTTTACCTGAGTTCTGCGCCGACAGCCTCGTCCTTCGAGACGCCGCTGGGTCGTTCTGCTCTTCAACTTGTGGAGCGATTTCATTTGCCGCCGACCTGCTCCCGAGTTGAATGCACGCTAGGAAGGCGAATAGGATTGATCTGTGCAACATCGCTGTGATTCAAGCGAGGCTTCTCCGCCCCCCGTCTTTGACTTCCTTCCAGAGGCTCAAACGTGCATATATAAGAGAAAGAGAGAGTAGTGTCTGCGTGTGTGTGTGTATATGTGTGTGTGTATATTGTATGTGTGTGTGCGTGTGACTTTCGAGGCTGCACGGTCACATTTATACAAGTGTTATCTCGAGGGGGGGTGGGGGTGGGGGTGGGGGGGGAGGGGGTGGGGGTGGGGGGAAGATGCAGGGAGATCGTAAGCAGTGACATACCTACCAATGAAAGGCAGCCCCGAGAAAGCGTCCATTCAGGAGGCGATACCCACGCTTGGCGCACGGAATCAGTGTCCAAAAAAGTTCCAAGGGGGGTGCGCACACACACACACACACACACACAAGCGGCAGCTCTCCGCTCGGTCCCAGCTGCAGCATTGCTGCCAACCCTTCCCGAAGCTCGCTTGCCATCTCGCATTTGCATTGCAACGCAGGTGTAATCCGGCGCAACTTCACACGGACGAGAAGCACAACTAACAGAGAACCGTGCAGTGTCATTGACATTATGAAGCAGTTTTCAATCTATTCCCCGGACACATCAAGCGTGATCGTTCGACCTATTTTACAAACGAGTCTCAACATCATTGACAAGATTCTGCAGTGAAGGTTTTTTTGGGAGGGGGGGGGGGTGGGGCGGTAGTTGTAGAGGGGACTTCGGGGAAATTGATTTTGATTTGATTTGATTTTGATTTGATTTGATTTATTTCTTGTCATTTGAACCTCAAAGAGGCTCAAACGAAACTCTGTTTCCACAGCTCTGTTTCCAAATTGAGGCACTTTGTCTTAAAAAAAACCTCGAGGTGTTAGTATAGCAGCGATGGGCCGAACGGCCACTTTCGGTGCTAGGTTTTTAGTGCTGTGATTGCACGGTCAGGGTAATGTCACGTTACAATCGACCCGAGAACAATTGCAATCCAAAAGCAAAACACGCTGATTTTTGAAAATCTGGAATAAAAACAGATCATGCTGGAAATATAGGCAGCATCCAGCAAGGGCAAACTAAGACTAATCTGGTGGAGGAACTAGGCGGCATCTGTGGAGGGAAATAGACAGGTCCCGATTCGGAAACGTCCGCTGCCCGTTTCCCTCCACAAACCGCTAAGTTCCTCCAGCAGTTTGATTTGAACTCAGGATTCCATCATCTGCAGTCTCCCGTGTCTGCTTTCCAAAAGGACTGAACTGACTCTGAAAGAAGGTTCCATTTTGGCCGAGGAGTTCACGGGGAAAGCTCCCAATCTAAAGATAAGGGATCAGTCATTTAAGACGAAGATTAAAAGATTGTTTGTTTCCCCAGAGTCTGGTGAATTCTCTCTTCCACCTCATTGAAACTTACCGAATAGTGAAAGGCTTGGATAGAGTGGATGTGGAGCGGATGTTTCCACTACTGGGAGAGTCTAGAAACTAGAGGACATAGCTTCAGAATTAAAGGCCGTTTCTTTAGGAAGGAGGTGTGGATTTTTTTTAGTCAGACTGTGGTGAATCTGTGGAATTCTTTGCCGCAGAAGGCTGTGGAGGCCAAGCCAGGATATTTTTTTATGCAGATAGAGTCTTGAATAGAAGGTAGGCACAAAATGCTGGAGTAACTCAGCGGGACAGGCAGCATCTCTGGAAAGAAGGAATGGTTGAAGTTTCGGGTCGAGACCCTTCTTCAGACTGATCTCGACCGGAAATGTCACCCATTCCTTCTCTCCAGAGACGCTGCCTGTCCCACTGAGTTACTCCAGAATTTCGTATCTTCCTTTGATTTAAACCAGCATCTGCAGTCCTTTCCTACACCAGTCTTGAATAGTATGGGTGTCAGAGGTTATGGGGAGAAGGCAGGAGAATGGGGTTAGGAGGTAGAGATATATCAGCCATGATTGAATGGTGGAGAAGACTTGATGGGCCGAATGGCCTAATTCTGCTCCTATGACATGACTTCATGATACACCTAGCAGTTGAAGCCACATCATTAAATACACAAGAGGGAATGTAATGTTGCTCTTAGACCTTGAGGGGGTCAAGGGATTGTGGAGGAAGCTGGAATAGGATAATGAATTTGGATGATCAGTTATAACCATATAGTGTGATGGATTCAAGTCAAGTCAAGTCACATTTATTTATATAGCACATTTAAAAAACAGCTCTCATTGGCCAAAGTGCTTTACATTTGTTATAAGAATAGTATAAACAAACAAACTACATACATATATACATATAGCCCTCGCTCAGAGGACGTCAAGAAAGGCTTGGGAGTATAGATACGTTTTTAGTCTTGACTTAAAGGAGTCGATGGAGGGGGCAGTTCTGATGGGAAGAGGGATGCTGTTCCACAGTCTAGGAGCTGCAACCGCAAAGGCGCGGTCGCCCCTGAGCTTATGCCTAGACCGCGGGATATTCAGCAACCCCAAGTTGGCCGATCTGAGGGACCTGGAGGTGGAGTGGTGGGTGAGAAGACTTTTGATGTAGGTGGGGGCAAGCCCGTTGAGGGCTTTGTAGACATAGAGGAGGATCTTGAAATGTATACGGAACCGCACAGGGTGTTGTGGTCCCTTTTTTCGGGTGCCCGTCAGGAGTCTCGCTGCGGCGTTTTGGACCAGTTGCAGGCGGGACAGGGAAGATTGGCTGATGCCAGTGTACAGGGAGTTGCAGTAACTTGGAAATACAGAACGTAGACACGTACAGCACAGGAACAGGCCCTTCGGCCCACAATGTCCATGCTGAACATGATGTCAACTTAAACTAATCTCCTCTGCCTGCACATGATCCACATCCCTCCCGTCACCCCTCCAACATTGAAATCATGTCCTTAGATTTATGTCATAGGAGCAGAAGTAGGCCATTCGGCCCATCGTCTACCCTGCCATTCAATCATGGTTGATCTAACGTTCCTTCTCAACCCCATTCTCCTGCCTTCTCCCCATAATCCTTGACACCCTTATAATCAAGAATCTATCAATATCTGCCCTAAAAATACCCAATGACTTGGCCTCCACAGCTGTCTGTGGCAATGAATTCCACAGATTCACCACCCTCTGACTAAAGAAATTCCTCCTCATCTCCTTTCTAAAGGTGCATCCTTTTATTCTGAGGCAACGGCCTCTGTTTCTAGACTCTCCCACTCGTGGAAACATCTTGTCCACATCAGCTTTATGCAGGCCTTTCACTAAAAAGCTCGATTAACCTCCATTGGCGGCATAGTGGTGAGGCACTAGAGCTGTTGTCTCACAGTGTCTGAGACCTGTGTTTGATCCTAACTACGGGTGGTCTTCTCACTGTGACCACCAGGGTTTCCATCAGGTGCTCCGATTTCGTCCCACATT
Source organism: Malacoraja senta (assembly GCA_038087875.1). Classification (NCBI taxonomy): domain Eukaryota; kingdom Metazoa; phylum Chordata; class Chondrichthyes; order Rajiformes; family Rajidae; genus Malacoraja; species Malacoraja senta. Next base: position 4,018,401 of record CM075991.1, read on the forward strand.
CTAAACACGCGCAGGTTTGTAGGTTAATTGGCTTCTGTATATTGTCCCTGGAGTGCAGGATAGAACAAGTGTATGAAGGTGATCACTGGCTGGCCGAACGGCATGTTTCCACATGTTATCTCTAAACAAAACCAAACTAAACTGAAACATGAACTTGGCTACTCTCTCCACAGTTGCTGCCTCACCTGCTGAGAACCTTTCGCACATTCCTACTGTATATTTGCAATTGTGATCTGAGGATTGCACGGGCGTTTGGGCACTGAGGGTCCCTTGATTTTAGCAACTTTATTCCAATATTTGTGCATTTTAATAAAAATCTTACGATTCTCACGGGACGACCCCCTCAGGTGTGAAGGGTTGGAAACAGGTTGGAAACAAGCTGTGTCTTGTTTTTCACTTATTTTAGATGCGCATTTAGCTTTCAAAGTGCTATGATATCGTAGAATGCACCTCTGGGAGATCTTGTGCATCATAATTGAACTGTAAGAGATTGAACCAGTTACTTAGATACTGTAGCAAGGACAGGTATGCTGGATACCATCAGTGCATGACTTACCTTTAGACTTTAGAGATACAGCTTAGAAACAGGCCCTTTGGCCCACCGAGTCCGCGCCGACCAGCGATCAGCTCGTACACTAGCACTATCCAACACACTAGGGACAATTTACAATTTTATCAAAGCCAATTAGCCTGCAAACCTGTACGTCTTTAGAAAGTGGGAGGAAACTGGAGCACCCAGAGAAAACACCTGCGGTCCCAGGGAGAATGCACAAACTCCATACAGACAACACCCATAGTCAGGATCGAACCTGGGTCTCCGGCGCTGTAAGGCAGCAATCCTACCATTGTGCCTTTGTGCAGCCCTGTACCTCTGTCACCTCAAAACCTTTCCGCCATCAACAAGATGCACATCAAGGTAATGGAGTACACTCTACTTGCCTGAATATATGCAGTTTCAACAGAAGTCATCATCAAAGACCCTTCGGCCCAACTTCTCCATGTTGACTATCGTTCTAGGCTGGTCCAATTTCCCTGCATTTGGCCCATAGCCTGCTAAACCCTTCCTGTCCATATATCCGTTTTAGGTTTCGTTTTTACTTTTAGAGATACAGCGTGGAAACAGGCCCTTCAGCCCACGGAGTTTATGTTGACCAATAATCACCCCTTACAGTTCTATGCTACACCCTGGAAGCCAATCAACCTACAAACCTGCATTTCTTTGGAATGTGGGAGGATACCGGAGCACCCGGAGAAAACCCACGAGGTCGCAGGAAGAGCGTACAAACTCTGTATAGATGTGATCACACCTGTGTCTCTGGCTCTGTATGGCAGCAACTCTACTACTGCGCCACCATGTCACCCCTCTGTTCAAATGTATTTTGAAAATCGTAGTTCTACCCGAATCTATAGTTTCCTCTGGCAGCTCGTTCCAGATACTCTGAGTGGGTTTTCTCTGGGATCTCCGGTTTCCACCATACTCCAAAGATGTACAGGTTTGTAGGTTAATTGGCTCGGTATCATTGTAAATTGTCCCTAGTGTGTGTAGGATAGAGTTATTGTGTGGGGATTGCTGGTCAGCGTGGACTCGGTGGGCCGAAGGGCCTGTTTCTGTGTTGTATCTCTAAAATACACGAAACTAAACTAAAGTAAGCTAAACAACTCACCCAAGCTACTCCGAGAGCACTTCCCTAACTCCTGGCCTCTATCTCCAGAAAGGACAATGGCAGCAGATACAGAGGGGTGCCATCACTTGAAGTCCACCCTCCAAAATGCACACACATCCCTGACTTGGAACTATGTAGCCATTCCCTTATCATTGCTGGGTATTAATCCTAAATCTTCCTACCCAACCCAACTGCTGGACTACCTTCACCATAGGTTTTGCAATGTTTCAAGATGGAGACACTAGAAACTGCAGATGCTGGAATCTTGAGCAAACACAAAGAGCTTGAGGAACGTGGCGGGTCAAGCAGCATCTGTGGAGGGAATGGACAGGTAATGTTGTAGGTCGGGACATGTCGTACAATCTGAAGAAAGGTCCTGGCTCAAAACATCACCAGTCCATATTCCCTCCCCAGATGTTGCCTGACCTGCTGACCTGTTTCCCCAGCACTTTATGTTTTGCTCAGTGGTGCAAGAAGTTGTCTCAAGTTAAAGTTTGTCCCCTTCTCGTAAGCCAGCTAGGGATGGGCAACACATACAGGCACTGGCCACGTTGAATTACACATGTCCATTGCAACCTTGCCACTCCCACAGATACAACTCCTTCAGCTGGTAGAGCTGCTGCCTCACAATGCCAGAGACCCAGGTTCGATCCTGAACTTGGTTGCTGTTTGTGTGGAGTTTGCACGTTCTCCCTGTGAGCGCGTGGGTTTTCTTCAGTTTCCTTCCAAAGACATGTGGGCTTGTTGGTTAATTGGCTTATGTAAATTCATAGAAACATAGAAACAAAGAAAATAGGTGCAGGAGTGGGCCATTCGGCCCTTCGAGCCTGCACCGCCATTCAATATGATCATGGCTGATCATCCAACTCAGTATCCTGTACCTGCCTTCTCTCCATACCCCCTGATCCCTTTAGCCACAAGGGCCACATCTAACTCCCTCTTAAATATAGCCAATGAACTGGCCTCAACTACCTTCTGTGGCAGAGAATTCCACAGATTCACCACTCTCTGTGTGAATTTTTTTTTTTATCATCTCGGTCCTAAAAGACTTCCCCCTTATCCTTAAACTGTGACCCCTTGTTCTGGACTTACCCAACATCGGGAACAATTGTCCTGCATCTAGCCTGTCCAACCCCTTAAGAATTTTGTAAGTTTCTATAAGATCCCCATTCTTATAGAGTGGAGGATAGAACTAGTGTATGGTTGATCACTGGTGTGCATGGACCCGGTGGGCCGAAGGGCCTGCTGCCACACTGCATCTCTAAAGCTAAACTTTTATCTGGCTTCCGCTCCATTTTCTGGGTTTCCCATTTTTTGTTGCTCCTATCATAATGATACGACCTTCCACACCAGTGACCAAAGCTTTCCTCACCGCTCCATCGCAGTTGAAAGGGCTCTAAAAAATGTCCACTCTGTTTCCACACTTCTGCTGTCATCCTTCTGTCCATTCCAGCAACAACCAGGATGGGACTCCACTAAGTTTAGTTTAGATGTTTAATATAATTGAGTTTTATTTAGAGTGGAAACAGGCCCTTTGTTCCACTGAGTCCACACCAACCAACAATCACCTTTACACTAGTTCTATCCTACACACTTGGGACAATTTACAGAAGCCAATTTACCTGCAAACTTGCACGTCTTTGGAATGTAGGAGGAAACCGGAGCACCCAGAGAAACCCATGCAGTTACAGATAAAACATGCAAACTCCCTACAGACAGCACCTGTAGTCGGGATTGAACCCAGGTCTCTGGCACTGTAATGCAACAACTATACCGCTGTGCCACTGCGCTGTCCATTACTAGAGTCATACAGCATGGAAACAGCCCCTTCAGCCCAACTTGCCCAAGCCGACCAACATGCCCCATCTACACTAGTCACACCTGACTGCGTTTGACCTGCTGCAATAGTACCTGCCTCAACTGCCTCCTGCGGCAGCTCGTTCCCACACACCCACCACCCTGTCTCGGGTGTCGTAAGGCAGCAACTCTACCGCTGCGGCACTGTGCCATCCCACTTGAACACACTTGTCACCTCAACAGTCCACCATCAACTGCTACTTTAATTCTCCACCTTCCTCCCCTACAGCCTCCTTTCCCTTAGCCCCATGCTCTGTCTCAAGCTTGATGTGAGTTGAAGCAACTCAACTTCCTTCTTGGTACCTTCCAGACTTCCAGACTCAACATTGAATCCGACAACATAAATAAACAGCATTCCAGCATTTTAATGCAAGGCAGACAGAGGCCTGCAGCAGGTGGAGCTGCTACCTCACAGCATCAGAGACCCGGTTCAATCCTGACTTCCATGCTATCGGTGTGGGGTTGGTATGTTCTCCCCAAAGATCCTATAGCAAGCAAGATAGTCCACTCGACGAAAAAGACGTAGTACGGTCATGGGCAGATTCATGGGTAATTTTCAGACCCATATCCGTAACCGGCTTCCGTCTACGCACCAAAGATCCCATAGCGGAGCAAAGATAACTAGTGCGGAGACGGAAGCCGGTTACGGAAACATCCTGGTAAAAATAAAAGTTATTTGGGAAAAATCTTCTCCTCATTTTCAGAATTATAATTTATTAACACAAACTTTTCCCCCGCAACGTTGATTACACTGCGGGCCGGGTCGGGTCGGGTCGGGTTACTGAAATGGATGAAAAAAAGGCCCACGTTCCGCTCCGTTGCGTACTACACATCAGCCCTTTGCATTTAGCAGGAGTGGTCCATCTTGCTCCGCTATAGGATCTTTGGTGTTAAAGAAGGAACTGCAGATGCTGGAAAATCGAAGGTACACAAAAATGCTGGAGAAACTCAGCGGGTGCAGCAGCATCTATGGAGCGAAGGAAATAGGTAACGTTTCGGGCCGAAACCCTTCTTCAGACTCGTCTGAAGAAGGGTTTCGGCCCGAAACGTTACCTATTTCCTTCGCTCCATAGATGCTGCTGCACCCGCTGAGTTTCTCCAGCATTTTTGTGTACCATAGGATCTTTGGTTCTCCCTGTGACTGTGTAGTACTGCCAGAGGAGGTTGCTAAGGCAGGAGCTATCGCAATGTTTAAGAAACATTTAGACAGGTACATGGACAGCACAGGTTTAGAGGGATATGGGCCAAGTAGGCAGGTGGGACTCGTGTAGATGACACATGTTGATCGGTGTGGACATGTTGGGCCGAAAGGTCTGTTTCCATGCTGTATGACTCTATGTGCATCTTGGTAAGATAATTGGCAAAGTTAGATTGCTTGTAGTGTGCAAGTGAGTGGTAGAATCAGAGGGAGTTGATGGGAATGTAGGGCGAAGAAAAAAAATTGATTCATGTAACGTGTAACTGGGTATTTGATAGTTGGCATGTACTCAGTGGGCTGAAGGCCCTGTTTCCGTGCTATATCTCTCTATGACTCTAATTCCAGCATTCTTTCCAAGTGGGTAATTTTGGATAATCATTCTGCTTGTTCACCTACTCTGCCCTTTTGCTACTTTACACAATCATTCCTTTTGTCCTTTGATCTCTCCAGCTCTCTGCCCTTTTAAAGATCTTTAGTTTTAATTTCTCCCTCCCTTCCTTGTTTCTCTACGTCTTAGAATCTGCTTTTCTCGATCTTTTCCTTTACTGTTACATCCAACTTGCTGCATATTTCCAGGTTTTTTATTCCCTGTGAAAATATTAATATTTAAAGTCAGCTCTTGGTGGCTGTCCCTATTAATGTAATTTTAATGACTTTGCAATTCATGATGCACTTTCGGAGAACATCTGCAAGTGCACAGTGGCGCGGCTGGTGGAGCTGCGGCCTCACAGCGCCAGAGACTCGTGTTCAATCCTGACCTCAGGTGCTGTCTGCATGGAGAGTTTGTACATTCTCCCTGTGTCCACGTGAGTTTCCTCTGGGTGCCCAGGTTTCCTCCCACATCCCAAAGACACGTGGGTTGTAGGTTAATTGGCCTCTGTAATGTGTAAGGAGCAAATGGAAAAGTAGGATAGCATAGAACTAGTCTGAATGGGTAATTGATGGTTGGCATGGACTTAATGGGCCAAAGGGCCTGTTTCCATGCTATATCTCTAAACTAAACTACACTAAAGTGCAGGGGAAGTAAAGGGGAAGTCCAGAACAAGGGGTCACAGTTTAAGGATAAGGGGGAAGTCTTTTCGGACCGAGATGAGAAAAACATTTTTCACACAGAGAGTGGTGAATCTGTGGAATTCTCTGCCACAGAAGGTAGTTGAGGCCAGTTCATTGGCTATATTCAAGAGGGAGTTAGATGTGGCCCTTATGGCTAAGGGGATCAGGGTGTATGGAGAGAAGGCAGGTACGGGATACTGAGTTGGATGATCAGCCATGATCATATTGAATGGCGGTGCAGGCTCGAAGGGCCGAATGGCCTACTCCTGCACCAATTTTCTATGTTTCTCTATACTGCACTAAACTGTGTACATAGTGCGGCGTTGTGACGCAGCGGTAGAGTTGCTGCCTTACAGTGCCAGAGACCCGGATTTGATCCTGACTACGGGTGCTGTTTGTACAGAGTACATACGATCTCCCCGTGACCGTGTGGGTTTTCACCAGGTTCCCTGGTTTCCTCCCACACACCAAAGATGTACAGGTTTGTAGGTTAATTGGCTTCGGAGAAAATTATAAATTGGTCCGAGTGTGTTTGGATAATGCTGGTGTACAGGCATCGCTGGTCAGTGCGGAATCAGCGGGCAGAAGGACCATTTTCCACGTTGTATCTCTAAACTAAATTAAACTATACTAAACATATCAAATTATGACAGAACAACACACAAGAGACTGCGGATGCTGGAATGTGGTGCAAACAGCAAACTGCTGAGGGCTGAGGGTACTTAGAGGGTCAGGCAGCATCTGTGGTGGGAAATAGACAGGCAACGTTTCAGGCCAGGACCCTTTCTCTGGGCTGGATATAAAATTAAGCGAAATATAAGTGTCTGAGGTTTGTGGTGGTGGTTATGAAATAGGTTCAACATGCAGAAAGAGTTGGTTCAAATGACACAATGGCTACTTTGACGATTTGAATTCAGTTTTTCAAAACCTGCTGAACTGGTGAAGTGAGTAAGTTTGTTGGGATTCCTTGAAAAAAACAATTGGTTCACTCTTTTGCATTAGAAAAGAGAATTAGTTTTTACCCAGCCTGATTCATACGTGACTTCCAAGTCACATTAACTGCCCTCTCAAGCCTAAGCCCTTGCTCAATTGTACCAGACAGGAGAGGTCTCACTTCCTTCCAAGGGCAACCAAGTGATAAAGGGAGACCCATGTCAGAGTTGTCGAAATCCAGAAAAAGACACATGGTGCAGGAATAACTCAGAGGGTCCAGCACTTAGTCTGAAGAAGGGTTTCGGCCCAAAACGTTGCCTGTTTCCTTCGCTCCATAGATGCTGCCGCACCCGCTGAGTTTCTCCAGCAATTTTGTCTACCTTCGATTTTCCAGCATCTGCAGTTCCTTCTTGAACAGCACTTAGTTTAGTTTTGTTTAGATTTACAGCGCGGAAACAGGGCCTTTGGCCCACCGAGTCCATGCCAATGAGTGATCCCCGCATACTAGAGCTATCCTACACACTAGGGCGAATTTACAATTTTGACCGAAGCCAATTAACCTACAAACCTGTACACCTTGGAATGTTGGAGGAAACTGGAGCACAAAGCCTGCACAACAGCACCCGTAGTCAGGATCGAACTCCACTCTGCCATGAGTTTCACGCCACAATTAAACGGTAAATCATGCTTTAATGCAACACTGAAGTTTGGTGCCAAACATGGACCTGTTTGTGCAGTGTGAACACACGAGGGACTCACACTCCTATCTCTTTCTCACAAAGTGCGACATTACTTGTTTTTTTAGTCCGAGCCGCTAACACTTGATGGGAACGTGCAATTCCTGAGGATGTGCCGTAATTAGACGGCGGTGTGAGAAAAACAAGCAGCCCCCCCCCCCCTCTCTCTCTCTGCAACTCTCAAAACAATCCCTGAATGCGTAGTGCACAAGCTTCTCATAACCTGTATCTACATCAATAAGCCCAGCTGCAGAGAAAGGCTGCTGTTATGCGGCATCATTAGGACCTTCACAAACCTGCACTCAATTTGCGTACAGCAAACCCTCACAGGTAGCAAAAAAATGGTTATGGGCAGAAGGCAGGAAAATGGGATTAGGAGGCAGAGATCAACCATGATTGCATGGCGGAGTAGACTCAATGGGCCGAATGGCCTCATTCTACTCCTATAACTTGTGAACTTGGAGGTGGAGGCAGGAGATCCGGGGGATGAAAAGTTGGAGACCGTGTTAATGCGGGTCCGAGAGCTGGGCGGTGCAGATCAGTATCTGTGATGTAGTGTTACTAATGCGAATAGACTAACATTGCTTAACCGAACAGCAAATCTTTCATGTATTTGCTGCAAGCTTACAGACAGGGTTGCACGGTGGTGCAGCAACATAGTTGCTGCCTTACAGAGTTTGTATCGCTGGAGACCCGGGTTGTTCGATCCCGACTCCGGGTGCTATCTATACGGAGTTTGTACGTATAACATTGCTGTTATAAGATATCAATGGTGTTTTATCATTAATGTTTTATTATTATTAATGTTTAGTGTTTTCTGAGTCATTCGTAACTGTCACTGTATGTCATGTTGTTACTTGTGTGCGGAGCACCAAGGCAAATTCCTTGTATGTGAATACTTGGCCAATAAACTTAATTACTTACTTACTTCTCCCCGTGACCGCTTGGGCTTTCTCCAAGGTCTTCGGTTTCCTCCCACACTCCATAAACGTCCAGGTATGTAGGCTTGGTGTATGTGTAAATTGTCCCTAGTGTGTGTAGGATAGTGTTAATGTGCTGGGATCGCTGGTCGGTGCGGACTCGGTGGGCCGAAGGGCCTGTTTCCGCGCTGTATCTCTAAAACTAAAAAAACCAAGCTTCCCAGATGCTATTTCCACCCTTGGCCTTGATCCACATACCTCCCAACATTGAACACTGGACAACCTCGCAGTGAGTTTTATAGGTTTGTAGGTGCATTGTGTTTAAGGTGAAGGGGGGGGGGGGGGAGAATTACAAGGAACCTGAGCGGCAACTCTTTTACACAAAGGGTGGTAGGTATATGGAACGAGCGGTCAGAGGAGGTAGTTGAGGTTGGTACTACCACAGCGTTTAAGAAACATTTAGACAGGAACATGGATAGGATAGGTTTAGAGGGATATGGGCCAAACACAGGCAGATGGGACTAGTGTAGATGGGGCATGTTGGTTGGCGTGGGCGGTATGTTGGATCCTGACTATGGGTGCTGTCTGTATAGAGTTTGCACAATTCTCCCTGTGACTGAGTGGGTTTTCTCAGGGTGTTCCAGTTTCCTCCCACACTCCAAAGATGCGCAGATTTGTGGATTGATTGGCTTCAGTAAAATTGTAAATTGTCCCTAACGTGTAGGATAGTGCTAGCGTATGGGGTGATCGCTGGTCTGAAGTGCCTGTTTCTGTGATGTAGCTCTGAAGTCTAAAGTCTAAAGTGAAGTTGCAACACTTACAAGGCATTTGGACAGGTTCTCGGATAGGAAAGGCCTAATAGGAAATGCAGGCCCTAAGGTAGACAAAATTGCTGGAGAAACTCAGCAGGTGCGGCAGCATCTATAGAGCGAAGGAAATAGGCAACGTTTCGGGCCGAAACCCTTCTTCATACCCTTCTTCAGAATGCAGGCCTAATGCAAGCAAATGGGATTAGCATAGATTGGCATTGCGATCGACATGGAAAAGGTGGGCTGAAAAAGCCCGTACCTGTGCCGTACAATGCGGTGCCTGTATCACCCTGGGAATGGAGGTGAGAGACCCCCAGAGTAGAAGGTAGAGACCTTGGAATGAAGACACAGCGTGCTGGAGTAACTGAGCGGGTCATGCAGTATCGCTGGAGAACATGGATAGGTGACGTTTTGGGTCAGGATCCTATTCGAAGAGCAGGAGAGCAGCAGGAATCATAGAGGGGAGAGCAGTGACAGAGGGTCAAGCAGAACTCTTGTTGGAGAGAGGAGGAGAGCTTCTTCAAGCTTGGAGACCTCGAGGAGTGGCCGAGAGCGAGGTTGGGAACCCTTGGAGTGTGTCGGAGAGAGGCTGGAGCTCCTGAGACTGGCAGAGAAGGGAATCAAAGACTCCAGGAAAACCTAGATGGATTCCAACTTGCATAATTGAGTGGTGGGCTAATCCGGCCCCTTGAGGTGGAGGCTTGAAGCTGCAGCACCTGCAATTATTGCAACGTAGCTATTAATGCAGGGGATTGACAATCAAATTCCTTCATCCCCGTTTACACAAGTTAGAACAGCACAGACACAACACTGCAGGCAGTGGCTCCATGTGTTAGAAAACACAAAAAGCAAGCGGACTCATTTCATTCTACAGGGTTTGACATCAAACAGCCCATTCTTTTGGCCTTAGCCAACTCTATATTTCTCCTGTCACACTCTCTCCTTCCCTGTTAAGCCCAGACCATCACCCAAACCAACCTCCCTTCCATTGACTCCATCCACACCTCACGCTGCGTCGGCAAGGCCACCAGCATAATCAAGGACCAGTCTCACCCCGGTCACTCCCTCTTCTCCCCCCTCCCCTCAGGTAAGAGGTACAGAAGTGTGAAAACGCACACCACCAGATTCAGAGACAATTTCTTCCCAGCTGTTATCAGGCAACTGAACCATCCTTCCAACAAGAAAAGAGCGTTCCTGAGCACTATCTAGCTCATTGAAGACCCTCTGACTATCTTTAATCAGTCTTTACTGGACATTATCTTGCACTATGCTTTATCCCCTTCATCACGTATCTGTACAACATGGTCAACTTGATTGTAATCATGTACAGCCTTTCCACTGACTGGTTAGCATGCAATGAAAAGCTTTTCACCGTACCTGTGTACTCAATAGTCAATAAACTGATCTAGACTAAACTAAACTAAAGTAATGGTCCCTGACAATTTTCACCATGTTCCAGTCCATTTATATCTTGTATTTTTTGGCTTTGTGGCACTATGTATTTTATTCTTGCAAGCCCATCCTGCATTCTCCCTCAACATTTCTGACCCCGGTTAGTAATTGTCGCTGTCAAGCAATTTTTGGTAGCTGGGCTGCACACAACAGCATGTGCACTCCACAGGGTGGTATCGTACACTCATAGTTCTGCTCTGACACTGAACAATGCAAACTCCTGTTGTAGTTTGCAACGTTACAGTGTTTGCAATCCCTCGGCACTCTGCGGCAGAGGATTATAACAAACGCTTGCACTGGGGGACACAAGGGTTGCATTGTGCACCAATTGATAGATTGTTCAGATACTGGAGCGGGCTCAGGGTCAAGTTTAAACTACGCAAAAGCATGAATAATTGCTTTGCCATTCATCCCGACAACCCAAGATAAACACAAAAAGCTGGGGTAACTCAGCGAGACAGGCCGTATCTCTGGAGAGAAGGAATGGGTGACGTTTTGGGTCGAGATGGGTCTGACGAAGGATCTCGACCCGAAACGTCACCCTTTCCTTCTCCCCAGAGATGCTGCCTGTCCCGTTGAGTTATTCCAGCTTTTTGTATCTATCATCATCATCGGCTCTGACCTCCCTTCCATCGAGGGGATCGATCTATCACAGTCGCTGCCTCAAAAAGGCTGTCAGTATCATCAAGGACCCACGCCATCCTGGCCACACACTCATCTCCCTACTACCTTCAGGTAGAATGTACAGGAGCCTGAAGACTGCAACGACCAGGTTCAGGAATAGCTACTTCCCCACAGCCATCAGGCTATTAAACCTGGCTCGGACAAAACACTGAACTTTTTTAGCCAATTAACTGTTATTTGCACTTTATCAGTATATTGATTCATGTGTGTGTATATTTATTTATAGAATGCCCTGTAGTCAATGCCTACTATGTTCTGTTGTGCTGAAGCAAAGCAAGAATTTCATTGTCCTATCAGGGACACATGACAATAAACTCACTTGACTTGACTTGACTATCTTCGGTTTAAACCAGCATCTGCATCTCCTTCCTACACATCCTGATAACCCAGCTGGTTTACACTGTAACCCTGTGGCAACCATTTAAAAACTACATCGTCTAGTTGGGATGGGCAACTAATTACTTGTTGAATTGGGATGGGAAGCTATTGAAGTGTGGTAATTTCTATCAAGACAATGCCCAGGTTCTGGGGAATCCCTGTAACTTGCTTGGGGATCCCATTACTGAAACATTTCAGGAACTACACATTGCACCTCCCAAATCCTTGATTCCTTCCTCCTTATAAAAGCACGCTCACACATTATTTCAGGGCCTGAACCCCAGGTCTTGATAGCAGGTTGCGAGGTTAACTCTGGAAATTTGAAGGTTGGTATCACAAAAGGAAAAGACCTTAAGAGCTAACTTAAAAGCTAGCATGACCGAGCTACAGGGAAGAATTTGGCCACCGCTGTCCAATTCCAATGTTCCGGATGTTGGGGGAGTCCAGAACCAGGGTTCGCCGTTTAAGAATAAGGGGTAGGCCATTTAGAACTGAGATGAGGGAAATCATTTTCACCCAGAGAGTTGTGAATCTGTGGAATTCTCTGCCACAGAAGGCGGTGGCGGCCGATTCACTGGATGTTTTCAAGAGAGAGTCAGATATAGCTCTTGGTGCTAGTGGAATCAAGGGGTATGGGGGTAAAAGCAGGAACGGGGTACTGATTTTGGGTGATCAGCCATGATCATATTGAATGGCGGTGCTGGCTCGAAGGACTGAATGGCCTACTCCTGCACCTATTTTCTATATTATTATGTTTCTATGTTTCTCTACAGTCCCCCTACTAAGTTGTTGACCCATCATTGTCCCTGGGTAATGCCAGGTGGTCAATAAATAACAGTCCATGTCACAAGGACAAGTGAAGTCACTCAAGTAATTTGCTTGTAATTCAACAAATAGAGAAAGTACACTGACTGAGGAGATTTGTGCGATTCTGGTTCGGAAGCCAATCATTATAATTCAAAAATTCCAATTATTCCAAGTTGAGTAGATGTGGACCTGGATCGTGGGTCCCTGAGGAACGAAGTTCTCCCTCCTCAATGCCAAATGTTAAATAAGGCTGCGTAAACAAGCTGTACTTTGCTTCAGTTGCCATAGGCCTGGGGGAACGTTATGGAGACTTGGGCGGCACAGTGGCACAGGGAGTAGAACTGCTGCCTCACTGTTCCAGCAACCAAAGTGGGTGGCATGGTGGCGCAGCGGTGGAGTGCTGCCCCACAGCACTTGCAGCACCGCACACCCGGGTTCGATCCCGACTACGGTCGCTGTCTGTACGGAGTTTGTACGTTCTCCCCGTGACCGCGTGGGTTTTCTCCGAGATCTTCGATGTCCTCCCACAATCCAAAGACGCACAGAGTTGTGGGTAAATTGGCTTGGTAACTGTAAAAAATGTCCCTAGTGTTAATATACGGGGATTGCTGGTCGGTGCGGGCTCGGTGGGCCGAATGGCCTGTTTTCATGCTCTATCTCTAAACTTAAAAACAAAGCTAACCTGGGTTCAATCCTGACCTTCATGTTGACTGTGTGTAATTCACACGTTCACCTTATGACCACATGTGTTTCCTTTGGGTCTTCATAGAATGGGCTAAAGGTCCTCCCACATCTCAAAGTGCAGATTGGTAGGTTAATTTGCCTCAGTAAGTCGCTCCGAGTGAGTAGTAGAATCAGTGTGTGGGAATGTGGGGTGAATGAAATAAGTTTCTTGTAGGATTAGTGTAAATGAGTGGTCAATGGTCAGCATGGACTCGAGGGGCCAAAGGGCCTGTTTCCATGCTATACAATCCTCTGTTCTTGCTGCCTAACAGCATCAGAGACCCGGGTTCCATCTTGACTGCAGGTGCTGTCTGTACGGAGTTTGTACGCTCTCCTCATGGCCGCGTGGGTTTTCTCCTGGTGCTTCGGTTTCCAAAGGCGTGCAGGTTTGTAGGTTAATTGGCTTCGGTAAAATTGTAAAGTTTCCCTTGTGTATAGGATAGTGCTTGCATACGGGGATTGCTGATTGGCATGGGTTGTATTTCTAAAGTGTAAAGTCTACAGTAAAGTACTGTGGCATTTTGTAAAGTTGGTGGAAAAATTCAACAAGCCCCTTATTGACCTTAGTACCAAGCTGAGAGAGGGCTGCTTTGTCAGAGATTCTGCGGTTTCTAAGATAACCAACTCAATAAGCAATTAAAGGCAATAAAGAGGGAAAATTGTGGCAATACACAGCTGGTCAGGCAGCACCTATGGAGAGGAAACCATGTGAAATTTCCGACTGGTGACTTTACATAAGAAGTGATAATATGACAAGTTTCAAGCTTTGGATAAAATCGAATGGGGCGGAGACCACAAAAGATCTGACCTGGCCAAAGGAAGAGGTTATAAAGGAGGGACAAAGTGAGAAACAGAACATTGCCCAGTCCCCCATAGGTACTGACCTCCACACCTTCATAGAGAACTACAGACTAAGCGACTTTGAGTCCTTGAAACGCACTATATAAATAAAATGTATTATTATTATTATTACAGGACTCTCAGCCTCAAAAGGGCAACCAGCATCATCAAAGACCCAGTCACCACTCTGGCCACATTCTCATTTCACTCCTGCCATCAGGAAGAACGCACAGGAACCTGAAGTGTCCAGGTTCTGGAGCAGTTTCTTTTATATATATATATACATATATATATATATATATATATATGTGTGTGTGTGTGTGTGTGTGTGTGTGTGTGTGTGTGTGTGTGTGTGTGTGTGTGTGTGTGTGTGTGTGTGTGTGTGTGTGTGTGTGTATATATATATATATTCACACACACACACACACACATATATATATACTGTACAAATAAGAAGCTGCTCCTGAATAAAGTAACACACACACACATACACACATATATATATATATATATATATATATATATATATATATATATATATATATATATGTGTGTGTGTGTGTGTGTGTGTGTGTGTGTGTGTGTATAATAAGTATATATATATATATATATATATATACAGTGCAAAGACAAACACAATGTCTCTTGTCAATGTAATGGACACACACATGCACACATGTGTAAATACATACATACATATATACATACACACACAAATCTATATGTTTACCTACATACACACATATCGTTTATTGTGTGTGTACTATTGCATGTTACTATGCTACTACAGCTAAACATTTAATTGTTCCATTTTAGGACATATGACAATAAAACATTCTTGCCTCTCTTGCCTCTTGAGCTGGTAGGGGGGTAAAGGATGAGCCTGGAGGAGGTGGAAATGCAGAACAATGGTCTGAGAAATGCCAGGAGTATGTGGAATTGATGGTGGAAAATGGCATAATTGCTAATTATCTGAAATTGTTGAACAATTTCCTTCGGGGAAGAACAGTTCAGCTGGCTGACCCGCTGAGTATTTCCAGCATTTTCCATTTATATTTATTATTGTTAAACAATATTGATTCCAGAAGGCTACAATGTGCATGGTCGAAGGATGAGGTGTTATTGATTGAGATTACATTGGGCAGCGACAGATACTTTGGCACAGTTTGAAGGCGAGCAGGGCACTTGGTGGAACAGCTGCCTCATAGCTCCAGTGATTCAGGTTCAATCCCGACCTTTGGTGTTCTCTGTGTAAAATTTGCCCCTTCATCCCTGTGAATGCATGGATTTCCCACGGGGGCTCTGGATTCCACCCTTATCCTAAATGATGCGCTGGTAGGTTAACTGGCCATTGTAAATGTAGGTAGTGTAGCAGCAGTGAAATTAGGACCCGTTGATGGGAATGTGGGAAAATAAAATGGGAAGGATGTAAATATGTGCTTGATGCTTGGCACAAACTCAATGGGCCGAAGGGCCTGTTTCTGAGCGTAATGATTGACACAAAGTACTCGAATAGCTTAGCAGGTCAGGCAGCATCTCTTGAGAAAAAGAATAGGTGACATTTTCATAAGATCATCAGTGATTGGAGCAGAATTAGGCCATTCGGCCCATCAAGTCTATTCAGTCATGGCTGATCTATCTCTCGCTCCTAACCCCATTCTCCTGCCTTCTCCCCATAACCTCTGACTGATTTTGGGTCAGAACCCTTCTTCAGACTAGAAGTAGAGGTGGGGAGGGTGGCTAAACTGGAGGTAAGAAAAGGGCAGAACAAATTGGGGTTGGCAATAGATGAGCTCTGGAAGGGTGGAGCCCACAATGGCCCATTGTTGGCTGGGGAATGTATGATAACAAGATGGTGCGACCAGTGGGATTAGTAGGACGACTAGGGTGGAGGAGAGAGGGGAGTGGAGGAAAAGTAGGAGTTACTTGAAATCAGAGAAATCAACATTCATACCACTGAGTTGCAAGCTGCCCACGCAAGATATGAGGTGCTGTTCCTCAATTTGTGTGTGGCCTCACTCTGAAAGTGGAGGAGGCCCAGGCCAGTATGGGATTGGGAAGAGGAGTTAAAATGTTTGGCCCCAGGACAGAAATTGCCTTTGACTCTACTTCATTTAGAATGTAGAATATAGAACAGGTCTTGCAGCCTACAATATCTGTGCCAAACTTGATACCACGAGAAACTAATCTCATCTGCCTGCACGTGATCCATATCCATCCATCCCCTGCATATCCATGTGCCTGTCTAAAAGCTTCTTAAACACCACTATTTCATCTGCCTCTACCACCCCTGGCAGCAAGTTCGAGGCACCCACTATGTAGTTTAGTTTAGTTTGGTTTCGAGCTGCAGAGCGGAAACAGGCCCTTTGGCCCACCGAGTCCATGCCGACCAGTGACCAGCCCGCACACTGCACACTAGGGAGTTTACAATTATACCAAGCCAATTAGCCTACAAACCTGTACGTCTTTGGAATGTGGGACGAAACCGGAGCTCCCGGAGAAAACCCACGCAAGTCACCGGGAGAATGCTCAAACTCCGTACAGACAGCTGCCATAGTCGGGAACAAACATGGGTCTCTGGTGTTGTATGGCTGCAACTCTACTGCTGTGCCACTGTGCTGCCCTGGAAAAAAACTTCCTTTAAACTTTTGCCCCTTGGAAGCTTATCTTGCTTCCCCCTTCAAAAACCTTTTGTCACTAAAACGGACTACGAGGTTCTCCTGCATGGGTTGTACATAGTGACTGGTGCACAAATTAATTGCACCAGTCACTTCATTTCAAATGGTGCCTAGAGAGCAGGAAAGGACATTTGGCCTCCTGAGGCAGTGCAATGCAGTCTAGAGACAGCACAAGAATGCTGGACTTTGTTTAACAGCAATCCAAAGATTGGTGGGTCGTTCAACTCCTCCTCAAATCTTCGAGGCTGACTTTGCCATTTCAAGAGCCAGGCCTCCAGTGTTATCCGATAATTACCACTGAGCCTTACAATCCACAACCTTGGCTTTGTGGAGAAAAGATCAGTAAAGTGCAGGGGTGGTTTATGTTCGTCCCACGTCAGCCTGTAGGTGGAAAAATAAAAAACCACAGATTCCGAAACGTTGATAACAGGAGAGGAAATGCTCCTCTGTCTCATGGCTTTTAGGCGTCATAAATCTTTATTGCAAACAAAACAGTTGGGTTCAATAAGTGGCAGCCTCGTAAAGTGATTTGGGAAATGCAAACATTGTCAGTTTAGATGTAATCTGAGATCGGCTCTACCTCCCACGGGCAGGCTGTCACCCTTGGACCTAAGATTCTTCCAGGGTGCATTGATCACTGAATGCTGGCTTTATTAGTTAGACTTGATTTGAGCTAATAGTGAGAAGGGACACTCGAAGACAACCGGGATCCTAATCTTCTAAATCACAGTCTGCGCACAGCCTTGACGTGCGTTTTGTTCTTGCCTCTGGGAACTTGAAGCTGCCCTTGTAAGTCACTGCATCATTCAATTCCCTCTCACCTTCTATTCTTAGTATGGCAGAATGAGCAGGAAATTAAGAGCAAAAGCAAACCTTCGTCACACTGCGTAACCCCTTGGACTCCTTCCCTCCGTGTTGATAGGTAAAAGTGACTTTCTCTTACAATAGACAATAGACAATAGGTGCAGGAGTAGGCCATCGGCCCTTCGAGCCAGCACCGCCATTCAATGTGATCATGGCTGATCATCCCCAATCAGTACCCCGTTCCTGCCTTCTCCCCATATCCCCTGACTCCGCTATCTTTAAGAGCCCTATCTAGCTCTCTCTTGAAAGTATCCAGGGAACCGGCCTCCACCGCCCTCTGAGGCAGAGAATTCCACAGACTCACAACTCTCTGTGAGAGAAAGTGTTTCCTCGTCTCCGTTCTAAATGGCTTACCCCTTATTCTTAAACTGTGGGCCCTGGTTCTGGACCCACCCAACACCGGGGAACCTGTTTCCTGCCTCTAGCGTGTTCAAACCCTTAATAATTTATATGTTTCAATAAGATATCCTCTCATCCTTCTAAACTCCAGAGTGTTATTCGACCTAAGGCTAAGTAACTTAACCCTTCAGAGCTCAAGGTGCACCACAGTCATAGAGGAGGGTACTATCTGATGGTGTTACCAGCCAAAGTGGTGTGTGCACTATCCGATGCCCAGTACCTTTGCTTACTGTATTAATGGCCTTGAGTCCCACCCTAGCATTTGGCTTGTAACCTGGTCTTTCTCTTTAACATTGGCCTTCATCAGTCAGAGCACTGAGTACCAGAGCACTGGTACTTTCCCTTGCAACCGCAAGAGATGCAACACTTGTCCCTTCACCTCCCCCCTCGACTCCATTCAAGGACCCAAGCAGTCGTTCCAGGTGCGACAGAGGTTCACCTGCATCTCCTCCAACCTCATCTATTGCATCCGCTGCTCTAGATGCCAGCTGATCTACATCGGTGAGACCAAGCGGAGGCTTGGCGATCGTTTCGCCGAACACCTCCGGTCGGTCCGCAATGGCCAACTTGACCTCCCGGTGGCTCAGCACTTCAACTCCCCCTCGCATTCCGTATCTGACCTCTCTGTCCTGGGTCTCCTCCATGGCCACAGCGAGCAACACCGTAAATTGGAGGAAATGCACCTCATATTCCGCTTGGGCAGTCTACATCCTGGGGGCTTGAACATTGAATTCTCCCAATTCTGTTAGCCCTTGCTGTCCCCTCCCCTTCATCAGCCCTCTGGTTGTCTTCTCCCCTCCCCCAGCCCTCAGGCTCCTCCTCCGCCTTTTTCCTTTTTTCCTTTCTTCTCCCCACCCCCTATCAGTCTGAAGAAGGGTTTCGGCCCGAAACGTTGCCTATTTCCTTCGCTCCATAGATGCTGCCTCACCCGCTGAGTTTCTCCAGCATTTTTATGTACCACTGAGTTTAGAAGTTGGGAGGTCATGTTGCAGTTATTTAAGACATGGTGTGGTCAAATTTAGAGTATTGTTTTCAGTTCTGGTCACCATGTTATAGGAAAAATGTTGTCAAGCTGGAAAGGGTGCAGAGAAGATTTTACGAGGATGTTGCCAGGGCTTGAGGGCCAGAGCAATAGGGAGAGGTGGAGCCAGCTACGACTTTATTCCTTGGGGTGCAGGGCAGATGATGACCTGTGATTTTATAAAGGTGTACACAATCATGAGAAGAAAAGATTAGGTAAATGCACAGAGTCTTTTGCCCAGAGTAGTGGAATTGAGAACCAGAAATCATAGGTATAAAGTGAGACTGGAGAGATTTAATAGGAGCCTGATGGGGTAACCTTTTTACGCAAAGATTTTAGACTCTGGAGGCTGAGGAGTGTCCTGATTACAATATATAGTAGGCCCCTCTCGGTCATAACTGACCATGGGTGATGCATCCTATTTTGCAGGTGATGTGTGGTCGGGTGCAAGCCTGGGCGATGTCATATGGAGGACAGGCTGTTGCCCACGCAGCACGCCCCCCCTCTCCACGTCGCTGATCGATCCAAAGGAACAGCAGGGCCGTTACAGTTCGGCACCAGCGCCGTCGCAGGAGCTGCCAGAGCGAGGTTGTAGACAACGACGAACTGCCTCAGGGGCTCCGACTCCGGATTTTCTTGAGGTTTGCTCCAGGAGCCTTTTCCATGACTAGTTTTCCCTCTCCCAGGCTGATGAGCCCCATCTGCCCGAGACTCGTGGGGGCGGGAGCGTCTACCTTCCCGTGTAGGTCTATAGCACCTGCCCACTGCCCAAACAAAATATATAAAATGCACATATGCTATATGCAACATAGCATAGATAGTCAGAGGTTTTTGTCACCAGGGTGGAAACATGAAACACTAGAGGGCATAGATTTAAAAAAGATGTGCGAAGCAAGTGTCACATGAGTGTTAGGTGCTTGGTTCACACTGCCCAGGACGTGGAAGATACACTTAATAGATATAATAGCAATATTTAAGAGCCAATTTGACACAACAAGAGATAGGGAACGGAGGGATACACCCATGTGGAGGCGGATGGGATGAATTAGAATATCATTATGGTCGGTGCAGATACGGTGGGCCGAAGGGCCTGTACCTGTGCTGTACTGTTCTATGTCCATCTCTATCCAGATAACACTCTGAGATTTCTCCTCCATTTCTGACCTCTTGCCCATTCATTTCATGCAGAACTGAACTGAATCATTCCACCACAACTAGAGAGAAGTCGTGAACTACTATCTACCTCATTGGTGACCCTGGGACTATCTTTGATTGGACTTTACTGACTTTTGCATTAAACGTTATTCCCCTATCATGTATCTGTACACTGTAAATGGCTGGATTGTAATCATGTATTGTCTTTCCGCTGACTGGTTGGTACGCAACAAAAGCTTTTCACTGTATCTCGGTACACGTGACAATAAAGGATCGTTGAATCAATCAATGTGGCATCTTTGTAGTCACAGTTTAGCTGCCATAATGACTTCCCTTCTACCTCTCTACCACTCTAAGATACTCCGCATTGGCTAAGTCTTTGATCAATTCCGAATACCACTTACCTGGCGTGCCAAGGTTTGTTTGATAATGTCCTTGTGAATTACTCTGGGATGATTTGCTCGGTTATATAAGATCATCTGGTTCTCATGCATTTGGTGTTTGTGGGAGATTGCTGTGGATAAATTGCTGGTGGAGCTGTTGCCTCACAGATCCAATGACTTGAGCTAAGCACAGTTTCAGTTTCTGTTTAGTTTAGTTTATTGTCATCTGCACCGAGGTACAGTGAAAAGCTTTTGTTGCGTGCTAACCAGTCAGTGGAAAGACAATACACGATTCCAATTGAGCCATTTACAGTGTACAGATACATGATAAGTGAATAACGTTTAGTGCAAGGTAAAGCCAGTAAAGTACGATCAAAGATAGTCCGGAGGTAGATAGTAGTTCAAGATTGCTCTCTAGTTAGTTGTTGGTAGGATGACTCAGTTGCCTGATAACAGTTGGGAAGAAACTAGGGTTGTCCCTGAATCTAGAGGTGTGCATTTTCACACTTCTGAACATTTAGCCCAATGGGAGAGGGGAGAAGAGGGAGTGGCCAGGGTGTGACTTGTCCTCTATTTTCTGGGCTATCCGTGTTGGGTTTCTATGCTCTATCTGCAACCCTGTGGGTTTCCGATTGGAACTATAGTTTCCTCACACATGCTAAAGATAAACAGTTGGTCGGTTAAATGGCCACTATAAATTTCCCCTACTATGTCAGTGCGTGGTGGAAATATGGAGAGAGTTGTTAGGAATGTGGAGAGAATAAAATATGATGAATGCAGGATTAGTTGGAAATGGTTGCTCGATGATCAGCAAAGTTTTGTTGGGCTATAGGGCCTGTTTCCCGCTGTAACACACTATGAGTCAGTGTTTCTGTCGAGGACTGATTATGGGTAGTCAACATGGCTTTAAACTTGGAAAATTGTGTTTCGTGAATTTGATTGAGTTTTTTGAAGAGGTGACCAAAAAGGTTATTGAGCACGGTGCAGTAGATACTGTCTCTGTGGACTTTAGCAAGGCCTTTGACGATGGTGGTCTGGTCCGGAAGGTTAGATCACAAGAGATCCAGAGACAGGTTGGATGCATAATGGGCTTGAAGGTAGGAGACACAGGGTGATAGTGGCGTTGTGGGAAGGAACAGCAGATGCTGGTTTACACTGAAGGTAGACACAAAATGCTGGAGTAACCCAGCGGGTCAGGCAGCATCCCTGGTGAGTCAGGGGAGAGGGAAACTAGAGGTATGAGATAGTACAGAACCAATCACAGCCGGCACCGATGACTCAAGAAAGGTGGAGCCCACAATGGCCCATTGTTGGCTGCGCAGGAGGTGATACTAAAGGGAAGATAGCCACAAAAAGCTGGAGTAACTCAGCGGGACAGGCAGCATCTCTGGAGAGAAGGAATGGGTGATGTTTCAGGTTGAGACCTATAGGGATATAGCAGTGAAACTAGTAAGGTGTGGGAGGGGCGGAGAGAGAGAGGGAATGCAGTGGGTTGTTTTCAGACTCGAGGTCTATAACAATTGGTGTGCCAGAGGGATTATTAGTTCTGGGTCCAGTGAGTCTGGGTCCAGTGGTTAGTAAGTCTGCAGATGACACTAAAATTAGTGGTATCGTGGACAGTGCAGAAGGCTATCTAGGATCACAACGGGACTTGAATCAACTGACCCAGTGGGCCCAGAAATAGTAGGTAGAATTTAAGTCAAATTATTGTGAGGTGTTGTACTTTAGTGAGACATACAAGGCAAGACTTACACAGTGAATGGTAAGGACCTGGGGAGCTTGTAGAACAGAGATACATCGGGGTGTACCTACATATTTCCCTGAAAATGGCGATACAGGTTGACAGGATGTGAAGAAAACTTTGGACTGAATGGAATGGAAGTGGAGAGGATGTTTCCACTAGTGGGAGAGTCTAGGACCAAAGGGCACAGCCTCAGAATAAGGATGTACCTTTAGAAATGAGATGAGGAGGAATTGATTTAGCCAGAGGGTTGTGAATCTGTGGAGTTGATTGCTACTGATGGCTGTGGAGGCCAGGTATTTTTAAAGCGGAGATTGACAGATTTGTGATTAGTCATCACCCTTTGTGATTAGTAAGGGTGTCAAGAGTTATGGGGAGAAGGCAGGAGGAAGCTAGATCAGCCAAGATTCAATGGCTGAGTAGACTCCATGGGTCAAAAAGCCTAAATCTGCCTCTAATACATGAACTTACACTTTGACACACTTGCCATCATTAGTCAGGATATCTGGTGCAACAAGCTGATGGAAGAAGTGTTGGAGGCAGCTACAGTTAGGACATTTAAAAGGCATTTGAACAGGTACATCGATAGGAAAGGTTTGGAGGGATACTGGTGAGGTGCAGGCATGTGGGACCAGCTCAGATAGGCAGCAAGGCTAGCATGGGTAAGATGGGCTGAAGGGCCTGTTTCCATGCTGAATTGCTCTGACTCCCATCTGCAATTCAACAGCAACCGCATCTCAATAGGACTCATTGTCTTTACCCTGTACTCGGTATAAATGAAAGATTTTAATTTCTTTCACCATTTTTTATTTTTCAGCATGACTCATACTCAACGAAGGATCAAGAGCAATAAAGCTTGCAGTGTATGTCTCTCACCCCATTGGTGTTTCTTACATGGATTAAGAGCCACTCCAAACTTTTGTACAAAGATCATTCATATTTCGGTGCAGGATTGCACTTTAAAGTTATAGCCAAGTTCTATGTAAGTTGGGTTATTGCAGCAAAACCCACGCACATTCAATTCTTCCTCAGAGACTGACTTTTGTGTTCCTCTGAACGCCCACTCACATTCTAAAGGCCTTCCGATACCTTCGAGCAGCAGTGTACTAACAGCAAAGTCAAACTTAATAAGCATGGGTTTGATTATGTGCAAAAATTACTCAGCCAACCATTTTTCTTCTTCCACCCTCTGCCGTGTTCATCAGCAGTGGAAACCGGCAGGCCTCAAGGACAAACAGACTGAACGACAAAGATGCATTGAAAGGATTATTATTCCTCAAATAGCACTTAGTACCAAATGGTGGATCACTTTGTCCTGGAGGCACGAGGCTATCGTAGTATTGTTGGAACCGTCTACTGTCACATAGACACAGAATGCTGGAGTAACTCAGCGGGTCAGGCAGCATCTCTGCAGAAACGGAATAGGTGACGTTTCAGGTTGGTACCCTTTCTCAGACTTTTCAGACCCTTCCTCAGTCAATAAGAGGGTCTCGACCCAAAACATCGCCTGTTCCTTTTCAGCAGAGATGCTGCCAGACCTGTTGAGTCACTCCAAAATTTTGTGTTTATCTTCAGTGTAAACCAGCATCTGCAGTTCCGTTCCCTCACATAGGACAGCACAGCGCAGGAACCGGCCCTGCGGCCCTCAATGTTTGTGCCAAACACAATGGCAAGTTAAACTGATCTGATCTGCCTGTACATGATCCATATCCCTCTATTCCTTGCACTTCCATATGCCTTTCTAAAAGCCTCTTAAATGCCACTATCATATCTGCCTCCACCACCACCCCTGGCATTGCGTTCCAGGCAACCACCACTCTCTGTGTAAAAAACATGTCCCACACATCTCCATTTAACATGCCGCCCTCCCACCATGTAGCTATTCCATCAAGTGTTGGACATTTCCAATCTGGGAAAAAGATGTCGTAAAGAAACCATGGCATGTAGCCAAAGGCTTCATGTAGCTGAGCCAGTTAGGTATCCGGGACATGTCATATTTATTTCCCTGTTCCTCCCTTGGTCCCTTTTTACCCCACTCTCACTCACAGCACGGACAGGGAAGAAAGGCGGAGATTCCCAAATTGTGGCATAAACCCAGGAAATGCTCGAAATGTTCAGCAAGTCAGATCAATGTTTCCCTGTCTAGAACTGGGAGTCAAAGTTAGAGTTTGGCCATTCCGGACAGAGATGGGAAGATATTGCTTCACCCAGAAATGGGGAATCTGTGGAATAGTCTATCCAAGTGGGCTGTGCTGAATCACGGAGTACGTTCAAGACAATGATGATGGACAAAAAATAGACACAAATTGCTGGAGTAACTCAGCAGGTCAGGCAACATCTCTGCAGAACATGGATAGGTCGAGGTTTTGGGTCCAGACCCTTCTCAGATGACGTTTCTGGAAAGGAACCTTCTTATGAAAAAAGGTCTCACTCCAGAACTTCACCTATCCATGTTCTCCAGGGATGCTGCCTGATCCCTGAATTACTCCATCATTTTGTCTTTTACCAGCATCTACTCCTTGTATCTACAGATTGATGGATGTTTAGATAATAACGATAATGGTCCTAATGCATTAAGTTGGCGTTGGAATAACAAATGACACCAAATTATTGAATGGCAATGCAGGCCTGACGGTCTGAATGGCCTATCCTTGCTTCCATTCCTTGTCTTTATAAATTTGTATCGTTAGAATACAAGTCCAGATGGGACTCGAAAGAAGTGTAGGTGTTCCGGAACAAAAATCCCCAGTTCATTCCTACTCCCTTTTCTTCTATACGATCGCCAATCTTGAATCTCAATGCAGTATATTACCCATAGTAGTTTATGCTTTAACTTTGTTTGATAATGTCATGCGTGGCATCATACTAAGACATTTGGAAAGATCCACTGGTTCTCCCTTGTGCCTCCTGCGGACAACAGTGCCATTGAGCTCAATTTTTATTCATTCATTATTTTGGTATCTGGGAAAGGCCAGTATTTACTGCCCATCTCTAATGGCCCGTGACGGTGAGCTGCTGCCTTGAATCTCTGCGGTCCTTGTGGTGAGGTGCTCCCATTGTGCGGGGTGGCAGTTCCAGGGTTTAGACCCAGCGTCGGTGAAGAGTTAGCCTGGCAGTTCTGTGGCAGGCATATTACTTTCCTCTTATTAGTCCACATCTGAATGTTGTCCAGGTCTTGGCTCAGTCAGTCAGAGAGTCATAGAGTCATACATCACGGAAACAGGCCCTTCGACCCTACTTGCCCACGTCGCCCAATATGTCCCAATAGACAATAGACAATAGACATTAGGTGCAGGAGTAGGCCATTTGGCCCTTCGAGCCAGCACCGCCATTCAATGTGATCATCCCCAATCAGTACCCCGTTCCTGCCTTCTCCCCATATCACTTGACTCCGCTATTTTTAAGAGCCCTATCTAGCTCTCTCTTGAAAGCACTCCTGTTTCCACCGCCCTCTGAGGCAGAGAATTCCACAGACTCACCACTCTCTGTGAGAAAAAAGTGTTTCCTCGTCTCATCTACACTAGTCCCACCCGCCTATCTTTGGCCCATATCCTACTAAACCTATTCTATCGATGTACCTGTCTAAATGTTTCTTAAATGTTGCTGCATACCTGCCTCAGCTACCTCCTCCGGCAGCTCGCTTCATACACCCGCCACCCTTTGAGTGAAAAGGCTTCGCCTCAGTTTCCCACAAAATCTCTGCCCCCTCACTTTAATCCTCTGGTTCTTGATTCCAATACTCTGTGCGTTTACCTGATCTATTCCTCTCATGGTTTTGTACATCTCTATAAGATAACCCCGCATCCACCTGCGCTACAAGGAATAATGCCCTAGCCTACTCATGGACTGCTTCACCTTCTGTGGAATTGTGGATGTATTTGAGCACTGTGCCATCAGTGCGGTACAATGGCGAGCAGTAGACCTGCTGCCTTACAGTGCCAGAGTCCCAGGTTCACTCCTGACTACGGATGCTGTCCGTACGAGGTTTGCACGTTCTCCCTGTGACCTTGTGGATTCCTCCCTCGCTCCAAAGACTGTTCAGGTTTGTAGATTAACTGGCTTTGGTAAAATTGTCAATTGTCAATTGTAATTTGTGGATTGTAAATTGTCCTTTGTGTGTAAGATAGTGCTAGTGTATGGGGTGATCACTGGTCGGTGGGCCGAAGAGCCCGTTTCCGAGTTGCATCTAAAGTCTAAAGCTGTGAAGATGTCCCATTCTGACATTATAACAGAAGAAAGGGCATTATTCATAATTATGCATAGGACATTGCCCCGAGGAACTCCTGCAGTGATTTGTCAAATGTAATTTACTTTATGTTACACCATTTTAACTCTGCCCAGTACTATTAGAGTCAGAGTGTCTTACAGCACATAAGCCGACCCTTCCACCCACCACATCATCAACAACCATCAGATAGATGCCCATTTACTCTAATCCTGTTTCACTTCTGGGCATGTTGCTGCCTTCTAGACTAATGACTGAACTCTCCAACTTCAAGCAGATAGAGTATGTTTGACAGCTGGAATTTGAATCCGAGCAAACTCTTTGGGTTTCAAAAGCAAGGGGAAAGTATACAATTAATGGCACGATCCTTATCAACATTGATGTACAGCGGGATAGATCATAGAATATGGATGCAGTACAGCACACAAACAGGCCCTTCGGCCCACAATGTCTGTGCCGAACATGATGCCAAGACCATCTCTTATATACCTCTGCCTAATCCATACCCCTCCATTCCCTGCATATCCAGATGCCATTAAATGCCATTGTCGCATCTACCTCAAACACCAACCCTGGCAGCGTGTTCCAGGCACTCATCATCCTCTTCGTAAAAATGATGCCACGTGCATCGCCTTTAAACTTTGCCCCTCTCACCTTAAAGTTATGTATCTGTAGGGTAGCATGGTGGTGCACTGCTAGAGCTGCTGCCTTGCAGTGCCAGAGGAATGAGGCCACATTTGGAATATTGCATACAGTTCTGGTCACCCGATTATGGGAAGGATGTGGAGCCTTTGGAAAGGATGCAGAGGAGGTTTACCAGAACGATGCCTGGATTGCAGGGAGAAGTTGGACAAATTTGGATTGTTTTCTCTGGAACGCCAGAGGTTGCGGGGAGACCTACCAGAAGTATATAAAATTATAAGAGGCATAGATAAGGTAGGTAGAGCTGCTGCCTTGCAGCGCCAGAGACCTGGATTCGATCCTGACTACGGGTGCTGTCTGTATGGAGTTTGTACATTCTCCCTGTGATGCCGTGGGTTTTCTCCAGGTGCTCTGGTTCCTTCCCATACTCCCAACACCTACAGGTTTGACGGTTAATTAGCTTCGGTAAAAAATTGTAAAATGTCCCTAGTGTGTAGGATAGTATGGCTGGTCGGCACAGACTCGGTGGGCCTGTTTCCGCATCTTATCTCTAACGCCCAAAGTCTAAAGATGGCTCATTTGAACTCACCCCATTGGAGGTATTCCTTTTTTTCTACCCATCCCTCCTCCACCTTCTCTCAAACTGAAATTAACTTGTCTTCTCTTCTTTTCCCAGTTATATCAGGGAAGCCTCATCCATTAAAGCCCTGTGGTATAGGACAGCAGCTTCTAGGGATTTATTGCCTTTCAGCCCTATTCATTTCTCCAACGCTGATTTCCCTGTGCTCCTCAGTCACTCCAGACCTGCAGCTTTCCAATACATCTTATAAGTTCATGTGATAGGAGCAGAATTGGGCCATTCGGCCCTTCAAGTCTACTCCGCCAGTCAATCATGGCTGATCTATCTTTTCCTCTTAACCCCATTCCCCTGCCTTTTCTCCAAAACCCCTGATGCCCGTACTAATCAAGAATCTATCTATCTCTGCCTTAAAAATATCCATTGATGGCCTCCACAGCTTTCTGTGACAGATTCACCACCATCTGACTAAAGAAATTCCTCCTCATCTCCTTTCTAAAGGATCTTTCTTTTATTCTGAGGCCATGACCTCTGGTCCTAGAGACTCCCACTAGTGGAAACATCCTCTCCTTCTGGTAGGTCTCCCCGCAACCTCTGGCGTTCCAGAGAAAACAATCCAAAGTCTCGCACTACATGTACATTATCTCACTTTTGCATCCAATTCCAGCACTCCAGGGACAATTTATAGATGCCAATTAATCTACAAATTCGCACGTCGTTGTGACATGGGAGGAAACCGGAGCACCCGGAGGAAACCCACGCGGTCACAGGGAGAACGTCCAAACAACAGACTGCACCCGAGGTCGGGATCGAACCTGGGTCTCTGGCGCTGTGAGACAGCAGCTTTACCAGCTGCGCCACTGTGCCACCCTCTGGGGTGGGATGTGGGTTCAGTCTTGATATTGAATGGCAATATAACCTCAGGGAGGTTGATACTCATCCCTTTGCTTTCAGTTTGTAGCACAAAGTTTGTTTCCATCTTGTGTATCGTCACAGCCGGGCTATTATACCTAGCACTGATTCACATGTTATCCCACTTTTTGCTCATGTTTGCTTATGTTCTTATTGCTGTGGATAGAAGCATAGTGGATTAGGAAACAATGAAATGTCACGGGTTTCCATGCAACTGTGGCTGCCACAATGTTTTTGTTGCATTTTAGGCTATGTACGTCATTAGACAAGAAAAGAACAGCTACTCTGCGGCTGTTAAAGATGTTTAATTTAAGGATGCCTTTTTGTGAAATTGCACGACATGGAAAAAGACCATCCAACCTTTAGCTTTTGACCCATAAGCAGTAAGTATGCTGGAGAAAAAATTGTCGATCTACAGCACGGAACCACGGTGGCACAGCGGTAGAGTTGCTGCCTTACAGCGCCAGAGACCCGGGTTCAATCCTGACTACGGGTGCTTTCTGTATGGAGTTTGTACGTTCGCCCCATGGCTGCATGGGTTTTCCCTGGGTGCCACCAACACTACATAGACGTACAGGTTTGTAGGTTAATTGCCTTCGGTAAAATTGTAAATTGCCCCAAGTGTGTAGGATGGTGCTAGTATATGGGAATTGCTGGTCGGCATGGACTCGGTGGGCCAAAGGGCCTGTTTCTGCGCTGTTTCTCTAATCAGGACATTCTATTAATGAAACCTACTAACTACAAATAGGCAATGCTGGAAACTCAACAGGTCTGATAGCTCGATACAGAGAGGTTTCAAGTTATCAAATCCTGCCTCACTAATGACCTGGACCCACTTCAATTTGCCTAGCACCACAATAGATTGGATTTTTTTCTGCTTTCCACTGGAGTTGGATTACTTGGACATGTACGAGAAGATGAAAGTCAGGTTTAATGTGGAAACGTGGATGCTGGTTTACAAATGAAGACATACAGTGATGGGGTAGCTCCACGGGTTAAGCAGCACCTCTGGGGAACATGGACAGGTGATATTCGTGGTCCGATTGTGGAGGAGGAGGTGGGGAAGAAAGCCAGAAGGGAGGAGGGGGGCAGACAAAGCCTGGCAGGTAATAGATGAACACAGGTGAGGACATGATTAGACAAAGGCCAGGGATGAAAGGACAGGAGGCATGAGACAAAAGGATCAAAGAGTTGCAAATTGTGAAGCCAGAGGTAGGACTGAAGGTAGAAGGAAAGGGGGAAGGGAAAAATAGGTGTAAGTCCAGGTGCCTACACAGTTGGGGGCTATGGATGAGTGGTGGAATATTGCGTTGGTTGACGGGGACCCACCAGGTCCATGCTTGGTCTGGTCTTCGATAAAAGAAGCAAAGCGGTGGTTTCTAGTAGGGTAAGGTTTGGGCGACCATGTGGACAGACAGCAAACAAGGTTATAAGGTCATAAGTAATAGGAGCAGAATAAGGCCATTCGGACCATCAAGTCTACTCCACCATTCAATTATAGCTGATCTATCTCTATCTCCTAACCCCGTTCTCCTGCCTTCTCCCCATAACCCCTGACACCCATACTAATCAAGGATCTATCTATCACTGCTTTAAAAATATCCATTGAGTTGGACTCCACAGTCTTCTGTGGCAAAGAATTCCACAGATTCAACACCCTCTAACTAAAGAGTAGATTTAGCTCTTAGGGCTAATGGAATTGAGGGATATGGGGAAAAGGCAAGAACGGGGTGCTGATCTTGGATAATCTGCCATGATCATATTGAATGGTGATGCTGGCTCGAAGGGCCGAATGGCCTACTCCTGCACCTATTTTCTATGTAATTCCTTCTCATCTCCTTCCTAAAGGAACATCCTTTAATTCTGAGGCTATGACCTCTAGTCCGAGACTCTCCCACAAGTGGAAACATGCTTTCCACATCCACTCTATCCAAGCCTTTCACTATTTGGTACATCATTTCCTGTGGACAACAAGTAACTTAAATATTGTCTAAGAAGGAACTGCAGATGCTGGAAAAATCAAAGGTAGACAAAAATGCTGGAGAAACTCAGCAGGTGAGGCAGCATCTATGGACCCGTCTGAAGAAGGGTCTCGACCTGGAACGTCACCTATTCCTTCGCTCCATAGATGCTGCCTCACCTGCTGAGTTTCTCCAGCATTTTTGTCTATCTTAAATATTGTCAGTCACTTGGAAATGACCATAACTTACAATTGAGCAGGTGGGCGGGAATTTGTGTTTGCCTGAATCCAGTCAAGATTACTGGGATCGACACAAATCTGGTCAATGAGTGAATAGGGGGAAGTTAAAGGGGTGAGAACCCAGACAGAAGAATACTGTTGTAAAATCCAGCGCAGGAATACAGGCCGGGCTGGGCATTTTTTCCACACCCAGAGGGGAAAAACAAAAGGAAAACTTAACGGAAACAAGCAAGCTGAGCCAATTTCACAGACGGATGTCTGATACAGACACATAACTCTAACTCTAGATATGATCAAGAGAGTTTAATTGTTATATGCACCGGATATGAATTGGAAGCTGTAGCTCTAGTGTGTATGCAATGGATGAGCAAGTGGGATAACACAGAACTGGTTTGAAGGAGTAATTAATGGTCAATGCGTACATGGTTGGCCAAAGGAGACACATTATTAAAAGTCTGAAAAAGGGTCTCGACCTGAAACGTCGCCCATTCCTGCTCTCCAGAGATGCTGCCAGACCCGCTGAGTTACTCTAGCATTTTGCCTTCTAGCCTTCGGTGGGCCAAAGGGCCTGCTTCGGTGCTGTATCTTTCAATCGATTTAGAGGGTGAAATACTGCTCCTCATATCTCAATGGGACAGCATTGATCAGAGTGGGCAGCACACAGCAGTAGTGCTGCCGCCTAGCACCTGAGACCTGTGTTCGATCCTGGCTACAGGTGATGCAGTATGTACAATACAATACAATACAATACAATACCATTTATTGTCATTTGAACCTCAAATGAAGTTCAAACGAAATTTGGTTTCTGCAGTCATACAAACAAGTAAAAAGAACCAAGACACAACACAATTTACACAAACATCCATCACAGCGAATCTCCTCCTCGCTGTGATGGAAGGCAAAGTCTTATCTCTCCCCTGCACTCCCCATTCTCCTCCCGATGTCAAAGTCAAAGCCCCCGGCGGGCAAGTACTTTCCCCTTGTGACCAGGTGGGTTTTCTCAGGGTGCTTCAGTTTCCTCCCACACTCCAAAGACGTACAGATTTGTAGGTTAATTGGCTTTGGTAAACTATTATAAATGATCTCTCGTTTGTAGGATAGTGCTGCTGTACGGGGCGATCACTGGTCGACGCGGACTTGCTGGGCTGAAGGGCCTGTTTCTCTAAAGTCTAAAAGTCTAAAGATTAAAGTGGGCAACATAAGGAGAACTACAAAGGCACATGGCCGGCAGGCAGCTCAGGAGTATTGCATTAGACCTGATTAGTTCAGCCTCTCCAATGCAGAGCAAACTGCACTGTGAACAGCAGGTATTGCACACCAGGCTGAAAGAAGTACAAGGGAAGGGCTGTTTCACCTGGATGGAGCTGTCTGGATGTCCCCAGGCTACATGTCAAGTCACCAGTAGATCAGGCTAAGCTTTGTGGCTCACAGTCTGTTCAAACACCCCAGACACGCCCAACGTACAGCAAGTGGAGACTTGCACCTCAACAGCCGGCAGGTCTAACGTTACTATGACGTTACATTTACTACCGAGGCTAATAGAGCACCAGGGAGCCACAGTGCACGTTCCCGCCCTTCACGGGAGGATACGCTCATCCCGCCTCTGGCAAAGCATTGCCAAACCTTCAATTAGTTCAGCTCCCCTGCTCGTTTCCCACAGAGCCGCAGACATCGCATTGTCTGCACCTTTTTTTCCACGGACGCCGAAGTCTGATCAGAGGGTTCAGATGGTTTGCCTACAGGGAAAGGAATAGGTTGCAGACTTTGCTGCAGCACGGTGGCCCAGCGGTAGAGTTGCTGCCTTCCAATGTCAGAGACCCTGGTTCGATCCTGACTATGGGTGCTGTCTGTACGGAGTTGGCACGTTCTCTCTGTGACCGCGTGGGTTTTTTCCAGGTGCTCCGGTTTCCTCTCACACTCCAAAGACCTACAGGTTTGTAGATCAATTGGCCTCTGTAAATTGTCCCGAATGTGCAGGATAGAACTAGTGTATGGGGTGATCGCTGGTGGGTGAAGAATCAGTGGGCTGAAGGCCCTATATCCATTCTGTATCTCCAAACTTGAAACTGGTCGTTGATCAGATGGTTGTTATCTTCTTTGTTTACGACCCTTGGGATGAAGGGTGATTTGGTTTGTCTCTGGTTCTGTGTGGTATAAGGTGGCTGATGAGGCCAATGTAGGAACCTCAGTCTCTTCCCCAATTGGGGTGGGGAGGAGGCATCTGATGGGGTGAGTTGGGAGTTTGGGAGATGATATAGGGCTTCCACTGTTTACACAGGACCCGTTGTGGCTCCAATCCATCAGATCAAGATTCTCAATACCATCCCAACAGTTCCTACTCAACTTTGAGTTGTCATGGGCCATGGATGGCCAGGAGTTAGTAGATAGACTTAAACTTCTGTACAGAATGATAGGAAGCTGGGGACACAAGAGTTCATAGGTTCATAAGTCGTAGGAGCAGAATTAGGCCGTTCAGCCATTCAATCGGGATCGATCTATCCCTCTTAACCCCATTCTCCTGCTTTCGTCCCATAACCATTGACACCCTTACTAATCCCGAATCTGTCAATCTCCGCTTTAAAAATACCCAATGACTTGGCCTCCACAGTCCTCTGTGAGACTGCAGATACTGGAATATTAAGCAAAAGACAAGCTGCTGGAGGAACTCAATGGGTCAGGCAGCATCTGCGGAAGGATGACATTTTAGATCAGGACTGAAGTAGTTTGTTTGTTGATAGAAAGCTGGGTTTGTGTTATAGGGTGGAATCTAATTAAAGGGCTCATACATTTTATAAAGAGAATAATGGATTTCAAAAATGAGTTTTAGACATGGCATCAAATCGGGAATACAGAGGAATTAAATGTGGAACAATAGATCCCCATGAGTGAGTTGCAAGCTGGAATTGAAATGATAGGCACAGATGGTCTATATATTGAGTAATAGAGT
This sequence comes from Malacoraja senta, assembly GCA_038087875.1. Taxonomy (NCBI): domain Eukaryota; kingdom Metazoa; phylum Chordata; class Chondrichthyes; order Rajiformes; family Rajidae; genus Malacoraja; species Malacoraja senta. Next base: position 4,052,200 of record CM075991.1, read on the forward strand.
AATTGAGTAATAGGCTGCACAGTGGCGCAGCGGTAGAGTTGCTGCCTTACACGCCAGAGACCCGGGTTCGATCCTGACTGTGGGTGCTGTCTTTACGGAGTTTGCAAGTTCGCCCCATGACCTGTGTGGGTTTTCCCTGGCACCTCCGGTTTCCTCCCACACTCTAAAGACGTACAGGTTTGTAGGTTAATTGGCTTGGTGGTGTGGACTCGGTGGGCCAAAGGGCCTGTTTCTGTGCTGCATCTCTAAACTAAACTAAACTAAACTAGAAATATAATTGATTTACACCTGGAATCTAATTGAGTTGTTCAAATGGCCTACATATAGAATAATGAATACATTCAAGTGAATTACAGGCTTTGGAAAGTCATGGTTTATAAATCATTTATCTTCTCCAACCATATTCCAGGTTACTTGTTCTTGATGCCTGTTTGTATGTTTACATTTGTATCATGCTCTCGTCTATTTTCCAAGATGCCTTTTCTAATTTTACCATTTGCTTTATACGGTGCTCACATTGCTCTTGCCATTTCATCTTGTAATATCCTTCATACACACATTATACGATTGACTTTAATATCCTCTCATAGATTAATCCAAGATAGCAACTTTTGATTAAATCATTCTTAAATCATTTTTAAGGAGGAGATTGACAGATTTTTAATTTGTGCTGGTGTAAGTACAAGGCATGTACAAGTACGTGCTGGTGTAAGTACAAGTAAAATTGTACAAGGCATTGGTAAGGCCAATTATGGAGTATGGTGTACAATTTTGGTCGCCAAATTATAGGAAAGATGTCAACAAAATAGAGAGAGAGTACAGAGGAGATTTACTAGAATGTTGCCTGGGTTTCAGCACCTAAGTTACAGAGAAAGGTTGAACAAGATAGGTCTTTATTCTTTGGAGCGCAGAAGGTTAAGGGGGGACTTGATAGAGGTCTTTAAAATTATGAGAGGGATAGACAGAGTTGACGTGGATAAGCTTTTTCCATTGAGAGTAGGGAAGATTCAAACAAGAGGACATGATTTGAGAATTAAGGGACAAAGGTTTAGGGGTAACATGAGGGGGAACTTCTTTACTCAGAGAGTGGTAGCTGTGTGGAATGAGCTTCCAGTGGAAGTGGTGGAGGCAGGTTCGATTTTATCCTTTTAAAAATAAATTGGATAGGTATATGGACGGGAAAGGAATGGAGGGTTATGGTCTAAGTGCAGGTAGAAGGGACTAGGTGAGAGTAAGTGTTCGGCACGGACTAGAAGGGCCGAGATGGCCTGTTTCCGTGCTGTAATCGTTATATGGTTATATGGTAAGTGGTTATGGGAAGAAGGCAGAATAATGGGGTTGAGTGGGAAGGATAGATCAGATATGACTGAAAATCAGAATAGACATGATGGGCTGAATGGCCGTATTCTGCTCCTATAACTTATGAACATATAACTCGTGTGGCCCCGGCATACTATCGTTCTGTACTTATGAATTTATGAACTTAAATCATCTGGATAATTGGATGGAATAACATAACTACCACTTTCCTGTCACATGCTACATTTAAATAGCTTCCACTCTCAGTACAGCCATCATTTTACATACAATTAATTTTGATTTGGCCTGGTTCAATCAGTGATCCATCATAATTATTGTCAATTGCTTTTAAGTTAATTTGGTATCGGTTTCATTTATACAAAATTTAGTTCAGTTTGGGGAAATAATGCGGAAACAGGTCCTTCAGCCCATTGAGTCCATGCCGACCAGCGATCCCTTTACATTAGCACTATCCTACACACCAAGGACAATTTACAATCTTTATCGAAGCCAATTAACCTACAAACCTATACTTCTTTGCAATGTGGGAGGAAACTGGAGCAGCCTGGAAAACCCACACGGTCACAGGGAGAACGTAGAAACTATGTACAGACAGCATCCGTAGTCAGGATCGAATCCGGGTCTCTGGCGCTGTAAGGCAGCAACTCTACCTACCCTATCTATGCCTCTGCTCTACCGCTGTGCCACCGTGCCACCCGAAATGGAGTCTCCATTTCCCAGTTTTGTTTCATTGCATGGAGACTGGCTTTATGCCATATGCTTTGTCAATTGGGAAATACAAGGAAATGCGTAGGAAAGAAGAGGATAAGATCTGGGAAACTTTCATGTCCCTCTCAGGATGCTCCAGGGCATTTTATTCAACGTAATCCATGTTGGAAACACAGCAGCCAATTTATTCATTGTAAACTTCCACAGACAGCTGGGTGATAACAAAAAGGCAATATATTTTAGTGATCTTAATTGAAGGATAAAAATTGGTCCAGGGGAAGAATCCAGCGCTGTTCTCCAAGGTAGCACCATGGGATCTTAATTTAATAACTCTTTGCAAAGTCCACTTTTGCTAAGGCGGGAGAGTCAGGCTGAATACGGGAGTGCAGATGGCTGGCGTAGCATTTGCACTCACAAACTTCAACCATAAAGTCATAGAGTCATACAGCGTGGAAACAGGCCCTTCAGCCCAACTTTCCCACACTGGCCAACATGTCCCAGCTACACCAGGCCCACCTACCCACATTTGGCCCATATCCCTCCAAACCTGTCCTATCCATGTACATGTCAAACAGTTTCTTTAATATTGGGACCGTCCCGGCCTCAAATAAACCACCTTTAGCAGCTCGTTCCACACACCCACCACCCTTTGTATGAAAAAGTTACTCCTCAGATTCCTATTAAATCTTTTACCCTTCACCTTAAACCCTAAACCTATGTCCTCTTCTTGGATCATATAGATGTGTCCTAGCTAAGTCTTTCTGGGGATAATAACGGCTGAGGACACAGTGGCTTTAAGAAGGCCCAACAGAAATGTTCTCAAACAGAAAACATGTTGTTCAAACATTGTCAAACAATGTTCAAACAGAGAACATTGGCTGGGACGGTGGCGCAGCAGTAGAGTTGCTACCTTCCAGTGCCAGAGGCCGGGTTCAATCCTGACTACAGGTGCTGTCTGCACGGAGTTTGTGCGTTCTCCCCGTAACCTGCGTAGGTTTTCTCTGGGTGCTCCAGTTTCCTCCCACATTCCAAAGACGTACAGGTTTGAGTTAATCGACTTGGTAAAATTTTAAATTATCCCTAGTGTGTGCGGGATAGTCTTAGTGTGTGGGATCGCTGTTCGGTGTGGACTCGGTGGGCTGAAGGGCCTGTTTCCATGCTGTATACCTAAACTAAACTAAACTAAACTAAAACAGAGTTTGACTGAGCCTATGAGCGAACTTGGTCAGGGAGTTGGGTTTTTACAGAGAGAAAGACGTAACGAGACAGAAAGTTTTCAACATGAAGATGCTGAGGATAATGACGTGGCAGGTAAAGGTGTGGCAATTGACAGGTAATTCAGGCAGCATCAGAGGGGACAGGAGAATTTAGACTTTGCATGGGTGTAGGGTGCTGGATACAATGGAGATTGGGAGCAGTGAGAACATGGAAGGAGTTGAAAGCAAGGGGTAAGACTTTCAAAATCAAAGCATTGATGAGCTAGACGCTGACGTAGATATTATTTGTATGTGCGTCACGGAAAGACCATTATTTATTGCCCAGCCCTAATGGCCTTTGAGAAGTTGCACTTTCAGGCAGCTGCAGTCCATGTGCGGAAGGTGCTCCCACAGTGCTGTTAGGGAGGGAGTCCCATTATATTAACCCAGGGACCAGTGATGTATGGCCAAGGCAGGTAGCTCACGTACTACCTTTCCTTTGACTCCGTTACTGCATCGAACTTCCCCCAAATGTCTGCACACTTTATTTTCAATTTCTCGTTCCCACTGTTTAATGATCTACAATGCATTTATAATGTGTAGCTGGTCATTTGTTGTTCCTAAATCAACATCGGTTTTGTCAAAATGCCAGCATCATAACTTTTCGTTCCAGACTATAGTCTTGCTCCCATTTAATCAGGCGACCCTCTGGCCTTTTCTCCGCTGCTATCTCCACTAAACATTTTATAGTCCACGATATTTAGCTCCCAGTCACACACTGGATGGAGCCAATTTCTTGTCAAAACTAAAACATATGTACATTCATTCTAATGAGTGTCTCTAGTTCACTGAGTTTAATTCCAAATGCTTTATGCCTTCAACATTCAACCCTAACTCACCCTCAAGCACCCAATGCATTTTTTTCCTTGTACCATTCAGCCCATTGAATCTGATCCAGGATTCAACTATATCAGCACTGAACTCCACCTCAACGGCAACTTGAACGTCCGGGAGCGGAAAAGACTGCAAAAAGATGTGAACACTGCCAAGTCCATCATTGGCTCTGACCTCCTCACTATCAAAGGGATTTATCGGTGTCGCTGCCTCAAAAAGGCAGCCAGCATCATCAGAGACCCACATCATCCTGGCCTCACACTCATTTCACCACTGCCATCGGGAAGAAGGTACAGGAGACTGAAAAATGTAACGTCCACGTTCAGGAACAGCTACTTCCCCACAACCATCAGGCTATTAAACACTACAACCTCATATAGGCTCTGAACTACTATAGACTATTATTATTATTATTATTATTATTTATTGCACTGTTTTGTTTGTTTTTTGAGTATGTGTGTATGTGTATATATGAGACCATAGGCCATAGGTGCAGGAGTAGGTCATTCGGCCCTTCGAGCCAGCACCGCCATTCAGTGTGATCATGGCTGATCATCCCCAATCACTACCCCGTTCCTGCCTTCTCCCCATATCCCCTGACTCCGCTATCTTGAAGAGCCCTATCTAGCTCTCTCTTGAAAGTATCCAGAGAACCGGCCACCACCTTCTTCTGAGGCAGAGATACATGGGTATGTTGAGAGTATGTGTGTACATATACACACACTGAGATTCTTTTCTCTCTCTTGTTTGTCGTATCATGCTGTGTTTGCTCTGTTGTGCTGCAGCAAGTAAGAATGTCATTGTTCTATCTGGGACATATGACAATAAAACCCTCTTGACTCTTGACTCTCACTCACCTAAGGTCCATGTCCTTAGAAAGCCTGACCCAATATTCCATCTAAGCCTTTAATCTCCACTTAAACACCAAAATCCACAAGCTTATGAAATAAATGATTTATTCTTTCTTCAATGGCCGGGCCCTTCATTTTCAGATTGAGGGCACTCTTTATCCCAATTCCCTTAACAAGATAAAGTGTTTATTTGTGATTTGTACTGGATGTAACCAGTACAATGAAATTCTTCTTCAGGCTGGAGAAGGGTCCGGCCTCGAAATGTCATCTATCCATTTCCTCCACAGATGCTGCCAGACCCACTGAGTTTCCCCTGACTTGTGAGGAGAGGGTTGGTAGGAGAAGGACCGGGGTATTGCCTCCAGCGCCTTCAAGATTGGCTGCACGAGGCGACCCTGAGACACAGAGGTGGGCGGGCGGGCGAGGAGAGGGACGGAGGACGCCCTGCAGCAGCCTGGGGCTTACCTGGATCGGGGGCGCTCCAGTGCATCCAGCATGGGGCCCGTACTTTGGATTTTTTCTTTTTGTAAATAGTGCCTAAATACGTCAATATGCAAGTGTGAGCTGTGCAAAGAGAATTTCACTGTGACAAAAAAGAACAATTGAACCATTCAACCATTCAAAATATGACCGACAGAGTAACCCCTGCATTCCCTGTCTCTCCATCCCTCCCCCACCCAAGTCACACCAGCTTCTTGTTCTCACCTAGCAAACAGCTAACAATGGCCTGTTTCCTTTCTCATCGTTGCTTTTTTTTTGCATATCTTTCATTCATTTGTTCTACATCGCCGTCTATATCTCTCATTTCCCTTTCCCCTTATTTGCAGTCTGAAGAAGGGTCTCGACCCAAAACGGCACCTCTCCAGAGATGTTGAGTTATGCCAGCATTTTGTGTCTATCTTCGGTTTAAACCAGCACCTGCAGTTCCTTCCTACACATGACTAAACAGACACTTCTACTCAAATCTTAAACATTGGAAGGGGCACCCAAAGGTCCAACCAACAATGCACAAAATTTCTCCGTGCAGTAATAAGGGCATACTTTGCAGGTCGTACAGAAGGATAAGGCGTGGTAAAAGGCAATAGGCAAAGATGTTTCTATCAGTGGTAGGGACACGTAATCGGCAAAAAGCATCACTCAGATTGGGATCATTAATGTCTCTTCTGTAACATAATGCTAGACATTTGCAATCGAGACAAGATTCTCGTCAATACAAGATTCGCTGATTCTCTGATCCAAAGAATCAAATGGAGGTGCAAGGAACTGCAAATGCTGGAATCTGGATCAAAATACCAAGTGCTGGAGGAACTCAGCGGGCCGGGACAGCATCTGTGGAGGGAAATGAACAGGTGGCGTTACGGTTTGGGAACCTTCTTCGAACTGATTGTGGTAGTGGCGAGAAAGCTGGAAAAGAACATCGTGAGTGGGATGAAGTTGAGCAAGTGATAGGTGGATACAGGCGGGCAAGTTTGATTGCCCAAAGGGTGGATTAGGTAACAAAGGCGAGAGGTAAACAGGAGATGAAAGGGATAAGAGGTGATATATATAAAATCAGAGGGAGGGGGAAAGGTGGAAGAGAACAGAGAAAGAGAGGAAAGACAAAGGTAAAAGCAGCCCTTAAGCCTCTCTCTTTCCTGTGACCGCTCCCCTTATCCCTCTCTCTATGTCCCCCCACCCATTTCTCCCATTGTATCCCACCATCCCCAGTCACCCTGCTCCTTTCCCCTCCTTCGTACACTCACCTCCCTTCCACAGACCCTCATTTCCCTTGTATCCCCCCTCTATCCCTTACTCTCCGTCCCACCTATATCGATTCCTCCGGCTTTACATTCCACTCCTCTCCGTACCTGACACATCTTCTCTCTCCTTTTCTCCTCGAGTCAATAGACAATAGGTGCAGGAGCAGGTCATTTGGCCCTTCGAACCAGCACCGCCATTAAATGTGATCATGGCTGATCATCCACAATCAGTACCCCGTTCCTGCCTTCTCCCCATATCCCCTGACTCCACAATTTTTAAGAGCCCTATCTAGCTCTCTCTTGAAAGCATCCAGAGAACCTGCCTCCACCACCCTCTGAGGCAGAGAATTCCACAGACTCACAACTCTCTGTGAGAAAAAGTGTTTCCTCGTCTCCGTTCTAAATGGCTTACTCCTTATTCTTAAACTGTGGCCCCTGGTTCTGGACTCCCCCAACATCGGGAACATGTTTCCTGCCTCTAGTGTGTCCAAGCCCATAACAATCTTTATGTTTCAATGAGATGCCCTCTCATCCTTCTAAACTCCAGAGTGTACAAGCCCAGCCGCTGTACACTTAGTCTTTGTCACTTTACTCCACCTGTCTACCAATCAACCCCTACCAACCTCACCCGTATCCACCTCTCACTTGCCAAGCTTTGTTCTGCTCCCACCTGCCTTTTCGATCTCTCTCCTCCCTACTCTAATCCGTCTAAAGAACGGTCCTGACCCAAATCGTCCCTCCACGGGTGTTTTCAACTTGCCTTCAAAAAAGCATTGGGGCAGATACATGGAAAGGAAAGGTTTAGGGAGATATGGTACCAAACGCGGGCAGGTTGGACTAGTGTAGATGGGGCATCTTGGTCTGCATGAGCAGGTTGGGATGAAGGGCCTGTCTCCATGACGTTCGGAATACAGCGTGCATGCAGGCCCTTCAGTCCATGCCGACCATCGATCACCCCGTCCACAATCACTATCCCACACACTAGGGACAATCTACAATGGACAAAAGCCACCTACAAATTAACCTGCAAACCTGTAGGTCTTTTGAGTGTTGGAGAAAACCGGAGCACCCGGCGGAAACCGACGCAGTCACAGGGAGAACGTACAAACCCCGTACAGACAGCCCACGCAGTCAGGATGGAACCCAGATCTGTGTCGCTGTAAGACTGCAACTCTACCACTGTGTCACTGAGCCGCCCTGAAAATGCTGTATGGCTCTAGGCCGCTGCACCCATTAAGTTCCTCCAACATACATAGATACATAGAAAATAGGTGCAGGAGTAGGCCATTCGGCCCTTCGAGCCTGCACCGCCATTCAATATGATCATGGCTGATCATCCAACTCAGTATCCCGTACCTGCCTTCTCCCCATACCCCCTGATCCCCTTAGCCACAAGGGCCACATCTAACTCCCTCTTAAATATAGCCAATGAATTGGCCTCAACTACCCTCTGTGGCAGAGAGTTCCAGAAATTCACCACTCTCTGTGTGAAAAAGTTTTTCCTCATCTCGGTCTTAAAGGATTTCCCCCTTATCCTTAAGCTGTGACCCTTTGTCCTGGACTTCCCCAATATCTGGAACAATCTTCCTGCATCTAGCCTGTCCAACCCCATAAGAATTTTGTAAGTTTCTATAAGATCCCCTCTCAATCTCCTAAATTCTAGCGAGTATAAGCCGAGTCTATCCAGTCTTTCTTCATATGAAAGTCCTGACATCCCAGGAATCAGTCTGGTGAACCTTCTCTGCACTCCCTCTATGGCTATAATGTCCTTCCTCAGATTTGGAGACCAAAACTGTACGCAATACTCCAGGTGTGGTCTCACCAAGACCCTGTACAACTGCAGTAGAACCTCCCTGCTCCTGTACTCAAATCCTTTTGCTATGAAAGCTAACATACCATTCGCTTTCTTCACTGCCTGCTGCACCTGCATGCCTACTTTCAATGACTGGTGTACCATGACACCCAGGTCTCGCTGCATCTCCCCTTTTCCTAATCGGCCACCATTTAGATAATAGTCTGCTTTCCTGTTTTGCCACCAAAGTGGATAACCTCACATTTATCCACATTATACTGCATCTGCCAAACATTTGCCCACTCACCCAGCCTATCCAAGTCACCTTGCAGTCTCCTAGCATCCTCCTCACAGCTAACACTGCCCCCCAGCTTAGTGTCATCCGCAAACTTGGAGATGTTGCCTTCAATTCCCTCATCCAGCTCATTAATATAAATTGTAAATAGCTGGAGTCCCAGCACTGAGCCTTGCGGTACCCCACTAGTCACTGCCTGCCATTGTGAAAAGGACCCGTTTACTCCTACTCTTTGCTTCCTGTTTGCCAGCCAGTTCTCTATCCACATCAATACTGAACCCCCAATACCGTGTGCTTTAAGTTTGTATATTAATCTCTTATGTGGGACCTTGTCGAAAGCCTTCTGAAAGTCCAGATACAACACATCCACTGGTTCTCCCCTATCCACTCTACTAGTTACATCCTCGAAAAATTCTTTAAGATTCGTCAGACATGATTTACCTTTCGTAAATCCATGCTGACTTTGTCCAATGATTTCACCACTTTCCAAATGTGCTGCTATCCCATCTTTAATAACTGACTCTAGCAGTTTCCCCACTACCGATGTTAGACTAACTGGTCTGTAATTCCCCGTTTTCTCTCTCCCTCCCTTCTTAAAAAGTGGGGTTACATTTGCTACCCTCCAATCCTCAGGAACTACTCCAGAATCTAAAGAGTTTTGAAAACTTATCACTAATGCATCCACTATTTCTGGAGCTACTTCCTTAAGTACTCTGGGATGCAGCCTATCTAGCCCTGGTGATTTATTGGCCTTTAATCCATTCCATTTACCCAACACCACTTCCCGACTAACCTGGATTTCACTCAGTTCCTCCATCTCCTTTGACCCGTGGTCCCCTGCTATTTCCGGCAGATTATTTATGTCTTCCTTAGTGAAGACGGAACCAAAGTAGTTATTCAATTGGTCTGCCATATCCTTGTTCCCCATGATCAATTCACCTGTTTCTGACTGCAAGGGACCTACATTTGTTTTAACTAATCTCTTTCTCTTCACATATCTATAAAAACCTTTGCAGTCAGTTTTTATGTTCCCTGCCAGTTTTCTTTCATAATCTATTTTCCCTTTCCTAATTAAGCCCTTTGTCCTCCTCTGCTGGTCTCTAAATTTCTCCCAGTCCTCTGGTATGCTGCTTTTTCTGGCTAATATGTACGCATCATCTTTGGCTTTAATACTATCCCTGATTTCCCTTGTTATCCACGGATGCACTACCTTCCCTGATTTATTATTTTGCCAAACTGGGATGAACAATTTTTGCAGTTCATCCATGCAGTCTTTAAATGCCTTCCATTGCATATCCACCGTCAACCCTTTTAGAACTAATTGCCAGTCAATCTTGGCCAATTCACGTCTCATACCCTCAAAGTTACCTTTCTTTAAGTTCAGAACCATTGTTACTGAATTAACAATGTCACTCTCCATCCTAATGAAGAACTCAACCATATTATGGTCACTCTTGCCCAAGGGGGCACGCACAACAAGACTGCTAACTAACCCTTCCTCATTACTCAATACCCAGTCTAGAATAGCCTGCTCTCTCGTTGGTTCCTCTACATGTTGGTTTAGATAACTATCCCGCATACATTCCAAGAAATCCTCTTCCTCAGCACCCCTGCCAATTTGATTCACCCAATCTATATGTAGATTGAAGTCACCCATTATAACTGTTTTGCCTTTGTTGCACGCATTTCTAATTTCCTGTTTGATGCCATCCCCAACTTCACTCCTACTGTTAGGTGGCCTGTACACAACACCCAGCAGCGTTTTCTGCCCCTTAGTGTTTCGCAGCTCTACCCATACCGATTCCACATCCTCCAAGCTAATGTCCTTCCTTTCCACTGCGTTAATCTCCTCTCTAACCAGCAATGCCACCCCACCTCCTTTTCCTTTCTCTCTATCCCTCCTGAATATTGAATATCCCTGGATTTTCAGCTCCCAGCCTTGGTCACCCTGGAGCCATGTTTCCGTGATCCCAACTATATCATAATCATTAATAGCTATCTGCACGTTCAACTCATCCACCTTATTACGAATGCTCCTTGCATTGAGACACAAAGCCTTCAGGCTTGTTTTTACAACGCTCTTACCCCTTTTACAATTATGTTGAAAAGTGGCCCTTTTTGATTTTTGCCCTGGATTTGTCTGCCTGCCACTTTTACTTTTCACCTTGCTACCTATTGCTTCCGCCCGCATTTTACACCCCTCTGTTTCTCTGCTCACCCATTTAAGAACCCCACCACCTCTTATTCTCTGTTTATTATTGTTTTCTTCTTTCCCCCCTACATGTTGGGTCTGAGTGCTTTCCTTCTCTGCCTCCTGCCTCACACACTGTCTAATAGCTTTCTCTATTTGAGTCCCTCCCCCCAACCGTTCTAGTTTAAAGTCTCCCCAGTAGCCTTTGCAAATCTCCCCGCCAGGATATTGGTCCCCCTCAGGTTCAAGTGCAACCCATCCTTTTTGTACAGGTCGCACCTTCCACAAAAGAGGTCCCAATGATCCAGAAATTTGAATCCCTGCCCTCTGCACCAGTCCTTCAGCCACGCATTTATCCTCCACCTCGCTCCATTCCTACTCTCACTGTCGCGTGGCACAGGCAGTAATCCCGAGATTGTTACCTTTGCTGTCCTTCTCCTTAACTCCCCTCCTAACTCCCTAAATTCTCCTTTCAGGACCTCTTCTCTTTTGCGTTTTGCCGACGATTGAGATGTTTGTGTAGTTTGTGCTCCGTGACTTTGTACAAAGGTATTCTTATTAGTCAGCATTGCTGTTGTAGCATGGAAAGGAAGATTGGACCTGTCTCAATATTGGTGGAATTTTCCACTCAGAAAATTGCTTGGGTCAAATTAGAGAGACAAGTTCCTCACACACTCACGGAGACAACAGCGTTGTCAGAGCTAAGCTCATTGCCATTGCCCTTTCCAGTGCATGCTTGAACGAATTACCACTTTACACGAGAGCGTGTAACATTTAAGAATAAGCATGAACTAAAAATAGTTTTCCAAATATCTCATTTCCTTCCCAGTTCCTTCACATAACATCCCATGCCAGCCTTATATAGTCAGCATTATTCAGGAATGCCACGGAAATGTTTGGCCTCGACCTCTTGCACCTCAGCCAACATGCATTTCCAATTAAACATCGTTCGTAGTGCTTACTTTTCCTGGGCTTTTTGTTTTTGCCATGATCGTTGACAATGATCAGTTTTATACCCTGCGACTGCGCCCTTTTTAATTGCAAGGGCTCCGAGGACCAAGAGGGTGAAATGATAGCACCTGATAGAAATCGGACCGGGCACCAGAGTCACAACTCGCCTTCTCCCCTTGCCGATTCCGTTCACATGAAACCCGCTTGAGAATCGTCTAATCTGCGTCGAAAAGGAAACTGAACTCTTGCAGGAGCAGTGGTTCCTGTGGTGTGTGGGAAGGTTGCTGCAGGTGCTGCTTTACACCAAAGATAGACACAAAATGTTGGGGGAAACGGTCTGTGAATCTGAAGTCGTGCGTTTTCACATTTTCCTCCCTACCTCTTGCCTGATGGGAGAGGAGAGAAGAGGGAATGACCAGGGTGAGACTCGTCATTGACTATGCTGGCGGCCTTGTAGAGGCAGCGTGAGGTGTAGGAAGGAACTGCAGATGCTTGAATACGCCAAAAGCTGACACAACGCTGGACTTACAGCGGGTCAGGCAGCATCTCTGGAGAACAGGAATACGTGATGTTTTGGGTCGAGACCCTTCTTCATACAGATAGATGTCTATAGTTCATATAATATTCTTCCCACATCTGAGAATGCGGGGAGATTCGAAAATGGGGTTAATGAAGGATTAGAGTAAATGGGTGATGGTCGGCAGCGACTTGGTGGGCTGAAGGGCCTGTTTCTGTGCTGTTTGTGCTGTATGCCAAGAATCAAGAGAGTCAAGAGTTTTATTGCCATGTGTTCCAGATAAAACAATGACATTCTTACTTGCTGCAGCACAACAGAATATGTAAACATAGTATACGGTAAACAAGATACATGATAAACAAGAGAGAAATCTACTCTCAATTACTATACATGACTGGCAACTGATTTTAGATGATCAGCCATGATCATATTGAATGGCAGTGCTGGCTTGAAGGGCCGAATGGCCTACTCCTGCACCTATTTTTCTATGTTTCTATGAAAATTATTTATCTTACAACCTTATCTCTACTGCTTTTCATTTAATAAGATACCAACTGTGCACCGAGTCCCTAATAAGGGTTTTGAGTTTGAACTTGAGTTTAGTTGGAGTTAGTTTATTGTCACATGTACCCAGGTACAGTGAGAAGCTTTTGTTGCATGCTATCCAGTCAGTGGAAAGACCATACATGATTACAGTCGAGCCATCCACACTGTACATATACTTGATAAATACCGTTTAGTGCTAGATAAAGTCCAATCAAAGATAGTTCCAGGGTCTCCAATGAGGTAGATGGTAGTTCAGGACCACTCTCGAGTTGTTGGTAGGATGGTTCATCTGCCTGATAACGGCTGGGAAGTATGTGCCTGAATCTGGATCTGAATCCGAAGCATTGATTGACCATTTCCCTCCACAGATGCTGCTTGACTCACTGAGTTCCTCCATCAGCTCTGCCATTTTTTAACCTAAAAAACCAACGTTAACTCCCCTGACCCCGTGATCAATCACCATGTTGACACTCCAGTTCAGCATTGAGAGACCACTGCACCGTCTGAGGTCTTAACAGGAGACACAAGCATCTGCAGCTGCTGGAATCTTGCACAGAACACAAAAGGAGTAACTCAGCGGGTCAGGCAACATCTCTGGAGGACAGGGTCGGGTCGGGTCCCTTCTCCAGTCTCACTCACGACCTTCTGCTGTGATACAGGGCACAAAACACACGCACTTTGATACTGCATAGGGGAATATGCCTGAGGAAAGGTATCTATCTCACTACCTTTCCAATGTGGCCTTAAATAGAGACCCTCTCAGTTCCCTATGCGGCTGTAAAATATACCAGCAAGGTGTCACAGAGTCTTACAGCAAAGATATGGACCCTTCAGCCCACTGTCCATAACAACCACCTACTTACCCTAATCCTACGCCAAGCCCATTAAAACAATTATCTCTCCATTCCCTTTAGTCCCTGACAGATTCAACTACACATCAGGGGCAATTTAGAGTGGCCACATAACCTACCAACCAGCACCCTCTTGCTTTGTGGGAGGCACAGTGACGCAGCGGTAGAGTTGCTGCCTTAGAGCGCCAGAGACCCGGGTTCGATCCTGACTTTGGGTACTGTCTCTATGGAGTTTGTACGTTCTCCCTGTGACCGTGTGGGTTTTCTCCGGGTGCTCCAGTTTCCTCCCACACTCCAAAGACTTCCAGGTTTGTAGGTTAATTGGCTTTGGTAAAATTGTAAATTGTACCTAGTGTGTAGGATCGTGCTTGTGTACGGGGTGATCGCTGGTTGGCGTGGACTCGGTGGGCCGAAGGGACTTTTTCCCGTCTGTATCTCTAAACTAAACTAAACAGTGAAATCCTGGCCTGCCCAACCTTTCCCTATAGCTCAGTGCCTCGAAGTGTGTATAGATTTAACAGTGCTTGCACGGTTCTTTTCTGAAATCAGGTTTCAATTGATTTTGGCTCATTCATAAAATGTGTGCACACACATATAAAAATGAAGTTATACCGCCATTAACTTTATAAACCTTTTGGGAAATGCTGGGAAATAGTCTTCTAAATTACTAAGCAGCCATCTAGGCATGAACAATCCATAGCAATTACTCACACTGACCTTTGAGTATATATTTCCCCCCTGTGACAACAATGATCACAGGCTCACTGTGTCTTTAAAGGCCGTTGTGCAATGGAACCACTCCTACTGCCACAAATTACAACTCACAACAACAACACAATCGGAGCAGGTGAGGTAGGTAGAAGATAATTTACACCTGCAATACCGTTTACACAGGGAAAAGCATTGAAAGGCTGGAGTGACATCAAGGAACCCGACACCGAGTCACTTATGGACATAATGGGGGAAGGTGGAGAAACCTTGATGAAAGAGCTCGGTTGTAAGGAGAAACAAGAGAGCCGAATTGCTTTAGTAACTCAGCGGGACAGGCAGCATCTCTGGAGGGAAAGGATGAGTGACGTTTCGGTTCGGATCTCTTCTTCAGACATTTATCCAGACAGTCTGAATAGAGGTTCTGACCCAAAACGTCAACACCCTTTTTCTCCAGAGATGCTGCCTGACTCGCTGAGTTACTCCAGCATTTTGTGCATCTTCCAGCATCACTAGAAGACGAGGATAGGTGACGATTTGGGTCGGGACCCTTCTTCAGACTGATTGTAGTTGTTGGGGGGGGGGGGGTCACTGGTCATCATGGATGCATTGTGCCGAATAGCTGTTTCCATGCTGCATTGTTAAAGTCTAAAGCCTAATCTCTAAATGGTTGGCCACCATCTCACTAATTGCACCCATTCTCCTGTGGGTCTCAGACTCCAAGCACTCAAGTGATCGATTGTTTGCTGCTTTGGTGTCCGAGAGGATTTTATAACACTCATTAGCTTCGAAAACATGGCCACAGTCCACAGAGATGCTTTTATTTAGTTTAGTTTAGTTTACAGATACAGCGCGGAAACAGGCCCTTCGGCCCACCGAGTCAGACACGGACCAGCAATCACCGTACACTAGCACTATTCTACACACTGGGGACAATTACCAAAGCCAATTAACACACAGCCCTGTATGTCTTTGGAGTGTGGGAGGAAACCGGAGCATGCGGTAAAACCCACGCTATCACGGGAAGAAAATGTAAACTCCGTACAGACAGCACCCATAGTCAGGATCGAACTCTGGTCCCTGGCGCTGTAAGGCAGTGGCTCTACCGCTGCTCCTCATGATCCTTCAATCATTGCCCCATAAACTTGCTCTCAACATAATTGCCAATGACTGCAATTGATCCTGATGGAACACCTTATATACTTGAAACATATTCCAGCAGAGTTTTGTGGAAGCAACCACAGAGATGTAAAGAGAAACCCAGTGATTCTCTGGCCTGCTCCCACTCTATTTGAGATGCTATTCACATCAAAACTTCCTCCCTGCACCAAATAGCATGTTCTTTGGAAAATGAAGACACTTCGTTCCAATATTGTTCCTCTTGCTTCTGTTTCATGACATCTTTTGGGTTAACATCAGGTTTCCTGAATGTAACAAGCCAATCAGCCCATTTTGTGTTGAATAACTGCCAATAAACCAAGAATATTTGCATGTTCATGCAAGTTGCTACGAAGGCTGACTGGTATTGTGATTACCCATAACCTTGCACTGTCAACTTGTGGCTTCCTTAAGTTAATGGAGCAGAATTGGGCCATTTGACCCATCGAGTCTACTCCACCATTCAATCATGGCCGATCTATCTTTCCCTCTTAACCCCATTCTCCTGTCGTCTCCCCATAACATTTGATGCTTTTATGAATCAAGAATCTGTTAATCTCAGTTTTAAAAACACCCAATGACTTGGCCTCCACAGCCCTCTGGGGCAATAAATTCCCCAAATGCATCATCCTCTGACGAAATAAATTCCTCCTCATCTCCTTTCTAAAGGTACGTCCTTTTATTCTGAAGCTGTGCCCTCTAGGCTCTCCCACTAGTGGAAACATCCTCTCCACATCCACTCTATCCAGGCCTTTCACTATTTGGTAAGTTTCAACGAGGTGCCCCTTCATCCTGCTAAACACCAGTGAATCCAAGCCCAGAGTCGTCAAGCACTCATCATACGTTACACAAATACAAGAATATGTTTTATTCTTCATCTGATCCATTAAGTCAAGAGAAAAACCTCCAGTGTTCCCCCCCCCCCCCCCCACCTTCACGTACGAATGTACAAACTCCGTACAGACAGCACCTGTAGTCAGGATCGAACCCGGGTCTCTGGCGCTGTAAGGCAGCAACTCTACTGCTGCACCACCTTGCCTCTACATGGTATCTATAAGCAGATTTGAAGTACTCAGTCTTGATTTTGATTGTTCTGCTTTTAGGCAATATCACATATTTTGCTGTATGTATTTCTCCATGGCAACCATGACGATTATAGCATTAATAGGTTCTCAAAGATAATGATAAATTCTTCCCATCCCTCGACTTGCTGGACAGTTTCACCCACATGAATTCAGCACCTGGCTACAGGGTTCCTTTGACCCTCAGAGGCACGGTGGCGCAGTGGTAGAGTTACCGCCTGACAACGCTTACAGCACCAGAGACCCGGCTGTGGTTGCTGTCTGTACGGAGTTTGTACGTTCTCCGCATGTATCCGCACTGTATCCTTAAACTAAACTAAAAAAAAAACAAGGAACTATTTTGGCAAGATGATGACAATCTAAATTGTGTTTGGTGATATGAATATTTGAGTTTGATTGCCATCAATGACCTGGGGCTCATCTACGACCGCAAATTTGACCAAACTAAAACAATTGCGGCTTCAAGTGCAGGTGGAAAACCTGGGCAACCACAAGTCCAATCCTCCGACTCTACCAAATATTTTAACCACTGACGTGGCCTAAGTTAAGGGGCTGTCCCACTTGGGCGACCTAATTAGCAGGTTTAGAAGAGTTTAGGAGAGTTTGAAAAAATGTCATGTTGAAGACCTCCTTCGACTACCCGTGGAGAGTGAAGACGACCTCCTTCGATCTCCTTCGACCTCCCTTCGACTATGGTGAAGACTATCTACGACTACCCTCGATTACCTACAACTAACATGCCGACCAACTACGACCTACTACGACTAAACCTACAAGTAAAAAAAGTAGATTTTTTCCATGGCGACCTTTTTTTACTCGCGGGCATTTTTCAACATGTTGAAAAATACGCCGAGACCTAGCTGAGGCCTTGAGTACGCGGGGACTACTCTCGAGCATGAAGGAGAGTTACAAAGACCTCCTAGGACCTCGTGTCGACCATGCTGCGTGTATGAGTCGAGGGCAAACTCGCCAGAATTCGCAGATTAGGTCGCCCAAGTGGCGCAGCCCCTTTTAGATTATGATCAAGTTATGGAGCTGTACAGCACCGAAACAGGTCCTTCAGCCCAGCTAGTCCATGCTGACCAAGTTGCTGAACTGATCTCATCACATTTGTTAGCAGTTGGCTCCAAAACTTTGCTATCTATGTCCCTGTTCAGGTGTCTTTTGAATGTAATAATTCATGTTCACAAGTTATAGGAGTATAATTAGGCCATTCGGCCCATCGAGTCTACTCTGCCATTCGATCATGGCTGATCTCTGCCTCCTAATCCCATTTTCCTGTCTTCTCCCCATGACCCTCGACACCCGTTCTCATCAAGAATTTGTTTATCTATGCCTTAAAAATATCCACTGACTTGGCCTCCACAGCCCTCTGTGGCAATGAGTTCCACAGTTTAACTACCCTCTGACTAAAGAAGTTCCTCCTCATCTTCCTTTTTAAAAGAGCGCCCTTTAATTCTGAGGCTATGACCTCTGGTCCTAGACTCTCCCACCATTGAAAACATCCTTTCTACATTCAATAATTGTATCAACTTCTACCTCTCACTAGAGCAGTTTGTTCCATGCACGCTCCCCCCTCTGTGTGAAAAAGTTGCCACTCGCACGCCTTTTAAATCTATCCTAAGCCTATGCCTTCTAACTTTAGATTCTCTATCCTTGGGAAAAATAAAACAGTGGCCTAAAAACCCTATCTCCACCCTTCACGATTTTATGTACCTCTAGATAAGATTACCCCTCAGCCTCCTTTATTCCTCCAGGGGACAATGTCCCAGCCCATCCAGCCTCTCCTGTTAACTCAAGCCCTCCAGTCCCCGGTAACATCCTGGTGCATCTACTCTGCACCCTTTCTGGTCTAATGGGCATCCTTCCTAGAGAGAGACACAAACTGTTGGAGTAACTCAGCAGGTCAGGCAGCATCTCTGTAAAAAAAGGATGGGTACCCTTCCCAGGTACCGACACGAAACGTCACCCATCCTTTTTCGGAAGGGTCCCGACCCTAAACATGGCCCATCCTTTTTCTCCAGAGATGCTGCCCAACCCGTTGAGTTACTCCAGCAATTGGTGTCCATCTTCGGTATATAGCAGCATCGGCAGTTCTCTTCTATACTCCTTCCTAGAGAGATTGCAATGAAATATTCTTGCTTGGTTAACCATATATAATATAACCATATAACCATAACAGCACGGAAACAGGCCATCTCGGCCCTTCAAGTCCGTGCCGAACATTTTTTTAATTTAAAAAATAAAAATTAAAAAATAAATACTTCCCCCTGGTCCCATCTACCTGCACTCAGACCATAACCCTCCATTCCTTTCCCGTCCATATACCCATCCAATCTATTTTTAAAGGATAACATCGAACCTGCCTCCACCACTTCCACTGGAAGCTCATTCCACACAGCTACCACTCTCTGAGTAAAGAAGTTCCCCCTAATGTTCCCCCTAAACTTCTGTCCCTTAATTCTCAAGTCATGTCCCCTTGTTTGAATCTTCCCTACTCTCAATGGGAAAAGCTTATCCACGTCCACTCTGTCTAACCCGCTCATAATTTTAAAGACCTCTATCAAGTCCCCTCTTAACCTTCTGCGCTCCAAAGAATAAAGACCTAACTTGTTCAACCTTTCTCTGTAACTTAGTTGCTGAAACCCAGGCAACATTCTAGTAAATCTCCTCTGTACTCTCTCTATTTTGTTGACATCCTTCCTATAATTAGGCGACCAAAATTGTACTCCATACTCCAGAATTGGCCTCACCAATGCCTTGTACAATTTTAACATTACATCCCAACTTCTATATTCAATGCTCTGATTTATAAAGGCCAGCACACCAAAAGCTTTCTTTACCACCCTATCTACATGAGATTCCACCTTCAGGGAACTATGCACAGTTATTCCTAGATCCCTCTGTTCAACTGCATTCCTCAATTCGCTACCATTTACCGTGTACGTCCTATTTTGATTTGTCCTGCCGAGATGTAGCACCTCACATTTGTCAGCATTAAACTCCATCTGCCATCTTTCAGCCCTCTCTTCCAAATGGCCTAAATCTCTCTGTAGACTTTGAAAATCTACTTCATTATCCACAACACCACCTATCTTAGTATCATCTGCATACTTACTAATCCAATTTTCCACACCATCATCCAGATCATTGATGTACATGACAAACAACAGTGGACCCAACACAGACCCCTGAGGCACCCCACTAGTCACCGGCCTCCAACCTGACAAACAGCCATCCACCATTACTCTCTGGCATCTCCCATTCAGCCACTGTTGAATCCATCTTGCTACTCCACCATAAATACCCAACAATTGAATCTTCTTAACCAACCTTCCATGAGGAACCTTGTCAAAGGCCTTACTGAAGTCCATATAGACAACATCCACTGCTTTACCCTCATCAATTTCCCTAGTAACCTCTTCGAAAAATTCAAGAAGATTAGTCAAGCATGACCTTCCAGGCACAAATCCATGTTGACTGTTCCTAATCAGACCCTGCTTATCCAGATGCTTATATATATTATCTTTAAGTATCCTTTCCATTAATTTGCCCACCACTGACGTCAAACTAACAGGTCTATAATTGCTAGGTTTACTCTTCGAACCCTTTTTAAACAACGGAACAACATGCGCAGTACGCCAATCCTCCGGCACTATTCCCGTTTCTAATGACATTTGAAATATTTCTGTCATAGCCCCTGCTATTTCTACACTAACTTCCCTCAATGTCCTAGGGAATATCCTGTCAGGACCTGGAGACTTATCCGTTTTCATATTTTTCAAAAGTGTCCGCACCTCCTCTTCTTTGAATCTCACAGTTTCCATTGCTACTCTGCTTGGTTGGATAGGGCACCAAGTTCAATACCATCCAGGACATGCATCACCGTAAACTCTCACACTGTTTGTCACCAGCACGCCATGGTTGCATTGTGTACCATTTGTTCTGCTGCTACTCACCAAGGCTACTGCATCATCTCCTCCAGGAGGACAAGGGCAGCAAGAAAATGGTAACACCATCAAATTTGGCTCAAGCCTTTCTGCATCTTGGCTTGGAAGTGGATCCCCATTCAGTGTGGTTTAGTTTAGAGATACAGCGTGGAAACAGGCCCTTCCTACAGACAAGGGACAATTTACCCTTTTACCAAGCCAATTAACCTACAAACTTGTACGTCTTTGGAGTGTGAGAGGAAACGGAAGATCTCGGAGAAAACCCACGCAGGTCACGGAGAACATACAAACTCCGTACAGACAGCACATACAGTGGCTTGCAAAAGTTTTCATACCCCTTGAAATTTTCCACATTTTGTCACGTTACAACCACAAACGTAAATGTATTTTATTGGGATTTTATGTGATAGACCAACACAAAGTGGTGCATAATTGTGAAGTGGAAGGAAAATGATACATGGTTTTCAAATTTTTTTACAAATAAAAAACTGAAAAGTGTCGCGTGAAAAGTATTCAGCCCCCCTGAGTCAATACTTTGTAGAACCACCTTTCGCTGCAATTACAGCTGCAAGTCTTTTGGGGTATGTCTCTAACAGCTTTGCACATCTAGAGACTGAAATTTTTGCCCATTCTTCTTTGCTCAGTTAGATTGGATGGAGAGCGTCTGTGAACAGCAATTTTCAAGTCTTGCCAGAGATTCTCAATTGGATTTAGGTCTAGACTTTGACTGGGCCATTCTAACACATGAATATGCTTTACATAGATACATAGAAAATAGGTGCAGGAGTAGGCCATTCGGCCCTTCGAGCCTGCACCGCCATTCAATATGATCATGGCTGATCATCCAACTCAGTATCCCGTACCTGCCTTCTCTCCATACCCCCTGATCCCTTTAGCCACAAGGGCCACATCTAACTCCCGCTTAAATATAGCCAATGAACTGGCCTCAACTACCCTCTGTGGCAGAGAGTTCCAGAGATTCACCACTCTCTGTGTGAAAAAGTTTTTTCTCATCTCGGTCTTAAAGGATTTCCCCCTTATCCTTAAGCTGTGACCCCTTGTCCTGGACTTCCCCAACATCGGGAACAATCTTCCTGCATCTAGCCTGTCCAACCCCATAAGAATTTTGTACGTTTCTATAAGATCCCCTCTCAATCTCCTAAATTCTAGCGAGTATAAGCCAAGTCTATCCAGTCTTTCTTCATATGAAAGTCCTGACATCCCAGGAATCAGTCTGGTGAACCTTCTCTGCACTCCCTCTATGGCTATAATGTCCTTCCTCAGATTTGTAGACCAAAACTGTACGCAATACTCCAGGTGTGGTCTCACCAAGACCCTGTACAACTGCAGTAGAACCTCCCTGCTCCTATACTCAAATCCTTTTGCTATGAAAGCTAACATACCATTTGCTTTCTTCACTGCCTGCTGCACCTGCATGCCTACTTTCAATGACTGGTGTACCATGACACCCAGGTCTCGCTGCATCTCCCCTTTTCCTAATCGGCCACCATTTAGATAATAGTCTGCTTTCCTGTTTTTGCCACCAAAGTGGATAACCTCACATTTATCCACTTTATACTGCATCTGCCAAACATTTGCCCACTCACCCAGCCTATCCAAGTCACCTTGCAGTCTCCTAGAATCCACCTCACAGCTAACACTGCCCCCCCAGCTTAGTGTCATCCGCAAACTTGGAGATGTTGCCTTTGATCTAAACCATTCCATTGTAGCTCTGGCTGTATGTTTAGGGTCATTGTCCTGCTGGAAGGTGAACCTCCGCCCCAGTCTCAAGTCTTTTGCAGACTCTAACAGGTTTTCTTCCAAGATTGCTCTGTATTTGGCTCCATCCATCTTCCCATCAACTCTGACCAGCTTCCCTGTCCCTGCTGAAGAAAACCATCCCCACAGCATGATGCTGCCACCACCATGTTTCACAGTGGGGATGGTGTGTTCAGGGTGATGGGCAGTGTTCGGTTTCCGCCACACATAGCGTTTTGCATTTAGGCCAAAAAGTTCAATTTTGGTCTCATCTGACCAGAGCACCTTCCTCCACATGTTTGCTGTGTCCCCCACATGGCTTGTGGCAAACTGCAAACGGGACTTCTTATGGCTTTTTTTCAACAATGGCTTTCTTCTTGCCACTCTTCCATAAAGGCCCGATTTGTGGAGTGCACGACTAATAGTTGTCCTGTGGACAGGTTCTCCCACCTGAGCTGTGGATCTCTGCAGCTCCTCCAGAGTTACCATGGGCCTCTTGGCTGCTTCTCTGATCAATGCTCTCCTTGCCCGGCCTGTCAGTTTAGGTGGACGGCCATGTCTTGGTAGGTTTGCAGTTGTGCCATACTCTTTCCATTTTCGGATGATGGATTAAACAGTGCTCCGTGAGATGTTCAAAGCTTGGGATATTTTTTTATAACCTAACCCTGCTTTAAACTTCTCCACAACTGTATCCCTGACCTGTCTGGTGTGTTCCTTGGGCTTCATGATGCTGTTTGTTCACTAATGTTCTCTAACAAACCTCTGAGGCCTTCACAGAACAGCTGTATTTATACTGAGATTAGATTACACACAAGTGGACTCTATTTACTAATTAGGTGACTTCTGAAGGCAATTGGTTGCACTGGATTTTATTTAGGGGTATGTGAGTAAAAGGGAGTAAAAGGGGCTGAATACTTTTGCACGCGACACTTTTCAGTTTTTTATTTGTAAAAAAATTTGAAAACCATGTATCATTTTCCTTCCACTTCACAATTATGCGCCACTTTGTGTTGGTCTATCACATAAAATCCCAATAAAATACATTTACGTTTGTGGTTGTAACGTGACAAAATGTGGAAAAGTTCAAGGGGTATGAATACTTTTGCAAGCCACTGTATAGTCAGGATCTAACCCAGGTTACTCTGGTACTGTAAGGCAGCAGCTCTACCACTGCGCCACCATGCCCCCCCAGTGTAGCTGAATTTAAATCCTGAAACTCCCTATTACATGTCACGTCTGGGGCTCGATAAAGACTGCTGCGGTTCAGTGCAACATTCTCAAAGGGCTGAGGAATATTATCCCAGCCAGCGACACCTACATTCTGCAAGAGTTAGGCAAATGTTTCTGACTGAGAGAATTACCCTGTCAACAGTTCATCTGAGTCTGTCAACGAAATGGTGGGAGACTCCATTGGGAATAGCGTGAGCAATGGGTTGCTCAGTACAGAACACTATTGCCGAGTACCATCACTCATTCTCGTTCTAGCAGAAGGTTGTGTCGATATAATTGTTTTTAATTTAGTTTAGTTTCGAGATACAGCGTGGAAACAGGCCCTTCGGCCCACTGAGTCCCTACCGACCAATGACCCTCACACACTAACACTGTCCTACACACACTGGGGACAGTTCACAATTATACCAAGCCAATTAGCCTACAAACCTGTGCATCTTTGGGGGATGGGAGGAAACAGGAGATCCCGGGGGAAAACCCACACAGGTCACTGGGAGAAGGTACAAACTCCGTACAGACAGCACCCGTAGTCAGAATTGAACCCGTATCTCTGCTGTTTTCCATATCGAAGAGTGAATAAGATGCTAATACAATGATAGACACAATCTCCCAATAATAACATGTTAGAACATGCTGCGCACCATAATTTAAAGGGGAAGTACCATGTGCGGAGAATGAAGGGTGACTAAAAATGGCAAAAAATATTCCATCATGTGTGAGAAAAGATCAGCAGGCACCACCTTTGGGCAGTTCGCTCGGTGGTGCAAGAGTCAAGAGTGGTTTATTGTCATATGTCCCAGATACGACAATGAAATTCAGCAGGTAGTGCCGCTGCCTCACAGCTCCAGAGTCCTAAGTCCCTTGGGTGCTGTCTGTGTGGAGTTTGCATGTTCTCTCTGTAACCATGTGGCTTTTTCCCCTGGGGCTCCAGATTCCTCCCACATCTTAAAGATGGGCTGATGGCTTATTTGGCTACTCAGTGCAGGCAAAGAGAATGTGACAGGAGGTAGACAAAAGTGCTGGAGAAACTCAACGGATGCGGCAGCATCTATGGAGCGAAGGAAATAAGCAACGTTTCAGGCCGAAACCCTTCTTCAGACAGATGCCGGGTGGGGGGGGGGTGGCGGGAAAAAGAAAGGAAGAGGAGGAGCCAGAGGGCTGAGGGAGAGTTGAGAAGGGGAGGAGACACCAAGGGCTACCGGAAATTGGAGAAGTCAATGTTCAAGCTTCTGGTGTGTAGACTGCCCAAGTGGAATATGAGGTGCTGATCCTCCAATTTTGGGTGGTGCTCACTCTGGCCATGGAGGAAGCCCAGGACAGAAAGGTTGGATATGGAATGGGAGGGGGAGTTGAAGTGCTGAGCCACCGGGAGATCAGGTTGGTTAATGCGGACCGAGCAGAGGTGTTCGGCGAAACGATCGCCAAGCCTACACTTGGTCTCACCGATGTAGATCAGCTGACATCTAGAGCAGCGGATGCAATAGATGAGGTTGGAGGAGGTGCAGGTGAACCTCTGTCGCACCTGGAACGACTGATTGGGTCCTTGAATGGATTTGAGGGGGGAGGTAAAGCGACAAGTGTAGCATCTCCTGCGGTTGCAAGGGAAAGTGCCCGGGAGGGGGTGGTGCGGGGGGGAAGGGAAGAATTGACAAGGGAGTTACGGAGGGAGCGGTCTTTGCAGAAAGTAGACGGGGGGGGGGAGGGGGGGAGGAGATGGGAAGATGTGGCGAGTGGTGGGGTCACGTTGGAGGTGGCAAAAATGATGGAGGACTATTTGTTGTATGGGATGGCTAGTGAGGTGGAAGATGAGGACTAGGGGGACGCTGCCCTTGTTCCGAGTGGGGGGATGGGGAGAGAGAGCAGCGTTACGGGGTATTGAAGAGACCCTGGTGAGAGCCTCATCTATAGTAGGGGAGGGGAACCCCCGTTCCCTGAAGAATGAGGACATTTCGGATGCCCTGGTGTGGAACACCTCATCCTGGGAGCAGATGCGGCGTAGACGGAGGAATTGGGAATAGGGGATGGAGTCCTTACAAGAAGCAGGGTGGGAAGAAGTGTAGCCTAGATAGCCATGGGAGTCAGTGGGTTTATAGTGGATGTCGGTCAGAAGTCTATCACCTGCGATGTAGATAGTGAGGTCAAGAAATGGTAGGGCAGTGTCGGAAATGGTCCAGGTGTATTTGAGGGCCGGATGGAAGTTAGTGGTGAAGTTGATGAAGTCAGTCAGTTGTGTGTGGGTGCAGGAGGTAGCACCAATGCAATCGTCGATGTAGCGCAGGTAGAGGTCGAGGATGGGGCCCTGGTACGTCTCAAACAAGGATTGTTCAACGTACCCTACAAAGAGGCAGGCATAGCTAGGGCCCATGCGCGTGCCCATAGCTACGCCTTGTATTTGGAGGAAATGGGAGGAGTCAAACGAAAAGTAATTAAGGGTAAGGACCAGCTCCGCTAGCCGGAGGAGAGTATCTGTGACAGGAGATGAGAGGGACTAAATAAGGAGGGGGCGAATGGGATGGAGATGACATGAATGGGCCTAATGGGCTGAATGGCCTCTTTTTGTAATGCTGTTAAATGATGCTGGTATTTTACAGGAACTAGGAAATTGCGTGTGTAGTTAAATCCTCTCTCTTTGTCCAGAGCAACTTTCCAGCAGTTCAGTACTTTGTCACAGTTATGCAGACGATTCTTCTTTAGTCCTAAGTTTGTACTTTTACTTGTGGGCTTTAGGTGAAGGTGAATGCTTTGTCTTCTCAGCTGGATGTAATACTTGGGAAGGGATTTATTTGGTGGTTCCAATCAATTTTCCTACCTATTAACATTCCACTGTGGCCAGTAAGTCTTTAACATGGCGCCTATTAACTTTAAACAGGCAATCTCACTCCAGCTGATTAAATGTGGGTGATGAAAACTGATGTGATGCACTTGCAATCCCAAGGGTTTGCTGGGGCTGAGACACATTGCTGGGATAAAGTGCAGAAAGCTTTGCTCCATGTCTATTCCAATGATGCCAGTGGACGGCTTGATTTTATTCATGTACAGTCTCTTTTCTTACTCGATAGCATACAGACAAAAGCTGTTCACAGTACCTCATCCATGTGACAATACTAAACGTAACCTAAAACGTAAATGAAAAGTAACACTATAACATTAAACATAAACTTAAATTAAAACTCCGACTAAACTTGATGGTCGGCACAGCGGTAGAGTTGCTGCCTGACAGCACCAGAGACCTGGGTTCGATCCTGACTATGGGTGCCGTCTGTACGGAGTTTGTACGTCCTCCCCGTGACCAGGTGCTGGAGCTTTCCTCCCACACTCCAAAGACGTACAGGTTTGTAGGTTAATTGGCTTTGGTTACATTGTAAATGGTCCGTAGTGTGGAGGTTAGAGCTAGTTTACGGGGTGATTGCTGGACAGTGTAGAAGGCCTGCATTCTAGATATGCTATGTTCAACTGAATGGAATATCTACAGCCTGCATTGTTCAAGTGGAGAATTTGCAAGCCCACTATTTTCTTGGAGTATTTCATTCCGTTGCACTATCTGAGCTGCAAGCCTCATCAAGCACTCCTTTCACCTCGAAATCAGAAGGTTGTGCAGTTGGGATTTGACCAGGAATGTTCAGGGAGAATTACACTGCAGAAATTGCCTGTTCAGTCTGAGTCAGTATGAGTCAGTATAAATTGCCTGTTCAGTCTGAACAAGTATGCATAAATGATCCTGTGCCACTACATTGAAGAAGAGCTGGCAGTTCACACTGGTTTGCGGGACGACATTATCCTTGAACCACTGTTACTGAAGTGGGTTAGTCAGTCATTCTTCGAGGATTATTAATTTACTACAACAGAGACTGCACTTCAAAAGAAATAGCCCTTTGGTGCTCTGCGTGGCACCACATCAATAAACTAATGCCACCTACCCAATACGCCTAGTTAGTCCTCAGTCCTAGTGCATGGAAGGAACACTGACCAGTTGTTTCGGGAATAGCTTTTCATGTGGTTTCTGGTAGTTTGGATTAGGTTTTTGGTTTAGGTTTGATTTTATTATTGTCGCGTGTATAGTGAAAAGTTTAGTTATGCATGCTCTCCGATCAGATCAGATATACTATACCCAAATGCAATCAGGTCAAACTGGAGTACAATAGGTAACGCAGAGGGGAAGATACAGAGTGCAGAATATAGTTCTCAGCATTGTAGCGCACCAGTTCCATAGACAAGGTCCAATGTCAAGTTGTATCGGGTCAAGTTGAATCGGGCAGTGCCCTAGCTAATGGAAGGGCAATTCAGAAGCCTGATAACAGAGGGGAAGAAAATGCTCCTGAGTCTGGTGGTGTATGCTTTCAAGCTTCTGTACCTTCTGCCGGATGATCAGGCAGAAAATGGAATGTCATAAGAAATGTCATAAGAAAGTATAATTAGGCCATTCGGCCCATCAAGTCTACTCTGCCATTCAATCATGGCTGATCTATCTCTCCCTCCTAACCCCATTCTCCTGCCTTCTCCCCATAACCTCTATAACCTGTACTAATCAAGAATTTATCTATCTCTGCCTAAAAAATATCCACTGAT
Source organism: Malacoraja senta (assembly GCA_038087875.1). Classification (NCBI taxonomy): domain Eukaryota; kingdom Metazoa; phylum Chordata; class Chondrichthyes; order Rajiformes; family Rajidae; genus Malacoraja; species Malacoraja senta. The sequence goes on from CM075991.1 coordinate 4,080,503, forward strand.
TAGGCTCTACAGCCTTCTCTGGCAAAGAATCCCACAGATTCACCACCCTCTGACTAAAGAATGACTGGGGTGGGACATTGATTATAGGCAGACAAAAATGCTGGAGAAACTCAGCGGGTGAGGCAGCATCTATGGAGCGAAGGAAAAAGGCAACGTTTCAGGTCGAAACCCTGAAGAAGGGTTTCGACCCTGAAACGTTGCCTATTTCCTTCGCTCCATAGATGCTGCCTCACCTGCTTCTCCAGCATTTTTGTCTACCTCCAATTTTCCAGCATCTGCAGTCCCTTCTTAAGCCTTTGATTATGTCGGCTGCTTTTCTGAGAGGCAGCGTGAAGTGTAGATGGAGTCAATAGTGGTGAGTCTGATCTGTGTGATGGACTGAGCTACATCCACAACTCTCTGCAGTTTCTTGAGGTTTTGGGCAGTGCTGTCCCCAAACCAAGCAACGATGTATCCCGACAGTACGCCATCTATGGCGCATCCGTGGAAGTGAGTGAGAAACATTGGAGACGTGGCAAATTTCCTCCATCTCCTCAGGACTTCATTCTTCTTGAATAATTGTGTCAAAGACCTGTAAAGGTTCAGGTAGATTTCCTCAGTGCGGGCTGAATAATCTCCAAGCTCCATGAAAGTAAATGTCAAACTAAGGCTGGGAGAGATGCTGAGGATTATGCTGACAGGGCATCAAAAACATGTCAATAAGTGCAGACAAGTCAATTCTTAGTTTAGTTTAGAGATACAGTGTGGAAACAGGCCCTCGGCCCACTGAGTCTGTGCTGAGCAGCGATCCCTGCACACTAACACTACCCTACACACACGAGGGACACAAAAGTTATGTTCTTTTATTCTGAGGCTGCGCCCTCTTGTCCGAGACTCTCCCATAAGTGGAAACATTCTCTCTATATCCACTCTATCTAGGCCTTCAGGATCAGAGTCACTACTTGCTATCACTGTGCTCCTCACAATGTGGAATTAAAGCCAGTTACATTGCCACATTTGGACTGCGAATATTAGTTTTAGTTTAGTTTGGAGATACATTGCCGGAAACAGGCCATTCGGCCCACCGAGTCCATGCCCACACACTAACACTATCCTACATACACAAGGGACAATTTACAATGATAACAGGCCAATTAGCTCACCAAACCTGTACGTGTTTGGAATGTGGGAGGAAACCAGGGCTCCTGGGGAAAACCCACGTGGGTCACGGGGGGCAACATACAAACTCCGTACAGAGTGCACCCATAGTCAGGATGGAACCCAAGTCTAAGGCGCTGTAAGGCAGTAACTCTACCACTGCGTGCTGTGCTGCCCTGTATATAAATCCAAAAGAATTAGGAGTAGGACAAAAACACTAAGTCCTTCGAGCCCTCTCCATTACTCATCAAGATAATGGTGCCCAATGTCTTTACTTTCTTAGAAGCTTAAATAGATTTGGGCGTGTCACCGAATACTCCGACAAACCTCAGGAGATATAGTTTAGTTAGAGATACAGCGCGGAAACAGGCCCTTCAGCCCACCGACTCCGCACCGATCAGCGATCCCCACACATTAACACTATCCTACACACACAAGGGACAATTTTTTTTTTACACATGCACTAAGCCACTTAACCTACAAACGATTACGTCTTTGGAGTGTGGGAGGAAACCGAAGATCTCGGCGAAAACCCACGAGGTCATGGGGAGAACGTACAAACTCCGTACAGACAGCACCTGTAGTCGGGATCGAACATCAGTTCTCTGGCGCTGCAAGGGCAGCAACTCTACCGCTGCATCACTGTGGTCGCCCATATACTGTGGTCCCCTGACTGGTTGTGTCTTGGCTTGGTACAGCAATGCCGATGCACAGGAGGGTGAGAATCTGCAGAGAGTGATACACTCAGCCGAACCCTCCCCTACACCTACACGAGATGCTGCCTCAAGAATAGTGCTGTAGGACAGTGCTGTGTAGGATAGTGCTGTCGGACAGTGCTGTAAGATAATGCTAGTGTACGGGGATCGCTGGTCGGTGCGGACCCGCTGGGCCAAAGGGCCTGCTTCCGCGCAGTACCTCTAAACTACACTAAACTAAACTAAAGGAAGGAAGATCTTGGGGAAGGTGGGATGAAGGGCTAGATAGGTTCTTTAATACAATGGAATAAAAACGTTTGTTTGGTTTAATTTAGTTTAGAGAAACAGCATGGAAACTGGCCTTTTGGCCCACCGAATCCGCACCGACCAGCGATCCCTGCACATTAACAGTATCCTACACACACTCGGCACAATTTACATGTATACCAAGCCAATTAACCTACAAACCCATACGTCTTTGGAGTGTGAGAGGAAACCGAAGATCTCGGAGAAAACCCACGCAGGTCACGGGAACTCCGTGCAGACAGTACCCGTAGTCAGGATCGAACCCGGGTCTCTGGCGCTGTGAGGCAGCTACTCTACCTCTGCCCCACCAATAACATTATTAAAGCAAAACTCATAGAGAGCAAATAATATTAACGTTGCCATCTCATCACTCTGGCTGATGATATATTCAGGCTGTTGCAACTAGAGCAGTCTGTTAAATAACAGTGAAAGTCAGCACTACAAACTGCATGTTGCAACCTGTACCACAACCAAGCATCGAGATGGACCTCAAGTTAATTGTACAGCAATTCTCTACACCCAAACCTATAGCTTGAAACTTGTTTATGGCTCAATACACCAGTCACCAGTCCGAGGCAGTGAAACTATTCCTGCAAACATTTTATTCCATCTTTATGCTAAATCAATACAATGTCTTTGTCGCAGATATGAGAGTGGCATTTAAGAGGTTTTTAGGAAGCGGGTACTATAGTGGCGTTTAAAAGGCTCTTAGATAGGCACATGGATACACAGGGAATGGAGGGATATGGATCACGTGCAGGCAGATGAGGTTAACATCTTCAGCACAGACAATGCGGACCGAACGGCCTGTTCCTGTGTTGTACTATTCTATGTGTATGAAGGAACTGCAGATGCTGGTTTAAATCGAATATAGACACAAAATGCTGGAGTAAAGGGACTGTCCCACTTGGGCGACCTAATCCGCGAGTCCTGAAGAGTGTCTTCGACCTTCAAGCTCGAGGGCTCTCGCCTGGAAAACCTCGAGCTGGATCGACAGTCCGCATTGAAACCGCGAGCCGGATCGACCAACTGCGCACACACACACACACACGCTTATGCACACGCACACACACACACACACACACACACACACACACACACACACACACACACACACACACACACACACACACACACACACACACACACATCGCAGAGGCGGGGGCCAGGGAAAGCGGGGGAGCGCTGTCTAAAACTCACACCCGCGATGAAGAAGAAGGTAAACAGCTGCACAGTAACGGTAAGTCCTTTAGAGAGCGCGGAGGGGGGGGGGGGGGATGAAGGAGATAGAAGGGGACAAAGGGTGAGAGAAAGGGGAGAGAAGTGGAGAGAAGGGGGGAGAAGGGGGAGAGAAGGGAGAGAAGGGGGGAGAAGTGGGGGAGGGGAGAGAAGGGGAGAGAAGGGGGGGAGAAGGGGGGAGGGGAGAGAAAGGGAGAGAAGGGGGGAGAAGGGGGGAGAAGGAGTGGAGACACTTTAAAGAAGTACAATAAAGTTTAGCGGGCATTTTACCTCCCGGTCGGTTTTCCTGGGTCCTGAAAACTCCAATGAGCCAATCAAAATGCCCAGTCAGCGAAGAAGATTGTCTACGGCTGCCCTCGACTGCCTGTAATTAAATAGCGACCCCACTCCACTGCAATACTACGAGTTAAAAAGACCCATGCCGACCAAATTTTACTCACGGAAAAGTTTTCAACATGCTGAAAGTTTTTCCGCGACCTAGCTGAGGCCGCGAGTATTCGGGAACTTCGCTCGAGCATGAAGGAGAGTTCCAGCGGCCTCATAGGACCTCCTAGGACCACGTGTCGACCATGCTGTGAGTTTGAAGGTCGAAGATACTCTTATAAACTCGCAGATTAGGTCGCCCAAGTGGGACAGCCCCTTAACTCAGCAGGACAGGCAGCATCCCCAGAGAGAAGGAATGAATGACATTTCCGGTCAAGACCCTTCTTCAGTCTCCAGAGATGCTGCCTATCCCACTGAGTTACTCCAGCATTTTGTGTTTATCTTGTACTATTCTATGTTCTTGATTCAATAGTCACCATGGCTTCCCTTCATGGAAGGACCACTGATAAGATATTTGGCAGTGGTGGCTTTGTGATGTTCTCATGCAAAACATTTCGTGTTTTATTCTTTACAGCGCAGTTATTAGTGATCTCAGGAGACCCCCAGACTGCCAACAATGTAGCACACAGCAACACAAGGAAAAACAAAGACACAAAGTGCTGAAGTAACTCAGCGGGTCAGGCAGCATCTCTGGAGAACTTGGATAGCTGACATTTTGGGTCTGGACCTTTAACGTAAGGAATGCGGCATCTTATTTATATTCATAGAAAGTTCCCACAATAGCATTGCCATGTTGTACAGTTTATACAGATGTTGACTGAAGGAGAATCTTTAGTGTTAGTTTAGTTTATTGTCATGTGCACCGAGGTACAGTGAAAAACTTTTTATTGCGTGCCATCCTGTGAACGGAAAGACTATACATGATTAAAATCAAGCCGTCCACAGTCTACAGTTACAGTATAAAGAGAATAGCATATAGTGCAATGTAGAGTCCGATTAAAGATAGTCTGAGGGTCTCCAATGAGCTAGGTACAGTAGTAGCTCAGGATGTTGTTGATAGGATGTTCAGTTGCCTGATGACGCTGGAAAGAAATTGTCTCTGCATCTGGAGGTGTGCGTTTTCACACTTCTGTACCGCTTGTCTGATGGGAGAGGGGAGAAGAGGAGTGACCATGGTGAGACTTTTCCTTGATTATGCTGGTGGCCTTGCCGAGGCAGGGTGAAGTATAGATGGAAGGGACGTTGGTTTGTGTGATGGTCTGGGCTGCATCCACATCTCTGCAATTTCTTGCGGTCTTGGATGGAGCTGTTACCGTCCATGGTGTGATGCTTCCTGTTCAAATATATTTTACGGCACATAAGTTATAGGAGTAGAATTAGGCCATTCGGCCCATTGAGTCCACACTGCCATTCAATCATGGCTGATCTCTGCCTCCGATTCCCTTGAGTAAAGATTGAAATTCCAGCAGGGTGAGTAGTGGAACAGTTGAATTTGGAAGCAAGATTTCCTCCTTCCTTCCCTTCCCTTCTCCCTGTCTTCCTTCCCCTTTCCGACTTCTCTCCCTTTTCTCCCATCTCTCCTTCCAGTCTTCCAACCTCTCTTACCCCATTCTTTTGGCTTCTCTTCCCCCTCTTTCCTTTCTCCGTATCTATGCCTCTTTCCTCATCCCTGTTTCTTCCTTTCGCACCCTCCTTCATTGCCCCATCTGTCCTTCTTTCATTTCCTCCTTCACCCTCTCCGTCCCTTCCCCTCACCTCCCCCTTCTTTTCCGCCCTTCCTTCCTTCCTCCCTCCCTCTTTCCAGCTCGCTCTCTTTTCACCACGGTGATGTTGGTGCCAGGGGTTTGGAGAAGGGGTAGAGAAGGGAAAGCTTCCCGGTGACATCCCTCACAGAGCACCCGGGGATAAATGCCGCTTAAACAGTGGAGGCTTTTGAAGGTGAAGGAAAGCCTCACAACTGCATCATAGCCACAGGCATTACTTAGGATTCTTTAGGATTCTAACCATTGTGCAACCAGGGATCAGCATGGCGTGCAAAAGCCTGTAGACAGACACGAACCCAAAGCCACATAATGGCAAAAAATGAGCACCATCTGTTGAGAAATCTACTCGTTCCGTTCCCCGCTCTATCAGTGTTGACACAGAAGTATTTCTCAGCATGCCTCATTCATTAATAATCCAACAGCCACTCCAACATCTCACTGGCACAAAACGCCTAGTGAGCAACCAACTTGCAGAGTTTCCACAGCCACTCGGGACGCTTCTGCCCGATTAGACGTGAATTTGTACTCTTTCTTTCCCCCTATTCCTTCTGTGGCCATGTTTCTCACTGCCCTCCCGCTCCAAGGGGTGGTGGTCTGGCAGTCGAGACTTGAATCTTACGAATATGGGGCAGAGGTGGTGGTATTTGAGAAAATTGCCTTGCTCAGGAAGTCATGAATTGATGGCACAGTGACGTCCGATGAGTGGTAAGACAGCCTGCAAAAAATCCATTCTCTCTTGTGAGCAGATTTTGCACCGCATATCTGAGGAAGGATGTGCTGTCGTTGGAGAGGGCCCAGTGGAGGTTTACGAGAATGATCCCAGGAATGAGAGGGGGACCTCATTGAAACTTACCAAATAGTGAAAGGCCTGGATAGAGTGCATGTGGAGAGGATGTTTCCACTAGTGGGAGAGTCTAGGAGCAGAGGGCACAGCCTCAGAATAAAAGGACGTACCTTTAGAAAGGAGATGAGGAAAATTTTCTTTAGTTAGAGGGTGGTGAATCTGTGGAATTCATTGACACAGACGGCTGTGGAGGTCAAGTCAATGGATATTTTTAAGGTGGCGATTCTCAGATTTTAGATTAGTAAGGGTGTCAAGAGTTATGGGGAGAAGGCAGGAGAATGGGGTTGAGAGGGAAAGATAGATCAGCCATGATTGAATGGCCTGGTAGAGTTGATGGGCCGAATGACCTTATTCTGCTCCTAGACCTTATGAAATTTACAAATCTATCAACTCCCAACCTCCTGTTTGAAGAACTGCTCCAATTCCTTATAGCAACTCACATCAGCTGACATCTTAGATGCCAATTGCTGAACCAAAGTGGCATTGGTGAATATCATTCCACAACCAAGCACCTGGAAGTTAACCTGATGTGTATATATATATGTTGCCTATGTTGGAGGCTTTAGTTACGAGGAGAAAATTGCAAAGATAAGTTTGTTTTTCCCTTGCCCTGAAAGAGGCTTAGTTTAGTTTAGTTTAGAGATACAGAGCGGAAACAGGCCCTTCGTCCCACCGAGGCTGCGCTGACCAATCATCACCGTGCACCATACACCTCATCCAACACATGAGGGAAATGTTTCCATTTTTTTTACCAAAACCAAATTAACCTGTTAACAAATTGGCGTCTTTGGAGTGTGGGAGGAAACCGGATAACCAGGTAAAACCCACGTGGTCACAGGGAGAACGTGCAAATGGTACAGACTTAGTCAGGATCAAACTCGGGTCTCTGGTGCTATAAGGCAGCAACTCTACCGCTGTGCCACCATGTTGTATGTGAAGTAAGGAATTTAAGGTTACGAGAGGCATAGTGGTCGTAATTTGTTTTGTGGTAGGATATCAAAAACAAGAGGATATCGTTTTAAGGTGAAAGGGAGGGTATTTGAGGGGAAAGTTTCTTATATTGAGAATAACTGATATCTGGAACACATTTCCTGAGAGGAGGTGAAATTGCATAAAATGACTACATTTAAGAGACAAGATTTATCCAAGGGCCTGTTTCCACGCTGTATGACTCTCTAAGTTTGAAAAACGAGCTGTATTAGGATCATGGAGTCATAACGCATGGTAACGGGCCCTTTGGCCTAACTTGCCCAAACCAACCAGCAAGTCCCATCTACACTAGTCACTCATGCCTGCAGTTGGTCAATATCTTTCCAAACCTATCCTATCCATGTACCTGTCAAAATGTTTATTAAATCTTGTGATAGTCCCTGCCTCAACTACCTCCTCTGGCAGCTCGTTCCATATACCTATGTGGAAAAGTTGCCCCTCAGCCTCCTACTAAATCGTTTCCCCCTAACCTTAAACCTTTGTCCTCTGGTTCTCGATTCCCCTACTCTGGATGTATTTAGCCTATCGATTCCTCTCATGATCTTATACACAGTCTTGGTTGCACTTGTAACTTTGGGGTTTTGTCTTGCTTCGCACTAATGATATTTTTTATTTATTAATTGAACTTTTAAAAATTATTTATTTAGTCAGTTTTGCTTGGTTTATTGTCACGTGTACCGAGGTACAGTGAAAAGGTTTTGTTGCATGCTATCCAGTCAGCGGAAAGACAATACATGATCACAACAAGACATTTACAGTGTATAGATACATGATCAGGGAATAACATTAAGTGCGAGGTAAAACCAGCAAAGCCCGATCAATGATAGTCCGAGGGTCACGAATGAGGTAGATAGTAGTTCTGCACTGCTCTCTGGTTGTGGTAGGATGATTCAGATGCCCGATAACAGTTGGGAAGAAATTGATCCTGAATCTGAAGGTGTGCGTTTTCACACTTCTATACCTCTTGCTTGATGGGAGAGGGCTGAAGAGGGAATGGCCAGGGTGCGACTCGTCCTTGTATCCATTGAGTACTGTGTTTACAGCTGCGGTAAGTAAGAATTTCATTGTTCCGTTTCGGTACAGATGACAATTATACACCCTTATACTCTTGATGCTTGAAGTCTCGGGAGTGCAAGAAAGTCTTTTATTTCTTCACTGAGTTATGTGCGGCCTCTGCATGATGATCATTCCCCTGACAAAGAGCGCAGGCTTGACCTTTGGCATGGGCTCATGCCATGGTTTGATTATTCTTATTAAGCTTTTAAATCCAAAGAGTACTTTGAACCTTGGCAATGGATTTAAACAAAAAATGATTTTATTTCATTTCTATTTAGAGAGCAAATACTTTTTCTGCCAATTATTGATTGCCTCTTTAACACGACTTCTTGAAATGTGGGAATCGCTGGCAAGAATGTTCGAAGATCAAAATGCATGCAAGCAAAGCACAGAGCTCACAGTCCGCTGAGCCTCACAGATCCAGTTCTTGTGTATGATGTGGAGCCCGGGGTCTGCCGGCACTTCAAAACCTGTTTCATTTAGTTTTGTTTAGAGATACAGCGCGGAAACAGGCCCTTCGGCCCACCTGGTCCGCGCCGACCAGCGATCCCCACGCATTAACCCATCAAGGAGGAGCCGCCATCTTGGAGGAACGGTTGCTAAACAGCAGCCGTCCGTCAAAATCACTTTTTCTTTAGTTTTAGCTTTTTTTTAATTTCTCTGTTTGTTTGGGGGATTTTAACTTTTAATGTGGGGGGGGGGGTAAGGGGGAAACTATTTCTAGGTCCCTATCTGGTCGGTGAGGCAGCTTTTTCTCCAGGCTGCCTCGTCGACCTGTCCTCGTGGCCTACCAGCGGGCATGGAGCGCCGTTTCCTGACGGGGACCGCCCAGCACTTTCAGCTTCGGATGGCGGCACAGCGCTGGAGCGCTATCGTGGAGCGTAGCGGGCGATGCCTTGCCTGGGTCGCCGCGCTGGGTCGACGCGGTGGAGCTCCGGTATGCGGTGACTGCCGAGATCAACACCTCCGGGCTGCGGGTCTGCGGAGCGACCAGCCGCGGGCGGTGGCGCCGACTTTAACATCAGGAGCCTCGTGGCTCCAACTCGGCGCGGCCCTGTCGGCTTCAGGTGCCATCGACTCCGCTGGGAAACCGGCCGTTCCAGCCGCTGCGAGGACTCTCCCGACGGCCAGGAACATCGGGCCTCCGTAGAGGCAACTGTGGTGGCCTCGATGGGCCTGACTCTGGGGAGAACTGGGTTGGGGACTGGACATTGTGCCTTCCCCCACAGTGGTAACCATTGTGGGGGGATGATTTTGTGTGCTGTGCCTGTTAGTCTGTATTCAAGATGGCAGTCGGAGGGGAGAGTGGACGCTGGCGCGAATTGGCTGCCGCTGCTCTCTCCTCAAATTGTGTTTCTTATTTTCTTCTTGTGCTTTTGTAATTGAATTCTGTCCTTGATTTGTGTACTGTGGTGTTTTTATATTTAATTTATTCCGATTATGTGTTTTGTATTTTTGTGATTCTATGCCTTGTAAGGTGTCCTTGGGTGTTAGAAAGGCGCCAGCAAATAAAATGAATTATTATTATTATTATTATTATTATTATCCTACACACACTAGGTACAATTTTTACATTTACCAAGCCAATTAACCTACAAACCTGTAGGTCTTTGGAGTGTGGGAAGAAACCGGAGATCTCGGAGAAAACCCACGCAGGTCACGGGGAGAACGTACATATTCCATACAGACAACACCCGTAGTCGGGATCGAACCCGTGTCTCTGGTGCTGCAAGAGCTGTAAGGCAGCAACTTAGTTTAGTTTAGTTTAGAGATACAGCGTGGAAACAGGCCCTTCGGCCCACCGGGTCTGCGCCGACCAGCAATCACCACACACTGACACCATCCTGCACACACTAGGAACAATTAACACTTTAAACACGCCAATTAACCTTCAAACCTGTACGTTATTGGAGCGTGGGAGGAAATCGAAGATCTCACGTAGGACACGGGGAGAATGTACAAACTCCATACAGACAACACCCGTAGTCGGGATCGGACCCGGGTCTCCAGCGCTGTAAGCACTGTAAGGCAGCAACTCTACCGTTGCACCACCATGCTACCCTATCTGTAGGGCCCAGTGTTGCTCATCTATAGATGTTTTTTGCCAATGTGTCGTAGAGCCATAGTCATATAGCATGGAAAAAGGCCCTTCCGTCTAACTTGCCCACGCCAACCAACAGGCCTCAACCACCCTTGTCCCACCTGCCTGCGTTTGGCCCATAGCCTTTAGACCTTAGAGCATGCAACAAGCCCTTCAGCACACCGAGTCCACGTGGACCAGCGATCACCCCATGCACTAACTAACACACACTGGGGACAATTTTACAACTTTACAACTTTAAATTCACAACAAGCCAATTTATTCTACAAACCTGCGCGTCTTTGGAGTGTGGGAGGCAACCGGAGCACCCGGAGAAAACCCACGCGGTCACAGAGAGAACGTACAAACTCCGTACAGACAGCACCCGTAGTCAGGACCGAACCCCAGTCAATGGCGCTGTAAGGCAGCAACTCTACCATTCCCGCCACAAAGAAAGCCTTTGCAACCTTTCCTATCCATGTACCTGTCCAAGTGTCCATTAAGTGTGACAGTACCTGCTCCAACTACCTCCTTTGGCAGCTCATTCCATATACTCATCCTCCCTTCGTATGAAAGAGTTTCTCTTCAGTATCCTATTACATTTTTTCCCTCTCACCTTAAACATAAGTCCTCTTGTTCTTGATTCCACTATTCTGGGTAAAAGTTTATGTGCATTTACCCTATCTATTCCCCTTAGTCGGTGAGTCATTTTGCTTGATCCATTGGCAAAGATATTCCCTACCGTGTCTTTGGATAGGAATCTCCAGTGTCAAACGTTAAATGCAGGAAACTCCCTGCAAGGTCAGGCAGCATCTTTGGAAAGTGAAACAAGGTTAATGTGTCTGCCTGAAAATCCTTTGTGATAATTGATGATTTAACCTTCTGGAATTCAGTTTAAAATGAAACAATTATTAACTCCGGGAGCTCCCTTGTAGTTCCTCAAGTTGAGATGACTTGTGTCTACTTTGGGTGGTTCAGTGATGCAGCGGGTAGAACTGCCACCTCACAGTGCCAAAGACCAGGGTTCGATCCTGACTACAGGTGCTGTCTGTACGGAGTTTCCATGTTCTCCCTGTGACTGTGTGGGGGTTTCTCCGGGTGCTCTGGTTTCCTCCCACATCCCAAAGATGCGCAGGTTTGTAGGTTAATTGGCTTCTGTACATTGTCCCTAGTGTGAAGGATAGAACTAGTGTATGAGGTGATTGCTGGTCGGCGCGGACACAATGGGCCGAAGGGCCTGTTTCCACGCTATGTCCATAACTGGTGCATAACTATGCTATCCCAAAGTGGGTGATTCGCCCCACTGTGATGACTGTCCTTTCTAATTCCTATACCTGAGTTTTTGTCATTTTGTCGAACATTAAACAGTACGGAAAAAAAGAGACAAAATGCTGGAGTAACAGTTCAGGAAACATCTCTGGAGAACATGGATAGATCGGTGATGTTTCGTGTCGGGACCCTTCTTCTGTCTGAATCAAACAATTGTTCTGAAGAAGGGTCTCGACCCAAAGCATCACCTATTAATGTGTAGGAAGGAACTGCAGATGCTGGTTTATACTGAAGATATAAACCGGTGGGCAGCGCGACTCTCGTCAGCAGCGGCCTCTGCAATCCCTGTCTTTTTATTATTTTTGTCTCGTTTTTATGTAGTTTTTATTTATTTTTTTGTCGGGGTATGCGTGTGGGGGGGGGGGTGGGGGTGGGGGTGGGGGGGGGGGAACTTTAAAATCTTTCCCCTGCACGGGAGACCTGACCTTTTCTTTGTCGGGTCTCCGTTGTCGTTGGGGCTGGGCAACGTGGAGCGGCCTCCAGCAGGAACGACCTGGGGCTCCAGTTGCGGAGCTGCGGACTACTCACCGTCACGGGGCTGGCCGAGTCCGGAGCGGGTGGAGCTGTGGTGGAAACAATTGCTGCTGCGACCCGACCCCCGGAGATTCGGAGGCTACAACCGCGGGTCTGGCGGACGGCAACACCGGAAGCCCGCGGGTCCCTGGGGGGAGACCGCTTTTCGGGGCTTCCGCAGCGGCGACTTCTCCCGCCCGAGTTGCGGGGTTGAAGAGCACCTGGAGCGGGGCTTTACATCGTCGCCCCGCGCGGCTTGGAATGGCCGCGGTCCTTTGCGAGCGCGCGCCGGGGCTCTAACACCAAGACCCGGTGCGCAACCTTGCATTACCCGGCGTGGCTTTAATGGCCGCGGGATAATCACCATCGCCCGCCGGGGGCTTTGACTTTGACTCTGACATCGGGGGGGGGGGAGTGCAGTGGAGAGATATGTGTTTTTTGCCTTCCATCACAGCGCTGTGATGGATGTATGTGTAAATTGTGTTGTGTCTCGGGTCTTCTTCGTTTTGTAATGTATGGCTGCAGAAACGATATTTAGTTTGGACCTCAAGGGGTCCAAATGACAAATTTGTCCAAATGACAAATAAATAATAATTGAATTGAATTGAATTGAAGATAGACACAAAGTGCTGGAGTAACTCAGCGGGACAGGCAGCATCTGTGGAGAGAATGGATGGGTGACCTTTCGGTTTGGACCTCTTCTTCAGACCTTTATCCAGACAGACTGAATAGAGGTTCCGACCCAAAACGTTACCCATCCTTTTTCTCCAGAGATGCTGCCTGACTTGCTGAGTTACTCTAGCATTTTGTGCCTTTCCTTGATAAACCAGCACCTGCAGATCCTTGTTTCAACAGCAGTGCATGGGAACAGGCCCCTCTGCCCAAAATGTCCATGTCACATGTGATGCCGTCATTTTTAAAAGACCAATGGTACTGAACAGAATTATCTCATTCTTGTCAGAACATCCCTAAGTTAAACAATCATAGAAAATGACAAAAAGCATCTACTTCCCCCACTGGTCAGGACATTTTGATTTTGCCCGCTGTTGACATGAATCGTACGCTTACAGTCCAGCAGTTGAGAAATGTAAAGAAAGATGTATTAAGTCCAGAATTATCTTGTCAGGAGGTTAGTGGCCCAGAATAATCGGAAAAGAGCAAAAAACAAAGTGCAGGAGGAACTCAGCAGGCCAAGCAGCTTCTGTGGAGATGCTGCCTGATTGCGGAGTTCCTCCAGTACTTGTGTTTTGCTCAGATTCCAGCACCTGCAGTCTCTCGTGTCTCCTAATCAGAAAAGACTCCTGCAGCCCAATCCTTTTTCCAGTTCCGACCACGATCTTTGATATGTTTTGACATTGAATGCATCTCCATGTATTTTGTAAATGGGGGGGGGGGGGGGGGGAACAGACACTCACACATGCATGCACGCACACACTCTCACGCACACATGCACGCACACTCATGCACACATGCACGCACACACTCTCTCGCACACTCTCATGCACACATGCACGCACACACTCTCACGCACACATGCACGCATACATGTACGCACACATGTACGCACACAGACACACATACACAAAGTGCTGGAGTAACTCAGTGGGTCAGGTAGCATCTCTGGAGAGAAAGGATAGGCTACATTTCGAGTGAGTCTTAAGAAGGGTCCCGAACCGAAACGTTGCCTATCCATGTCCACCAGAGATGGTGACTTGCTGAGTTACTCCTGCACTTTGTGTATGTGTGTCTGTGTGCGTACATGTGTGCGTACATGTATGCGTACATGTGTGCGTGAGAGTGTGTGCGTGCATGTGTTCTTAAATGGGTTATATTTTCTACTTCCTGCAACCTTTCAGAATTGCTCTGATCCCTGGAATGCTGTAGAAACACCAAGATTGGTCGGTGGGGGGGCGCTGCGAGACGGCTGCCCTGCCAGCAGCGTGTTTGTTATTTCTACCTTTTTTTTGTTTTTTTTGGCGTGGGGTCCATCTCTGGAGCAGCCTTTCCCGGAGTCGGGCCCGGAGTATCGGCAGCAGGCGCAGCGTGGTCTGTCCATCGCGGAGCGGGAGAACCCTTGCCGGGGGGTCGCCAGAGAGGAGTGCTCCAAATGCTGGCCTGGTGTCGTTGACATCATGGGACTGTGGTCGGCGGAGCTTCTTGCCGCGGGCGTGGCGTGGACTTACCATCCCGATCCCTGGGATCCCTCGCTAGGGATCGCCGGAGAAGAGCTCCGACCGCCGGCCTGCGCCCCATAACATCTTGAAGCCGTGGACTCCGGTGGGAAAGTGCCGATTCGGGATCTCCAAGTGTATTTCACCGTCCCGATGTCGGAGTTTAGATCATCCCGACGAGATAGCCTGTACATCGAGGGCCGTCTGTAGCGGTGACTACGGGGGGGTCTATGGCCCCAACCTCGGGTGAACAAGGAGGAGGACTGGCTGAACTTGTTGCCTTCCACCACAGTGAAGAATGCAGTAGTGGATATTTGTGTTAAATAGTGTATTGTGTGTTCTTTTTAAGTGTATCGCTGCTGGCAAATTCATTTCACTGCATGCAGTGTGCATCTGACGAATAAAATTGTCTTTGACTTTGAATTGTAGATGCGGGTTGATACCAGAGATAGACTCAAAGTGCTGGAGTAACTCAGCGGGTCAGACAGCATCCTGGAGAGATCCTATTCCTGTTTCTCCTGACATGCTGCCTGACCCGCTGAGTTATTTCAGCAATTTGTGTCTATCGCTAGAATACTTCACTGGGTTACACCACAGAAAACGTAGGTGGAAAATCGAGAGCCCTTAACACCCACGCTACAAGAACAAACGCAATGAAACTCAATGTACCAACGCACCGTTAGTGGCAAACATCTCATCTTCCCTACAATTAATTAGTTTGGGCTGTTCTTTTTATTTTGCTGAAAAGCATGCAAAGCAATTTTGAAGGGATTACCGAAGGTTTTCAAGAATTGACTCTTGGTCCAACATGTAACGTGCCCAAAAATCGCGTCTCTCTGAAGCAGAACCTCAGGGCTCAAATGTTACAGTAAAATATGTACATGCTGCAGCCCCATAGACATGCAATGTCACATTCACTCAATCTGTGCAAATGAGCAATAACGAATAAGATGATTCACTTGAAAATCATTCCTGCTTGGTTAGGTCTGCGAGGGAGAGAGGGAGAGAGAGAGAGAGAGAGAGGGAGAGTGAGAGGGAGAGAGAGGATGAGAGAGAGAGAGTGCGAAAATGTGAGAAAGAGAGAGTGAGAGAAAGAAAGAGCGAAAGTAAAAGAAAAAGAGAGAGAAAAAAGAGACTAAAAGAGAGAAAACCAGAGAGAGAGAGAGAGAAAGAGAGAGACAGAGAGAGAGAAAGACAGAGGGAGAGAAACATTTGGCGAAAGTGCATTCCAACTTGTCACAGGGAGGAATTCCTCGAACGCTGCAAACTATTTGTCGTCGTTGTCTAATTAAGACCAGACCCCTTTGCTCTGGCGCCTTTGTATTTCATGGGCGCATCTTGTGCCAAACTGGTGTCTGATACAAAATGCTGTCAGCATTTAAACATCATAGACGAGTATTATCAGTCGTGTGACAGCATTCTCCATGCACTTAAATCGAGATGCGACTAAATAAAGTCTCAGGAAAATAGAGCGATCTTCAGTGAGGTCGACAGCAGCTTACTGCGAGGTAATGGGAAAGTTGCTGCAGAGAAAAGAATGATAACGTGCGGCCATTTTATCCTGTCTTTGCACCTTGCTCTGTTCCCTCAGATATGCCAGATTACCTTTCAGCACAGAATGAGGCCCATTGAGACAGTTTAGTTTAGAGATACAACATGGAAACAGGCCCTTTGGCCCACCGTGTCCGACCAGTGACCCCTGCATGTTAACCCTCCACAAACTAGGGACAATTTACACTTACCCAAGTCAATTAACCTACAAACCCGTACGTCTTTGGAGTGTGGGAGGTAAACCGAAGATCTCGGAGAAAACCCACACGGTCACGGGGGGGAACGTACAAACTCCGTACAGACAGCACCTGTAGTTGGGATCGAACCCGGGTCTCTGGTGCTGCAAGCGCTGTTAGGCAGCAACTCTACCGCTGCATGAACATGCCGCCACTGCGCTAGCTCTCAGGGCATTCCCACCATTCCAGGTAACCCTGTTTCCAGGCTGCCCAGTTCGGATCCAACCAGGATTTAAGGCTCCTGCACTCAATCAACTGCTTCTGGCGACAGCTCTCCTTCCGTGCCCTGCAGAGTCTGAAGAATAGACCTGACCTGAAACATCACCTCTCCCTGTACCACTGAGATGGGCGGAACGATGGCGCAGTGGTAGTGTCACTGGCTCATAGAGCCAGAGACCCGCGTTCAATCCTGACTAGGGGTGCTGACTATATGGAGTTTGTACGTTCCCCCTGTGACCGCATGGGTTTTCACCGGGTGCTTTGGATTTCTCGCACATTCCTAAGACGTGCAGGTTTGTAGGTAAATTGGCCTCTGTAAATTGCCCATAAATGTGCAGGGAGTGCGTGCAAAAGTGGAATAACATCGAACTAGTGCGAATGGGTGATGGGTGGTCAGTGTGGATTCGGTGGGCTGAAGGGCCTGTTTCCATGCTATATCTTTCAACGATTCCCTCAATAAAATAGGATTAATGTCGTGGGTGATTGTTGATCAGCCTGAACTTGTGCGGGATGATACTGGGGAGAACATACCCCTCTTTGAAAAGTGGACAATGTGTTGTTACATTCTCCGAAGAGAGCCAAGAAGTGTCCCTCTTCTGAGTCAGTGCAGTGACACTGCAGCCCGGAGACCCGGTTCAATCCTGACCTCCGACCCTGTCTGTGTGGAGCTTGCATGTTCTCCCTGTGACCGTGTGGGTTTCCGCCCACATCCCATGCGGCATTTAAAAGACTTTTGCATAGCCACATGGATATGCAGGGAATGGGGTATGGATTAGAAGTTCATAGGAGCACAATTAAGCAATTCGGCCCATCGAGTCTCCTCCGCCATTCAATCATGACTGATCTATCTCTCCCTCTTAATCCCATTCTCAAGTCTTCTTCACATAACCCATGACACACTTACTAATCAAGAACTTGCCAATCTCCATTTAAAAAATACCCAAAGACTTGGCCACCACAGCCATCTGTAGCAGTGAATTCCATCGATTCACCACCCACTGGCTAAAGAAATTTCTCCTTATCTCCATTCTAAAGGTATGTCCCTTTATTCTGAGGCTGTGTCCTCTGGTCCTAGACTCTCACATTGGTGGAAACATTTGCAGGCAGATAGGTTAGTCTTGCAAAATGTTCTGCACAGCCATTATGGGCCGAATGGTCTGTTCCAGTTGTACTGTGCTTTGTTCTATCCCAAAGACTTGCAAACATGGATAAATGACTCCCTGTGTTGGTGAACAATGGGAACGAAGGACATTGTCAGGCATGCATAACAGGTTACCTGCAAACAAACAAACACAGTATGCAAACTCCACATAGACAGAATCTGAGGCCAGGATCGAACCTGGTCTCTGGCGCTGCAAGGCAACAGCTCTACCAGCTGCACCACTGTGCCTTATTATCTTCATGTTCCCGTCAACTCCCTCGAGATTTTACCGTTCGTAAGTGATAGGAGTGGAATTAGGCCATTCGGCCCATCAAGTCTACTCTGCCATTCAATCATGGCTGATCTAAATCTCCCTCCTCACTCCATTCTCCTGCCTTCTGCCCATAACCTCTGACACCTGCACTAATCAAGAATCAATCTATCTCTGCCTTAAAAATATCCACTGACTTGGCCTCCACTGCCTTCTGTGGCAAATTCCATTTACACCAGTGAATTAACCCACACAGGAATAACATTGACTCCTCAGTTAACATCACTGAAACAAATTAGCATTGCATTAGGGTATGTTGTGCGTCGAAATGTTGCTTGTTCACATTGGCGGACATATTTCTTCTATTACAACATTGAGCACACTATCGTCATTGTAAAGCAACAAATCATTTGCCAATGGTGTATTTAACTCACATTTATTTTTGCTTTCTTGCAGAATCTCTGTGTACTTTTTCACACAATTTTCACACAAAGGGTAGTGGGTGTATGGAACGAGCTGCCAGAGGAGGTAATTGAGGGTGGGACCATCCCAACATTTAAGAAGCAGTTAGACAGGTACATGGATCGGACAGGTTATTTTGAGATACGGACCAAATGCTGGCAGGTGGGACTAGTGTAGCTGGGACATGTTGTCCGATGTGGGCAAGTTGGGCCAAAGGGCCTGTTTCCACACTGTATCGCTCTGTTACTCTAACTTGTATATAATTTATGCTTTGGTGTATTACATGAGTCTATGTTCCTGATGTGCTGCTGCTAGCAAGATTTTTATTGCACCTGTACTCATACACTTGACAATAAACTCAACATGACGTGACGTGACTTGAAGTTGCCACAACTTCCTGACACCACAAAAGGGCCTGTGGCAGTGATGCTCCTTCCGTTCATCCCTTGCCAATCCCTGACTTTGCTAGTTCCCAGTTTCACTCCAGTGTTTGCAGTGGCCAGATGTAACATGGCCGCAGGGAATGGTGACTCACCAAAGCTGAATGAAGCCTATATGTCCCCGCCTGTCCAATCTTACCACATTGCTCACACACTCCTCCCTCCAACATCTTCAGCCTGATGTCATGTGTGTAGGTGGTAGGGGTGGGGTGGATGAAAGGTGGGGTGGAAACAGCTGCTCAGTTTATTCGGGGTAAGGTGCTTCAGGTGATATTGCAAAAAGCCGCAGCGTTGCAGGTTTCAATAAGTTCCCGGGCAAATTTCTACATTTCCGTCATGTTCATAAGCTTATAGAGCTGTGGAGAGAAATGGCAAGGAAATAGGCACTCTGGTCCATTGCGTCTATGCAATCAACTGCTTCGGGCAACAGTTCTCCTTCCGTGCCCTGCCGTGTCTGAAGAAGGGTCCCGACCCGAAACATCACCTTTCCATGTTCTATGGCGCAGAGTTGTTGCTTTGCAGCGTCAGAGACCCAGGTTCAATCCTGACTACGGGTGCTGTCTGTACAGAGTGTGTACATTCTCCCTGTGACTGCATGAATTTTTTTCAAGACATTTTCAAGAAAACAAGAAATTGGGTTAATTTACAGCAGCCAGTTAACCTACCAACCTCCCAGCCTTTGGGATTTGGGATGAAACTGGAACAATTGGAAGGAATTCACTCGGTCACAGGGAGAACGTGCAAACTCAGACAGATGGCACCTGAAGTAAGGATTGAACCTGTATCACCTCGTCCCCAGCCAACAATGGAACATTGTGGGCTCCACCTTTCCCGAGTCATCAATTCAGGCTGTTTTGTTCTGTGCATTTTCATACCTTTAGCTTCCTACTCCCCGACTCTCAGTCTAATGAAGGGACTCGACTCGAAACGTCACCTATTTCTTCTCTCCAGAGATGCTGCCTGACCCTCTGAGTTACTGTGGCATTGTGTGTCTATCTTCGGTGTACGCCAGTATCTGCAGTTCCTTCCTTCACTAGCTGTGTCACTATTCAGAGGGGAGGAATTCAGATAAAGAAGCATGTATCATTGCTACACATTTCTACCATCTGCTCAGTATACTTTTATGCACGACCTGCCAGATTTGTGCAGTCAATTATCTGTTCAATTCAAATCCAATTCAAAAGTAATATGTTTGTTTTTCTAAGAAGCAGATTTCTGCCGCGATCTATCATCGAGCTCAGCTCGAGTGGGTCAATGATTCAGTGGTGTGAATGCGTAGGGTTCAATTGGCTGACCCATCCTCTAATGCCAAGCCTGTGTAAAATAGGAAAACATTGTGTAACACCAATTCACCCCAGAGGATTTATTGCGCTTCTAATTTGTTATTAGCTTATAGTTCCAGATAATAGAACAAAGGATCTCTGTACTTTGTATATATATATATATATATATATATATGTGTGTGTGTATATATATTCAATGGTATATAGACACACTGATCTGTTCTGTATTTATTTATGCCTACAATATTCTGTTGTGCTGAAGCAAGGCAAGAATGTCATTGTCCTATCAGGGACACATGACAATAAACTCTCTTGAATCTTGAATCTTTGCATTAAGTCTTATGTGACATTTAATAATTTGAATTCTTAACAAAAGTGATTTCTGTTTCATATTTGGTTAATGATCCAAACGAAACCAATCGCAGCCTAGTTTCACCTTATAAAATGTTTTCCTTGAACAAGCAGAGGGTGCAGAGCAGATTTACCAGGATGTTGCATGGAATGGAAGCTTCGGTCTTGAGGAGAGACTGGTTTTGTTTTCTTTGGAGTGGAGGAGACAGAGGGAGGATTTGATTGGGGCATAGAACACTGCGAGAGGCATGGATAGGGTAGAACGTAGAAATTTTCCCCATGATCGAGGCACCTAAAATAGAGAGAAGATTTAGGGCGGCACAGTGATAGAATTGCTGCTTTCCAACGTCAGAAACCTGGGTTCCTTCCCGACTACAGGTATGTGTCTGTGCAGAGTTTGTACGTTCTTCCCATGACCTGCGTAGGTTTTCTCCGGGTGCTCCGGTTTCCTCCCACACTCCGAAGACATGCAGGTTTGTGGGTTTGTTAGCATTGGTCAGTTGTAAAATTGTCCCTAGTGTGTAGGATAGTGCTAGTGTACTGATCGGTGGTTGGCGTGGATTCGGTGGGCTGAAGGGCCTGTTTCCACACTGTATCTCTAAAGTCTAAAGTCTAAATAAATGCACATTTTTTGTTATTGTAATGATTCAGTTAGGAAAACTTTCCTTATGTTACAACTGATCTGAGAGTGGTTTCCACATGATTCAATTCTCTAACAACAATTTGGACCAACTTCTGTTTGCTTTTTGTGCTGGGATGATGGATATTGACGTACTTAACTGTACAACAGAGCGACTTCTCATGAGCTTATATGTCACCGTGTGATTAATATCAGTTCTCTATAGTAACCAAATGATTCTTTTGCATGTGTGTGCCTTCTGAAGGTCAGAGTTAAGTCTTGATTAATGCACTTCTGTTCAACAAATTCAATCTCAATGCAAAAGAAATAAATAAACTTGTATTTCTATAACATTTATCCTTGACATTTCGAGGCACATCACGATCAGGGAATTAGTTTTGAATTGCCCTGCAGGTAAGGACTATAGATTATTGTGTTCTTAATAAAATAGCATTGAAGCCCAGAGCTAACAGTGGAATTCCTATTGTTTGTGCTTGCATTTATTTCCCCAATTCTCATTCCACAATCTGGAATCCATCTCCAAACACTTCATAGAAGTGCTTTACCCACTCTTTGCTCCATTCTTTCCAATGCTAACTGATAATTATTGGATCACTTCTGTAAGTATTCCGTTTTTAAGTAATCCATCCTCCGCCACATTACATGAACATTTTAACAATTAGCTATTAGTACATTTGTCTCATTTCACACCCGATCAGTTAACCTTAGAGCCATCACAGCAGTTTATAAAAGGCTGCTTGATATTCTAACAGTTATCTCCTAATAAATCTATGTCATATATGGGTGGAGGGAGCAGTGGTTGACTGTAAAAATGTCTAATACTGTAGGTAGACATTAAAAATGTAGAGGATGTAAAGAAACAAAGGTTAAACGCACAGAGTTCATGGTAATGAATGTTTGGATCATAGGTGGAATATTTTTAGTTTGGAGATACAGCACGGAAACAGGCCCTTCGGCCCACCAAGTCTGCGCTGACCAGCGATCACCTGGTACACTCTCACTGTCCCACACAATAGGGACAATTTACAATGTGCAATTTTACCAATTAACCTACAGACCAGTACGTCTTTGGAGTGTGGGAGGAAACCGGAGCACCCGGAGAAAACCCACGCAGGTCACAGGGAGAACGTAAATACTCCGTACCTACGGCACCCAGGCTCGGTATCGAACCCAGGTATCTGGCGCTGTAAGGCAGCAACTCTACCGCTATGCCACCGTGCTGCCCTAATTTACAGGGTGTAGCAAATATACAGGGTGTAATGAAAGGGATTAAAAGCACAGAATTCATAGTAACGAAAGCTTGCATCACAGGTGGAATATTGTCTCTTTCTGGGAACAATATTTAAGGAAAATTTTCAAAGCCTAGGAAAGAATATAGAGAAGTCTTTCCAAATGGAATGAGACCTCTCAGACTTGATAAACTGGGATTATTGTCTTTGGAGTGGATGAGGAAGAAGACATTGAAAAATTACAAAGGTCATGATAGTGGAGACAAGGACAATCTATTTCCTTTGGCAAGAGACTTGGGAACCAAAGGACACCAATTTAAGAAAACTGGCGGATGCAAGCCAGGCAAGGAAATATTTTTTTGATCCAGACTGATGATTTTACACTGTCTGAAAAAGCAGTAATAACAGATTCAGAAATAATTCTCAGGAGTATTGAACAATAGCTTGAAAAGGAGAGAATTACAGGCACATGGATAGAACAGATTTGGAGGGATATGGACCAAACGTGGGCAGGTGGGACTAGTGTAACTGGGACATGTTGGCCGGTGTGGACAGGTTGGGCTGGAGGGCCTGTTTCCACACTGTATCACTGTATCACTCTATGACTCTATCTACAGGGATTTGGGGGAAAGAGTGAGTGTCACAAGAACTCAGGAGCTTGCAATGGTGTCCTTTACCCATCTACGTCAGCCTTCCATCCTTCGTCTGACTGTTGCAAGGTCATGCTGCAATCATATAAGATGCTGGTGAGGCCACATTTAGAGTATGGTGTTCAATTTTGGTCACCATGTTATAGGAAAGATTTTGTCAAGCTTGAAAGGGTTCAGAGAAGATTTACCAGGATGTTGCCAGGACTCGAGGGACTGAGCTATGCGGAAAGGTCGAGGAGGCTAGGGCTTTATTCCTTGAAATGCAGGAGGATCAGGGGTGATCTTATAGAAGTGTACAAAACCATGGGAGGAATAGATCGGGTAAATGCACAGAGTATTTTGCCCAGAGTGGGAGAATCGAGAACCAGATGACATAGGTTTAAGGTGAAAGGGAAAAGATTTAATAGGAATCTGAGGGGTAACGTTTTCACACAAAGGGTGGTGGGTTTATGGAATGAGCTGCCAGAGTAATAAATAATTAGACAGGTACTATACAGGGATACGATGGGTTTAGAGGGATATGGCCAAACGCAGGCAGGTGGGACTAGTGTAGATGGGGTATGTTGATGAGCGTGGGCAAGTTGGGCTGAAGGGCCTGTTTCTATGCTGTATGACTCCATGACTGTGTACACCAGTGCCATTCCCTCACATTCACCCACTCTTGTTCTCCCTTGGCCTCCTGTCGCAGCAGAACGCAAGCCAGGCTGAAGACGATGGTAAGACAAGCCGAACAGGATCTGGGAGGGAGAGAGGGAAGAAGGGATTCGGCCCGAAACGTTGCCTATTTCCTTCGCTCCATAGATGCTGCCGCACCCGCTGAATTTCTCCAGCACTTTTGTCTACCTTTGATTTTCCAGCATCTGCAGTTCCTTCTTAAACATGGTGTGTTAGTTCACCTTTCATTGTGTCGGAAGGAACTGCAGATGCTGGTTTACATTGAAGATATATACAAAATGCTGGGGTAACTCAGCGGGTCAGGCAGCATCTCTGGAGAGGAGGAATGGGTGACGTTTCGGGTCGAGACCCTTCTTCAGACTGATCTCGACTCGAAATGTCACCCATTCCTTCTCTCCAGAGACGCTGCCTGTCCCACTGAGTTACTCCAGCATTTTCTATCTACCTTTGATTTAAACCAGCATCTGCAGTTCTTTCCTACACGAGTCTTGAATAGTATGGGTGTCAGAGGTTATGGGGAGAAGGCAGGAGAATGGTGTCGAGACCCTTCTTCAGATGCTTCTTCTGAAATGTCCAAAAGTCACCCATTCCTTCTCTCCAGAGATGCTGGCTGTGCCGTTGAGATGCTCCAGCATTTTCTGTCTATCTTCACCTTTCATTTTACTGAGAACAGGAGGAAAAAAGGGGAGCGAGCTCAATAATCATTGGGAATTAGGAAGAAACATGACACATAGCTCTCAGTAACCTTCCAACACAGAAGGGGGGGCCATGTGACCTATTGTGCAGAGAGCATTTCTCGGGGAGAGCAATCTCGTGACTCCAACTCTCCTGCTCCTAATCCACAGCTCTGCAATTTTCTCGCCTTCAAATTTTTATCTGACTCCCTGGAGAAATCTTTCTAAAATTAAATCTGCTGCCACTAACCTTCCAGGAGCACAATCCAAACTTGTCATAACTCACTGTGTTACACAACAACTGCTCATTTCACCTCTGGCAGTATTGACAATATTGCACTGCTCTCTGACTGTATCGTCGGGAAGCCGCCCAGCCCGGCCCCAGCTATTCCCCCGAAGACCGGGGAAACGAAGAGGGGGTCCGCGAGGAGCGAGGGTGGTGCGAAACTGAACCGTGGTCGTACCTTCCACGCCCTGAAGGTCGGCTGCGGGAGGTGCCCTGGGACGCAAAACTAAACTAAACCCGAAGGCTGTTGAGGCCAAGTCAATGGATATTTGTAAGGCAGAGATGGATAGAGTTTTGATTAGTACGGGTCACACGGCTTATGGGGGGGAAGGCAAGACAATGGGGTTAGGAGGGAAAGAAAGATCAGCCATGATTGAATTGCAGAGTAGGCTTGAGGGGCAGAACAGCCTAATTCTGCTCCTATCACATGAACACTTATGAACTCATCCAATTATTTGATTCATTGATACTTTGATCCTGATACATGCACCTACACACAGTGAAATTCTTTGTTTTTGCATACTTGATGGGCCGATTGGCCTAATTCTGCTCCTATCACTAATGGAAACTGGCCAGGTGAGGTGAGGGACGTCGGTTCACTGAATGATCCAGCAGATGGCGATGGCTGGAGGCCCAGCGAAAGCCTGGGGCTCGCCTGGATCGGACACCGCTCCATAAGACCTGGCACAAGGGCCGGAGTATGAAATGTTGGCAATGGCACCAAATCTAGTGACACGTTAAAGAATTTCACTGTGTTTTGCACATGTGACAATAAAGCATTTTATTTTACTTTTACTCATTTTACCTCCATCTACACCTCACGCTGCCTCGGCGAGGCCAGTAGCATAATCAAGGGCGTGTCAATAGACAATAGACAATAGGCGCAGGAGTAGGCCGTTCGGCCCTTCGAGCCAGCACCGCCATTCATTGTAATCATTACTGATCATCCACAATCAGTACCCCGTTCCTGCCTTCTCCCCATATCCCCTGACTCCGCTACTTTTAAAGAGCCCTATCTAGCTCTCTCTTGAAAGCATCCAGAGAACCTGCCTCCACCGCCCTCCGAGGCAGAGAATTCCTCAGACTCACCACTCTCTGTGAGAAAAAGTGTTTCCTCGTCTCCGTTCAAAATGGCTTACTCCTTATTCTTAAACTGTGGCCCTTGGTTCTGGACTCCCCCAATACCGGGAACATATTTCCTGCCTCTAGTGTGTCCAAGCCCTTAACAATCTTATATGTTTCAATGAGATTCCCTCTCATCCTTCTAAACTCCAGAGTGTACAAGCCCAGCTGCTCCATTCTCTCAGCATATGACAGTCCCGCCATCCCGGGAATTAACCTTGTAAACCTACGCTGCACTCCCTCAGTAGCAAGAATGTCCTTCCTCAAATTAGGAGACCAAAACTGCACACAATGCTCCAGGTGTGGTCTCACCAAGGCTCTGTCCAACTGCAGAAGGACCTCTTTGCTCCAATATTCGATTCCTCTTGTTATAAAGGCCAACATGCCATTCGTTTTCTTCACTGCCTGCTGTACCTGCATGCTTACTTTCATAGACTGATGTACAAGGACCCCCAGATCCCATTGTACTTCCCCTTTTCCCAACCCTGGCACCCTGGCCACTCCTCTCTTCCCCCCGCTCCCATCGGGCAAAAGGCAAAGAAGTGTGAAAACACACACCTCCAGATTCAAGGACCGTTTCTTCCGAGCTGTTATCAGGCAACTGAATCATCCTCTCAACAACTCTGCAGCAGTCCTGAACTACTATCTACCTCATTGGTGACCCTCGGACTATCTTTGATCAGACTTTACTGGACTTTATCTTACACTAAACATTATTCACATTATTCCCTTTATCATGTATGTATACACTGTGGGTGGCTCGATTATAATCATGTATTGTCTTTCCGGTGAATGGTTAGCACGCAACAAAAGCTTTTCTCTGTACCTCAGTACCTGACAGTGGCCTTAAATCCATAACCTCCAGATAAATTCTCCTGCTGCAACAATAGTTGTTCCTTATATATTTTATTAATCATTCATTCAAAGGATTTGGGTCTCGCTGAAAAATTGCCAGGACCATCCCACACTAACGCAGGCTCTTCGACTTGTGAGATCAATGCGTGAATTCAGAGGGGAATGAAGCATCAGCCGACAGACTAGAGTGAGTGAGAGTAATTGAATGCTTTCAAGGTTTCTACTGCTATCTTTCCGTCAGCTTTTTATTCCCAGATGCATTTCAGTTTATTTCTCAAACTTGTGTGGTGGAATATGAATCTACCTGGGTTAAGAACTACGTTCCCCCTGTGAGCACATGGATTTCCTCTGGGTGCTGTGGTTTCTCCCACAAATGGGAGCTTGATGATCGACATGGACTCGGTGAGTCATCATAAGATCATAAAATCATAAGGTCATATGTGATAGGAGCAGAATTAGGCCATTCTGGCCCATCAAGTCTACTCCGTCATTCAATCAATGGCTGATCCATCTCTTCCTCCTAACCCCATTCTCCTGCCTTCCCCCCCCCCATAACCTCTGACACCCGTACTAATCAAGAATAGTAAGATTAAACGAGAACTTACCAAGTTTGAAGTTTGATCTTTATTTTATGAGGAGTTACGTTGGTGATTAGGTGAAGAAGACCCGTCAGGGTGCATGCGCGTCAATCTTCAAAGCAGCGGTATGAAATCACAGATAACACAATATTTGAAGTAACATATTAAGATGAGCAACATGAGAACTACCATATGACCTTTTTTATGAGAGAGGGTTGGGCGTGGCGGGCACGTAATCACCAACGTAACTCCTCATAAAATAAAGATCAAACTTCAAACTTGGTAAGTTCTCGTTTAATCTTACTATTTTACTTCGGAGTCACGTTTGTGACTACGTGAAGGGTTCAAAGCTCTGTGATTTTATGCCGCAGATCCAAATCCCGGCTTCTCACTGCATTGATTGACATTCGATGAGAAACAATCAATAATGCGTTAAACATGAAATGTGAATATCATGCAGTAACAATTGATTTGAATAATCAAAACAACCAGTAACCCCTCTCTCCCAGGGGAAACTAAACAGGACTTAATCCTGAATTTGCAAACAGCCTCTATCCGATCGACGAATGGTAAAAATTTAAAAAAAAAATCATTTGACCACCCGGCACCTATAAAAAATATGGCCGCCGTGAACATCCATCGCCCTAGCCGACGACGTTGCTGCTGCACTAGTGGAAAAAGGATATATACACTTCAATGTTAATACCAGCCTTAATCAACATTTGCCTTAAACCACCTTGAGATAGTCTGCACTAACACTCTCCTGTGTGGCTTCATGTAACTGATAAACAATGCTGTTTCCACATTTCTTAAGGTCTTTATAGCTTCAATATAATGAAATTAAATGTGCCATTACACATAAACATGGACCAGTAGGTTATGCTGAAACACAATGTTAACAATCCTGTGACACCTGGCCTGCTCTGCTCAAACAGGATGCAATTATATAACATAACATTCTGTTCAGCAACTTCCATCCTGTCTAGCAGAAGTTTTTGCAAATCTGCACTTGCTATGCTGAACCAATGCCAAGAGCATAACCACTTTCATGATTAGTTTGGCAAATTCAGAGACATGACAGGAACCTACTGTCGAAGCATCTTGAGGAACACACTTACATCCCAGATCGCCATATACCTGGGTTTAGGTTTCGAGTTGAAATTCCTTTCATCAATCCAGCTATTATATGATGAAACTCAATAGGATCTTTCCTGACCCCATCAAAACTAAACGATGACAAAGCACTTAAAGCTGTATTAATGGTGCTATAACTGAGCCCCTCATCATCGTAGAGTCCCTTTTGAGTACTCTTTCTCCAGGCTACAGTGAGCATGTCCACCGTTCACCCAGACAGTCCTTGCTCCAGGTATGGCCTTCTTAAAACCTGCAAATTAACAAGTCAATACAATCACATAACAGATGACTTTCCCGTGTTAGCGGATGATCCAGTCAATTTTTAAGCTTGTGAACCACCAAAAAGAGGTTGGATCCCTAACTGTAACATCAAAGGGAACCATGCTTGATTCGGCCAATTAGGTATTACAAGCACCCCCAAAGCGGCATCGTACTTGATTTCTTGCAGACTCCGACCTATTAGGCAAAATGGTAGGAAAATATATAAAACATACCACCCCAATGTAACGTCAAAGTATCAATTGCAACTGCCACCTGGTCTGGTTCCCATGAAACCTATTTAGGCTGCTGATGGTTGAACCTTGATGCAAAACAAATCAATATCTGGCATTCATAAATAAGTACTATATTATTGAACACCTGGTTCAACATCCAATCTATGTTGTCATGGAACTTTCGTGACTTGTTGTCTGATACTATGTAGAATCTACCTGGTAGATAAATAGCTGAAATATATTTTTCAATGCACCAGGCCCAAATGTGATTAGCCAATCTGTCACAAAATACCGACTTGATTCCACCGATGTGATTAATATATATGCCACTTGCGTATTATTGTCAATCTGAAACTGAACATGCAGATTACATTTGTTAGAGCAATGAGCCTCTTAATAGTTAATTGCCCATGTCTGCAGAAGCGATGCCTCTTGCTCAGTCCATCTGCCTCCACAGCTGAAACTCGTATCCGTGACACCCCACCCGAGTGCACTGACATTCATCTGCAAAATCATGGAAGGCTGGTCAAGCATTACCTTGCTATAACTTCTGGACACATGGTGAATCCACCATTGCAAATCAGAAATAGCCTTTGCTGATAACTGCATAGGTCTATTATAAAGACCCAAATGTATCCTTAATGCCTCCATTAGCTTGATACACCTGTCAATTAGCTCTACCCTTTTCCCCTGGGCCGAGTCACTTAATTGAATCAATTGTGACCCAAATAGTCAGGTGTTAATTTGGATTACTCTGGATGAATAATGCCCAATCTTTGAAAATTGGATTTAACAACTATCACCTGTTACTTCAGCTGTTCTCTTGGATACCCCTGTAATCAAGATATCATCGAGATAAGCCATGAGCACCTGACCCTGGCCTCTCAGCATGCCTATTATAGATTTTAACAATTTTGTTGCCATCGTTGATCCATCCAGGTGAATTTCAAATATCCTTATCCTGCAAATAAACAGACATTGAATAATGCGCATCTTTAAGGTCTATAGTCGCCATATAGCATCCTCTTGACCCAGTTGCTTAGCAGTGACAATTCCATCTTACAATGTCTATACTATATCCCCCATGCTTTTTTGGCCTGGGAAAATATTAGACCCAAATTGATGGGGTTGGTGAACCATTACACCTTTATCACATAAGCTTGCAAGCACAGTCTGAACATCCATCTGTTCTGTTAATGAAACTGAATAGTTCTCCCAAGAACATGTTGAATGTGCAAATCACAATTTGGATTGAAATCCATTCAAAACCTTTGAATAACATTCTGTATAAAACAGAGCTAAGGTAATTTGCTTCCATTCATCCCAGAAACAGATGTAATGTACCCCAGATTTAAGTTGTGTCACATTTGATATGTGCACCTGAGAATCAGGCCCACCTACCTCCTTGGTACCTGGTGGATGTTTGACCATGTTCCCGCTTCGTTTGTAGGGGTACTTTCTTTTTTTGGAAACTTGCCGACTGCCGGTGGCTTGATCAAGCCCACCGTCTTTGCCTCGTCACCCATGTCCTTGACACTCTTGGCGAGGTCCTCTCCGAAGAGTAGGTTGGCCGGCTGTATGTTGCTAGGCTGGAAAAATACTGCAATCTTGGAATTATTGGTGGGCCGAATGGCACTTTCCCTGAGACAATTTATCTCAAAAATGGGTGCTACAAAGCAACCCTAGAACCTCTTGATGCGTCTCCGACACATGCCCTCCATCCACCGTTCTCGCGAACGCCGTGATTCCTGAGCCTAGTAATTTCAGGATTTTCTGCAGCTTCATCTCCTGGGCACTACATGCCCACTCCCGTCTGGCTCCATATCACCCGATTCACTGCTGGCACCTTCAGCAACTCGCAGTTACCCCGTCTCTTGGTGATTCCAGACTCTGACTGGACAGCGAATCGTACTGCCAGAGATAGGAACTCTGACAACGGCCGTCTTCGCTTTCCCAGTGGCAGCCCATACTCTGACGGGACAGCAAATCGCGTGGCCAGAGAATGGACCTCTGACAACGGCCGTTCTTCGCTATCAACACAGTCTCCGTCAGAGTCGGGTCAGAACTGAGCTGACCCTCTGCAAGTGCCTTTTAAATGAGGGTGCTATCCAGCAGCCTCTATATCGTGGAGGCCAGCTCTTCTCCCAGTGGCACTCCATACTCTGACGGGACAGCGAATCGTGCTGTCAGAGAATGGACCTCTGACAACGGCCGTTCTTCGCAAGTCTCCGTCAGAGTCGGGGTCAGAACTTAGCTGACCCTCTGCACTCACCTCATGCATGAGGGTGCTTTAAGCAGCCCTCTACCAGGTGCTGCCGGCGTGGCCCTCTACCAGGTGCTGCCGGCGTGGCCTTTCTGCAGCCTACCGCCCACACAACTCCTCCCCGGAGTGTGCGTTTCTGGACCAACCTCTGGATGAGGTGCACCATTTGGGAGAACCGTTTTACAACGTCTCCAGCCCCGTACAGGCTCGTTGTGGCCCGACTCAGTTGAGTCCAAGGGCCTCCCAGACTTCCCCGTGCCTTACGCCCGACAGGCGTTGGCTTTGGTGCTTTTTAGCACCGAGTCTGAAGTCGCCCCGCTCCCGGTCGGCGACTGTGCAGGGGTACGAGGCAGCCGCTGACAGACCGCATCCCCGCGGCTCTCCTATGCTTTACCTGCGGCTGCCCTCCCCCTGGTCGTCTTCATCATGGTGCTGCCTGTAATAAAAAACAGAGCACCACAAAATAAACTTTCCCTCCAGCTAAGATTAGCTGGAGCTTTAAACTATAAAAGTACTTTAAAAGTACTTGCTACAGGAGGAGCTCTGTCCTCCCCTGCTCGTCTTCACCATGGTGCTGCCTGTGACAAAACACAGAGCACAGCACCACAGTAAAGGAAACTGTTTTACTCCAACTAAGTTTGTCACTTAGCTGGAGCTTTAAAATGCTTTAAAAATACTCTAAAAGTACTTACCACGGGAGGAGCTCTGCCCTCCCGCTGTCCGTGCGCCAATGCGACCGACGTAATGACGCGCATGCGCCCTGACGGGTCTTCTTCACGTAGTCACAAACGTGACTCCGAAGTAAAATGGGATATTGATTTTGGATGATCAGCCATGATCATATTGAATGGCGTTGCTGGCTCGAAGGGCCGAATGGCCTACTCTTGCACCTATTTTCTATGTTTCCATGATATGGTGACAAGAATTATTATGCTGTGAAGGGGCAGATTTTCACCCTTAATGCCAGCATACCTCCTGACCTTTGTTTAACATGGAACATAGAACATTTCAGCACAGTAACAGGCCAATTGGCCCACAATGTCTGTACCAAACATGATGCCAAGTTTAAATAATAGTAAGATTATACGAGAACTTACCAGTTTGAAGTTTGATCTTTATTTTATGAGGAGTTACGTTGAGGAGTTACGTTGAGGGACCACGCGTCAATCTTCAAAGCAGCGGAGTGAAATCA
Source organism: Malacoraja senta (assembly GCA_038087875.1). NCBI lineage: Eukaryota > Metazoa > Chordata > Chondrichthyes > Rajiformes > Rajidae > Malacoraja > Malacoraja senta. The sequence goes on from CM075991.1 coordinate 4,112,696, forward strand.
CAGACAACACTTTTTTTACACGTAGGTTTAGTCGTAGTAGGTCGTAGTACGTCGGCATGTTAGTCGTAGGTAATCGAGGGTAGTCAAGGGTAGTCGAAGGTAGTCGTAGATAGTCTTCATCATAGTCAAAGGGAGGTCGAAGGAGATCGAAGGAGGTCGTCTTCACTCTCCACTATTTGGTGACCAATTTTCCCGAAGTTAGTCGTAGCTAGTTGTAGCTAGTCGAAGCTAGTCTTCAACATAGTCGAAGGAGGTCGAAGGAGGTCTTCTACATAGTCGAAGGAGGTCTTCAATGTGTCATTTTTATAAAACTCTTCTAAACTCACCAATTAGGTCACCTAAATGGGACAGCCCCTTTAATTCTTTCCATGCATCTCTTCATTATATCCCCCGCATTCACATTGTTATCTGCAAACCACCCCTGCATCATGGTACCACATCCATCATCCACCACAGCTTAAGACCATGAGCCATCGGATCAGAACTAGGCCACTCAGCCCATCAAGTCTACTTGGGCGACCTAATTTTCCCTCTCAACCCTATTCTCCTGCCTTCTCGCCATACCCTTTGATGCCCTTCCTATTAATCACTGCCTTAAAAATACCCCATGTATTAGCCTCCAAGGCCCACTGGCAATTAATTACACTGATTCATCACCCTCTAGCTAAATAAATTCCTCCATGTCTCCACTTTATTCTGAGACTGTGCCCTTTGGTTCTAGGCTCTCCCACTAGTGGAAGCATCCTCTGCGGGAGCCGTTGAACCCAACACTCTAATTTTTCTTCATAGTCACCCACCATACCCTATTGGCAACACTGCTCACTCCCAGCCTTGAAGGCTACATATTACTGTCTGCACAGCACCTGTGGACATTAAACTGAGAGATTCTACCCGTCAATGGGACATAATCAAATAATTCTTTTGCAAGAAGTGCCTTTGCTCAAACCACTGCGGAATACTGTACCACCATGACAGATTCTGCATATAACCAAGATGTACTTTTTTAAAAGCCTTCTTTAAATACTTGAAGGAGAAAAAGGTTCTGTCATGAAAATTCAATTTGAATTTCAGAGAAAATCTCTCAGGATATCATAGAAAACTAATTCTCCATTTGCACCACACATAAAGTCCAGCGTATTATGCTTGTGCATTCATAATGCTTCTCCAGATAACATCAGATCTTGACAAGTGTTAAAGGCTTTGCAAATGGAGGGAGTGCCGTTATGCAATGTCATCTATTTTACTGAAAGACACTGAGGATTTGACTTGGCAGAAGGAACTGGAGAATGAAAAGAGCAACTATATTCCCAGTCTAATATTTGTACATCACAACTTTTTCATTGATTTATTATTGCCACATGTAGCTCAACACAGTGAAAACCTTTGTTTGCATACTATCTAGTCAAATCATTCTGTACATGATTACAATCAAGCCATACATAAGTCCCACAGGTAGTACAGAGAGAAAAAGACCACAATATTTGTCTCAGAATATAGTGCTACAGCATGGTAATGTTATAGCTCCAGAGAAAATGTTAAGGTTTGCAATGAGGTAGGTTGGAAGATTAAATGTACACCCTAGCGTATGATAGGACTATTCAGTAATCTGATGACATCGCGGATGAAGTTCTTCCTGAATCCCGTGGTGTATGCTTTCAAGCTTTTGTATCTTCTGCCCCACGGGAGAGGGAAGAAGAGGGAATGACCGGGGTGAAAAATGTCCTTGATTATGTGGCGGCTTTTTCAAGCATTGTGAAGTCTGGATACAGTCGACAATGGGAGGCTGGTCCCTGTATGATGCACTGAGCGATATTTACAATTCTGCAATTTCTTACAATAGTGGGCAGAGCAGCTGCTAAATCAGGTGTTACATAGATACATAGAAAATAGGTGCAGGAATAGGCCATTCGGCCCTTCGAGCCTGCACCGCCATTCAATATGATCATGGCTGATCATCCAACTCAGTATCCCGTACATGCCTTCTCTCCATACCCCCTGATCCCCTTAGCCACAAGGGCCACATCTAACTCCCTCTTAAATATAGCCAATGAACTGGCCTCAACTACCCTCTGTGGCAGAGAATTCCAGAGATTCACCACTCTCTGTGTTGATGCATATCAATAGGATGGTTAAAAGAGTGCAATTGTAGGGGTTCATAAGTTCATCAGCGGAATTAGACCTTTCGGACCATCGTGTCTACTTTGCCATTTAATCATGGCTGATCTATCTTTCCCTCTCAACCCTGTTCTGCTGCCTTCTCCCTGTAACCTTGAACATACTCCTCCTGACCACAGACCGTTGAAAGCAGTTAATCTTACAGGCATGACTGTTGGTAAGAGTCGCTGGAGGCCAGCTGAAATTCTTTAGTCTTCAGAGGTTTTGAGATTTGAGTCTCGAGATTCAGTTTTGCAGTTGAAAACAATTAGCATCCTGGAGTGACATCTCCTAGTTGGTGCATAAGTTTAATGTTTCAATAAGATACCCTCTCATCCTTCTAAATTCCAGAGTATACAAGCCCAGCCACTCCATTCTGTCAGCATATGACAATCCCGCCATCCCGGGAATTAACCTTGTGAACCTACGCTGCACTCCCTATATAGCAAGGAAGTCCTTCCTCAAATTTGGAGACCAAAACTGCACACAATACTCCAGGTGTGATCTCACTACAGCCCTGTACAACTGCAGAAGGACCTCTTTATGTCTCATAATGGCTGCAGAACATTCCCAAGGGAAGGAAGAGCAGTCGGGAGGTTTGTTGTGCACGTGGGCACAAATGACATAGGGAGGAAAGGGTTGAAGATCAGCAGAGTGAATATAGGGAGCTGGGCAAAAGGTTAAAAAGCAAGCCCTTGAGTGTAGTAATCTCCGGATTGCTCCCATATCGTGAGAGTAAGTACAGGAAGATAGGACAGGTGAATTTGTGGCTGAGGAGTTGGTGTAGGGTGCGAGCATTCAGATTTCTGAGCCACTGGGATTTCTCCTGGGGCAGAGTTGAACTGTACAAGAGTGAGGGTCTTCGAATAATTGGCTCTGTAAACTGCTCCTGATGTGTAGGATGCGAAACAGGGATAACATAAGGGGAATAATGAAAATTTGATGAGAGTGAAAATTGGGCACTGGGGGTGCATGAATTCCTCCACTTAATTAAATTCATTAAGTTTAAAATAAACTAAACCTAGATATTGTGAGGGCTTTTGAAATCAACCAGGGAACTGTTAAAGAGGGTGTTAATGGAATATACCAGCAAAGAAGAAATATTTAAAAAGGCTGTAAAAGCATTTATTTAGTCTCACTTCGAAAATAAATTTTACCCACCCAGTCTATCTCCATGATGGATAAATCTTCATTTTCTCACATCATACTTGATCATTCACCTTCTAACTCATGACTAATAAGTGCTGGTGTTCAGAAGAATTCAGAAACTTGGCACATATATTACAGTAGATTAACAGGTTGGCACAATATGAAATGATGCAGGTGAGTGGTTAGTTGGATTTTAGGGATTTGGATTATCATGTCGAATATTGATAAAACATCACGTAAAATGTTCTGATTTGGTCTCTAACTAACATTCCTTATACTTGAGAAGGACACCAAGTTATGGAGTAACTCAACGGGTCAGGCAGCATTCCCAGAGTAAAGGGATGGGTGATGTTTCGGGTCGGGACCCTTCATCAAATTGAAAGTAGGGGGTGGGTGTGAAGAGATGGAGGCGAGAAAAGTCAAGGACAGATCAGGGCTCTCTTCAACCCCCAACCCCCTACTTTCAGTCCGAAGAAGGATTCCGACCCAAAATGTCACCAATCCTTTTTCTCCAGAGATGCTGCAGTTATTCCACTAGTTAGTGTCTTTCCAAGGTATAAGCCAGCATCTGCAGTTCATAGTTTCTACACTAATGTTCATACTTACACTGGAGGAAGTGTGACAGAGACACACCTGATTTGTTCCTATGAAGAGAGATCGTGCATCTTCATAGTAAACTTGAGATAATATTTCTTCTTCTTACGCAGTCTCTTGGGATTGAGGATGTCTTACTTCATTTCTGGTTCTTAGATGGCTGATGAGGCCAATATGACACTTGGATACTCTGTCTCAGGTGACATAGATGCTTGATGGAGTAGATAGGTGGAAAGTTAGTACACTGGTGGGCTGCTTCTATCAGGTTCGCTTGCCTTCTGTGTATATGGACCCAATGTTCTCAGTTGAATTGAATTGAATTGAATATTTTATTATTACATGCCCAAGGTATGCAAATAGTCGCCCATAAAGGGCACTTACAAAGTTACAAAGTACCCACATGCCAGGTCCCCCTTTGTCCTCCCCCCCCCTCCTCATGGTGGTCCACCCACACTAGGTCCTACTTCGTTCCTTCCTCCAGCAGCGGCGTCATCACTTCCACATGTCCGTCCTTCCTCTGTCTGTTGGCGCCATCATCGACTGCCACACGGACCTCTCCACTATCGCCGCTGGGTCCTCTCCAGATGCCTCTGTGGTGCCGACCCAGCACCCAGCCGCGGGCTCCGCAGACCCAAGGGCCGTTAGCCACGGGCTTCGTTGACTCACGATGCTCCACTCTGACCCGCAAGACCCTGGCCCGAGAGGCTCCGACCTGCGAGGCTCCGGCCTTGGCTTCTCAGTGGCGCCTCCGGAAGGATTCAGCCCGTAGCGGCATCTCCGGAAGGCGTCTGCCGCAGCGCCACCTCTGGAACATCCTGAACTCTCCTCAACACTCTTTCACCATTTGAATGGTCACGGGGAAGGGATTACCAGAAATTGGTGGGGATGTTGCAGGTTTTAAAAGACTTTGAAAATACCATTGACTCTTTTTTCGCTACGCATTCTTGCTATGAGACGCTTTGAAATAAAGTATCTTTTTTGGGCATCTGAACAATGGAGTCTGCCCACCAAAGCCAACTGAGTGTAACTAGCACGTCATTATTTGCGATGTTTATCTGCTGGAGGATAAAGGCATTGGTTTGCTAATCCTACTGATACACCTGGTGGAGAAAATGGTTTATTTCCTGTGCTCTGAGGTAGGTGGTGTTTGTACTCCACATCTCAGAAGCATTCAGGAGGGGAAGCACTGATGCCCATTAGACATTGGATTTCTTGCCATATTTGAAGTCTTGATCATCAGATATACTTGACCACAGTCAACCAAAGATGGACTGCCACACTAAAGGTGATGGTGAATTCTGTCACTAATGTCTGCCTTAATTGGAATCATGGGAAGCATGATTTTATACACTTCTATAAGATCACCCGTCACCCGTCACCCTCCTGAGCTCCATGGAATGAAGTCCTAGCCTGCCAACATCTCCCTGTGGCTCAAGTCCTGGCAACTCCCTTATATATCTTCTCAGCGCTCTTTCCAGCTTAATGATCTCCTTCCTATAGCAGGAAATACTCCAAGGATTGCCAGACTTGTTTCATCTTTGTTTTTTTTATGGGTTCTAAGGTGGCTAATGAGACCAATGTGGGAATCACAGACATTTCCACTTAGTAACTACTTAATTGCTAATGCCCTTGCAGTTCATTAAGATTCTAAATTTTGCACTGATAATCTGAGACACAAATGAGACATTGATGAGAGATGACATCTGAGACTCCATTTAGTGATTAAATGACATACGGGTCTAGTTTTGAACTGAATTAAGTATTGCAAGCTTCATCATAAAAATATGGTTTGCTATGTGGAAACATTCATCCGTGTCAGGATAATGCCCAACTTATTTTCACTGTCCGTCTGTTTGTGCAGTTCAAAAACAAGTTTGGCAACTTTTAGAAAGATAATGGGGGCTTGTTTTCTCGGAACTTTTGATATTGTTATTGGTTTATTGTTGTTATAGTACTAAGATACAGTGACATGTTTTTGGTGCTATTCAGGCAAATCGCACCAGGCGTGATTACATCAGGTAGTGCAAACAAAATAATAGAATGCAGAATATAGTTTTACAAGCTATTGAGAAAGTGAAGGTTAAAAAAAGTGCATGGGCCGCAATGAGGTAAATCGGAAGATTGGAAATGCATTTGGGAGGTTCATTCAAGAATCTGATAACAGTAAGGAAGAAGCAATTCTTGAATCTGGCAGTACTATGGGAGAAGGGGAGAAGAGGGAATGACTGTGGTGTGAATCAGTCTCAATTTTGATGATTGCTTTCCTGAGGCTGCATGGAATGTCGATAGAGCAGAGGGGAGATGGGGGTGTTGAGTAAGAGAGGGGGGGGAGGTTGTTGTTCTACTGGTTTGCTTGATGGACTGGGATTTGCATGATGGATGTGGTCTCCAGTTAAAATTGTCCCAAATGATTAGCCATGATCACATTGAATGGCGGTGCTGGCTCGATGGGCTGAATGGCCTACTCCTGCACATATTTTCTATATATTTAAGTTTGACGGCATGGTGACCCAGATTTTATCCTAACTACGGGTGCTTGTCTGTACGGATTTTGTACATTCTCCTCGTGACCTACGTGGGTTTCCTCCGGGGGCTTCGGTTTCCTCCCACACTCCAAAGATGTACATGCGTGTAGGTTAATTAGCTAGGTAAAGTATAATTGTAAATTGTCCCTAGTGTGTGTAGAATAGCATTAATGTGCAGGGATTGCTGCTCGGCGCGGACCCGGTGGGTGAAGGGCCTGTTTCTACGCTGTATCTCCAAACTAAACTAAACTAAACATGCCGCTTATAAGCATAAATTATTTTTTACTGCATGGAGAAGGCTAGAAAAAATACATATACACGACTTGCAGGTGATAAATTTTGATTTAAATAGAGATATGAACATCATGAAGCAGAACATGCTGCCCTTTGAGACTTCACTATCATTCAATAAAATCATGAAAGTCTCTTCAGTGGCCTCAATTTTTTTTTGACCATGTTATTGGCACTAGAAACATGGCGGCACTTGTGTACTGACTAGGTGAGGTCTGCAATATCATTTTACCAGGTTGTATGCAAAACAAAGCATTTCACTGTGCCTAGGTACACGTAACAATGGAGTATCATTGAATCATTGAATCATTGAATTGAATCATTGGAAGGATGTATGGAAGAATGTATTTAACGTTTGATTTGCCGCAGTCTAAAGATCCGTTATTGCATTGCATAGATTTAATTACTCAACTTCCAAATTTCTGCTGGTGGGAATTTCAAAATTCTTTAGTTCTAAACTCTTTAATCTAGTTTAGTTTAGAGATACATTGTGGAAACAGGCCCATCGGCCCACTGAGTCCGTGCCGACCAGCGGTCCTGACTCACTAACACTATCCTGCACACACTAGGGACAATTTACAATTATACCAAGCCAATTAGCCTACAAACCTGTACGTCTTTGGAGTGCGGGAGGAAACCGGAGATCCGTGAGAAAACCCACACAGGTCACAGGGAAACTCCATATATACTGCACCCGTAGTCAGGATGGAAGCATGGTCTCCAGCGCTGCAAGGCAACAACTCCACTGTTGCTCCGCCATCCATTAAGTGAAAAAGCACTCTGTCATATGTATGATATTCCCTAACCTTAGGTTCCCCCATCGTGGAACCATCTCACAACATCTAGCCTCTCACTCCCTTCATCCAAAGGATGATGTGTGTAGGAAGGAACTGCAGATACTGGTTTACACGGGCAGCATGCCTGTCCCTCTGAGTTACTCCAGTATTTTGTGTCTATCCAAAGGACGATGGTTGTGGTTGTTAAGAAGCCAAATCATCCCAGTTTCAGGACGTCACTCCAGGAGTTTCTTGGAGTAGTGACCAAGATCCAAACTGATCTTCGTCAGAGACCAGCCTTTTATCATAAGGCCAGAAATGGAAAGATTTGCTGATGATGGAACATTGTTCAGTTCCATTCCCAGGTCCTCTGCAAACGTGGCAATCTGTGGTGAATTCAGCAAAATTGCAAAAACAATGAACAGGCATGGGCTGAAAAGTGGCATGTATTCTATCATGCTCCAAAGGTGTCAGGCAAGTGTCCAATAAGAAATATATACCATGCCATTCAATGACTACCATCACTGAGTAATATGTCATTGATATCCTGGAGGTCATCATTCACTAGATTCTCAATTAATGGCGCTGAAGTAGAGATGGTCCAAAGCTTCAATTTCTTATGAGTCAATTTCTCAGCAGCAATTTGTCCTGAGCTACCTCAAAGCAATAGCTAAGAAAGCACACCAATCCTTCTACTTCCTTAGAAGGCTTAGGAAGACATCCCCAACAATCCACACCAACTTCTACAGATACACCGTGGAAACCATTTTATCGGGATGCATCACGGCATGCTTTAGAAACAGCTCCATCCAAGACCGCAAGAAATCGCAGAGAGTTGTGGACATTGCCCAGACCACCACGCAAACCAAACTCTCTTCCATGGACTCCATCTACACTTTACGTTGTCTTGACCAGCTTAACCAAGGACCAGTCAAGGACCCGGTTACTCGCTCTTCTCAGTTTGAAAACTCCAGATTCAGGTACAGAAGTTTGAAAACTCCAGATTCAGGGACACTTTATTTCCAGCTGCTATCAGGCAACTGAACCATGCTTTCGCCAGCTAGATCTACCATTGACCTCAGTTGAGACCTTTGAAATGTCGTTAATCAGACATTAGCATGCACTAAATAATGTACCCTTTATCCTGTATCTGTAAACTGTGGATGGCTTGATTGTAATCATGTATACTCCTCTCATTGACAGGATAGTACGCAGCAAAGAAGCTTTTCACTGTACCTCGATACACGTGACAATAATAAACTATACTAAACTAAAAGTAAACTAAAATCCACAGGACAAAGTTAAACATTGACTTTATATCAATTGCCACTTGCTGAGGATAGTTCCAAATGTCTTCCGTTCCCTGTGGGGAAAAGTGTTTTGTGACATCAATTCTGAAGGCCTCGTTCTAATTTGTAGACTCTTCCCCAAAAGAACAGAATTATATCAAGATCGATGATGTTCACTTCTGCCAACTGCTCCAGTGTGCACATATTCACAGAAGCATTATTCTTCATGTACTCTAATACCTGGCTGCACTGTGCAGTTTTTCAAAAGAGACTCTGCTGCTTGCTGTGGTTTTGATGTGACATATATTCTCCACTGGATCAGCACGCAGCAGTTTTTGTATCACTGTACTTTGACATCTGTTTGATTTGCTGCTTAATACACAATAAGCCTCTTCAAAACAAACTTGGTTTCAAAGTGCCTCGTAGTTGTTTCTTGCTCCAACTTGTAGAGTGACAGAACACAGAGTGAACATTGCTGAAGTTTGCTTTGTCAGCTTCCCACGGTCTGATTCAGATTAGTGCTTTAAAACATTTGTACAGTGGAGAGGAAACTCCCCCAAGAATGTACTGATGGCATGTAATAGTTCTGGTAATTTGCCTTTGTTTTCTCATCTTAATGCTGAACAGAGCATGAATACTGCTTTGTTGGGAGTTACTGACTCTTTCTGCATTTAGCAGTGTTTAGCTGGCGCAGTGTTGGCTTTTCAAATCTGCTTAATCCTCCCTGAGGGAATAACCGATGAATAATTTTCATTGTGATTCACCTGGCATCCTGTCTCAGGCAGACTTAATGGACCAGCTGGACTTTTTGTTTTCCTTGTGGATTTCTTACATCATAGTTCTTGAGGACACCTTCAGGAAGGAAATGTCGTGAAATCTTTCCAGACCCAACAGTAATGAAGCAAAGCAGCTGAAGAGACTGTGCCCGGTTGTAATTGACAGGAAAAACCGTTCATAACTTCACAATGGAAATTGAGACACAGCCCAGCATAGAAGATGTGATTGAGTGTTTGAAGAAGTAACAAAGGAAGATTGACAAGGGCAAGGCCATAGACAAAGAGTATATGGACTTCAGCAAGGCCTTTGATAAGGCTGCTCTGGAAAGTTTGATCACATGGGATCCAGGGAGAGCTGGATACAGAACTGGATACAGAATAATACCAAATGATAACGATTAACCTCGCTCTGTCTTACTCCATCACTTCATTCAGTTCTGTTATGAATTGGGATTGGTCTTTACTCCTGCTTGGTGCTCTGTATCTTCTAAATATATGGCGCACCAACATGCTCTCCTGGGATTGAAGATCCTGGAAGTCCTTCCCTGAAAGTCCTTCCCTGAACATTAACCGCAGTGGCCGTGTGAGATTTACATGTCGCGTGACTGAGAGTGGAGATGTACACTGCTATATTCTTGCTCACACCCTGAGGTGGGAAGCTTTACGAAAAAATGGGCACCTGAGAATTGTAACTCTGCAGTGAAAGGAGCGGGCCGATCCCTTGCCGGGGATCGCTGGAGAAGAGCTCCGACCGCCGGCCTGTGGCCTATAACATCCTGAAGCCGCGGTCTCCGGTAAGGAAGTGGCCGATTCGGAAACTCCAAGCCGCGGAGTGTGTTTGATCTGTCCCGACGTCGGAGCTTCGGTCATCCCGACGAGACGGCTTGCACATCGGGCCGTCCATAGCGACGACTGCGGGGGGTCAAGGCCCCCGACCACGGGTGAACAAAGGAGGAAGACTTACTGAACTTTATTGCCTTCCATCACAATGAAGAATGCTGTGGTGGATGTTTATGTTACATTCTATTATGTATTGTGTTCTTTTTAATTGTATGGCTGCATGGTAACTCATTTCACTGTACCTTAATTGGTGCATGTGCCAAAAAATGTCAACCTTGAACCTTGAACTGAGGTTTTGAACACATTCCATCATCGGGTATAAGTTAAAACAGGCTTTGTTCTAATTTATGAAGTTCCATCATTGCATCCAACACAAACACTGTTCCGTTCTCTTCAATGCAGTTCTATTCCAGCCCTGAATGTCATATAGTCATAGAGTCACACGGCATGGAAACAGGTCCTTTGTCCCAATGAGCCCAATCCACACTGGTCACACCTGCCTCCGTTTGGCCCACATCCCTCAACACCTATCCTATCGAAATGTGTTTTAAACATTGTATCTGCCTCAACTACTTCCTCCGGCAGCTTGTTCCATATATCTACTGCTCTTAGTGTCAAAAAAGGTGCCCCTCAGGTTCATTTCAAATCTTTTTCCCTCAACATAATCCTATGTCTCTGGTTCTTGATTCCTCTACTCTGGTTAAAGGACACTGTGCATTTACCCTATCTATTCCTCTGATTATCTCATACATCTCTATAAAGATTACCTCCCATCCTCCTGTGCTCCATGGAATAAAGTCCTAGCCTGGTCAACTGCTCCCTTTAGCCAAGGCACTCGAGAATAGTGAGACCAAATGTAAAGGTGACTACAATCCCAGTTTAATTGGGATTGAAGTCATCACTGGAAATGACAAGAAGTTACACTTGAGAATAGCAGGTAACAAGTTTGAAGAGCCTGGCTTCAGTGATTGTACTGTATTTGAACGTTTTAAGGCTCAGAACTTATAAAGCAGTGCCATAACGCTGGCTCTGGTTTCACTTGAGCAATGCACCTCACATTTAATCCTCTTACGTGAGCATGTTCCAATATTCTGCAGTATAACCTTGCCTGAAGCATGTTGTTGTTGTGAACTCATAATAGCCAAGTGAGGGCAACAGTAAACTGGAACCTGATCTCAGCAGCAAATATATTTAACCACTTGCCAATTCTTATTGAAACAGGACATCTTATGGAATCCACTGTTCGTCAAACTTTGACCAATATGTCCATAAGCAAGTTATTTAATACATCTCAATCTTGGTCTGGTGGAATAATTATCTTTGTTTAAAAAAGCTTATGGATACGAGAGATTTAGAGGAATACGGGCCAAATGCAGGCAGGTGGGACTAGCCTAGACAGGGCATCTTGGTCAGCCTGGGTAAGTTGGGCCAAAGGGCCTGTTTCCATGCTGTATGACTCAATGACTTTGCAGTTTGAAAACGCATACCTCCACATTCAGGAACAATTTGTTTCCAGCTGTTATCAGGCACCTGAACTGTCCTCTCACCAGCTAGAGAGCAGTCCTGACCTCCCACCCACCTCATTGGAGAACTTTGAACTATCATTAATTGGACTTTATCTTACACTAAACGATCTTCCCTTGATCCTGTATCTGTACACTGTGGATAGCTTGAGCATGTATACTCTTTTTGTGATTATAGTGACTGGATAACACGCAATTAAAAGCTTTTCATTGTACCTCGGTGCTCGTGAATAATACACTAAACTACTAAACTAATAATGTTTAAGAAGGAACTGCAGATGCTGAAAAATCGAAGGTAGACAAAAACGCTGGAGAAACTCAGCGGGTGAGGCAGCATCTATGGAGCAAAGGAAATAGGCAACGTTTCAGGCCAAAACCCTTCTTCAGACTGTTGTGAAGGTGAGGGGGGGGGGGAGAGAGGGAAGAAGAAAGGAAGAGGTGGAGCCAGAGGGCTGAGGGAGAGCTGAGAAGGGGAGGAGAAAGTAAGGACTACCTGAAATTAGAGACGTCAATGTTCATACCGCTGGGGTGCAAACTGCCCAAGCGAAATATGAGGTGCTGCTCCTCCAATTTACGGTGGTCCTCACTCTGGCCATGGAGGAGGCCCAGGACAGAAAGGTCGGATTCAGAATGGGAGGGGGAGTTGAAGTGCTGAGCCACCGGGAGATCAGGTTGGTTATTGCGAACCGAGCGGAGGTTTTGGGCGAAGCAACCCATTTCCCTGATACGAGCAGGGGCTTCGGCATCTTCGGGCCTCCGCGCCGTAACGAAGGTGGTAATAGCACCAGTGACTTCTGCTGTACACGACCGACTGCTGCGGCAGCTCCTCGGAGGCGGCCGATTACTGGCCTTCCTCCCGCTGTCTTCTAGGCTGCACCCTGGCAGCTGCTGCTGGTCGGACGAAAGAACACACATCACGCCTCCTGGTGGTCCACAACTCGTCGGCCCTCTCTGCGAGCTGCTGTAGTCGGCTCCCGCAAGCATTAACCTGACCTCATCGGGCATCATCTCCAGGAACGCTTGCTCGAACAGCAAGCACGGCCGGTGCCTGTCCATGAGGGCCAACATCTTCGCCATGATGGTGGAGGGCCGCCGATCCCGTACATGTGAAGGATCTTCGCCGCCCTGTCTCGGTGGCTGAGCCCAAAGGTGTGCAACAAAAGAGCCTTCAGGCCCTCATACTTTGCTACCGCCGGCGGATCCCTCAGGTAAGGCAGCAATCTGGAGGCCGACTCCTGCGGCAGGGCTCCCACAACATGGAAATACATACTCGTCTGCAACGATCCGTTGTAGGTGAAACTGTGCCTCCACATGGGCAAACCAAACTTGCGATTGATCGGGCCAGAAAATGGGCAGCCTGAACCCAGGTAAGTCCTGCCGGGCGCTGGCTGAGTCGGCGGGAAAATAATCTTCCTGCATGTCTTGGTCTAACAGCGGTTAGACTCTTCGATGATCGGTTTTCTTGAACAATATTTATTACGAAACAAGTTCACCATTGCTACAGGTCTAATATATGCGACTGGCCACAACGGTGGTCGTCGAACAACTGACGCGGGAAATAGAAAACCACGTGAAAACCCCGACCCCTCCCGGGTCACGTGCTCGCGGCTTCCGACCGCCGGGTTCGATATTGGCGCTCACCAGCAGGTGCCGCTACAACACACAACCACATGAAAATTAACATAAACATCCCCCACAGTGGATTCCACATTCCTCACTGTGATGAAAGGCATTAAATTGCAATCTTCTTCCTCTTTGTTCTCCCGCGGTCTCCAGGGAAGGCCACCAACTCCACGATGTTAGGCCACAGTGGGGACAGAGATACGATATTGGAAAAAATTTCATCTCCGTCGAGGTAAGAGATTGAAAACAAGTTTCCCCCAACCCCCCGCCCCCGCCCCCACACCCCACATAAAACAAACCAAGGAACACTATAACATACTTTTAACACATACTAAAAATAACAACGAAGAGGAAAGGACAGACAGACTGTTGGCGAGGCAGCCACTGCTGGTAGTGCCACCCAATTGATGGGAGATCCAAGTGAGTGCTATTGGCATACACGCAAAAGTTTAGCACAGCAAAGATGGACAAAATCCCATTTCCATGCACTGGGCTGGAACAGTTAATCCCCTAAAGGTAATAGATTATTTTCTGCAAAGAAATTGATGCACAATGTTATTCTAAAACATCCACGGACTTCATTAAAAAAACCCACACACAAAGCGGTTTGCATCAGTGCATGTCTCGACCAAAGAATTGACTAAATTATCTGATGTTTTCTAGTTTCACATGGAGTTACTTATAGTAGTTTTCTTTTATCTAGCAAAATTATATTGTCTTGTAGAGAGAACTTCTTTTGCAAACACTTCAGAACAACCTGATTTCCAAGAGTCCACTTATAGGATGAGATTTTGTTGGATACCCCATCAGTAGAAGACTCCACTGAGAACACGCTGTTGGTAGTGGTGGTGGAGGCTGATATAATGGTGACAATGGGATGGCATGTTGACGCACTGGTAGAGTTGCTGCCTTACAGCACCAGAGACCCAGGTTTGATCCTGAATACAGGTGCTGTCTGTTTGGAGTTTGCATATTCTCACTGTGACCACGTGGGTGCTCCAATTTCCTCCCACATCCCAAAGTCACGAGGGTTTGTAGTTGAATTGGCCTCTGTAAATTGTCCCTTGTGTGTAGGTGGGCCAAAGGGCCAGTTTCATCTTTGATATTTTCATCTTGTGAAAAAGATTCTGACTGTTTACCCTATTGGATTGGATTGGATTCAATTTATTGTCATTGTCTCATAAGAGACAACGAAATGCAATTTTCCGTACAGTCATAAAAAAATTTAAAAAGCACAAAACACAGAAGACCACGACACAAACATCCCCACAGTTATGCCTCCCTTAATTTTATATATTTATATCACATCTCCTCTTGACCTCCTGTGTACCATGAAAACTGTCCATGTCCAACCTCTCCTGTAGCTAATACCCCCTAATGCAGGCTTAATTCTGGTTAAACTCGGCATCCACTCCAAAGCCTCCAGATCCTTCCTGTAGAGGGGCGACCAGAAAATTGCAAACAATACTCCATGCAGACTAATCAAAGTCCTAAAAAGCTGCATCAGGATTTCTAGACTGTTATACTTCCTACCGCTATCTTTGTTCCATCCTGGTGAAGAGGGGACAAGAGAGTGGAAAATGGATGAAATGTCTCCAAGGACATTGTTTACAAAGGTAGAGGGGCCATTGTTCAGAACGAAAGAAAGGAGACATTTCGGAACTTCGGAACAGCAAGAAAGAAGTAGAGTCGTTACAAGAGGAAGGGTGGAACAAAAAGTAAATACTGCCATTGGAGTCAACAGGCTTGTAATTAATGTTAACCTTAAAGAGTAGCCATGTGAAGGTGGAAAGTGGTCACAAATGTAATGTTGCCAGTGGGGTGGGCATGAGTACCTGAGGCCTCTACTGAGGGTTGACCATTTGGAACAAGATAAGCAGATAATGGAAGATCAGATTAGATGGAGGTTGGACTGGTGCGGGGAGGGGGGGGTGTATATGTAGTCTGAGGAAAGTGAAGTGGGAGATGGATCCAGAGAGTGTTTGGAAGACAAGAGCTGTTACAATTTTTCTCCTTTCTGAAAGGAAGGAATAAATGTGCCTATTGCAGTTTCAAATGCAGCGGAGAATGATGTGGAATCATGGACATCAAAAGCTTCGCAAAGTTGCCAGATAGCAATGATCTAGAAGGGTTAAATGGCCAGTGTGCTGAAGATGGATGAAATTATCCAGTTTGGGGCTTGGGCCAAAGTCAAGTCTCAAGTTTCAAGTTTCAAGTATCCTTTATTGTCATTCAGACTTTTCAGTCTGAACGAAATTTCGTGCCTTCCACTCATAACATAGAATAAAATAACAAAACACACAATAAACACAAATTTAACATCCACCACAGTGAGTCCACCAGGCACCTCCTCACTGTGATGGAAAGCAAAAAGTCTTAAAGTCCTTGTCTCTTCCCTCCTTGTTCTCCCTCTGCGTTAAGGCGATCCAAGCTTCCGATGTTGTGATCCCCGCCGGGTGATGGTAAGTCCCACGGCTGAATCCGAGCTCCGCAAACGGGCCGGTTCAAACTCCGCGGCCCGGGGCGGTCGAAGCTGCCGAAGCTGCCACCCTCCAGTCCAGCGGACGCAGCTGTTGTAGCGGGAGCTCCGGAGAACAGGTCACCAACCTGTGACCTGCGAGCTCCCGACGTTATCGTCCTCTGGGCCCGCGGCCGAGCCTCCGAGCTGTTACAATTTACAGCTGTTACAAAACAGATGGACCTGGAGGTGGTGGAGGCAGAGGAAGAATGGTCGACAGAAGGTGCTTGAGGGACTCAGCAGGTCGGGCAGCATCTGTAGGAAGAGAAACACAGTCAATGTTTCAGGTCAGAGATCCTTTATTAAAACTGAAAAAGAGACAAAGACCCTGCACGGATGGGGGGGGGGGGGAGGAGGGTGGCTCTGATGGAGAAAAATAAAAGGGATAAATTGTAAACAAGGTTAACTGGTCAATGAGCTTGTATCCTGTCACCATGTCTGAATTAATTGTGTACTTCGGATGACATAAGGGCCAGAATTCTGCTGCTGCTGGATATGCAGTTCAGAATTTGAGAATGCATGGGGATTAAAATAGGTCTTGGACTCCATGAGCAATGGTTGATTGCAAATCAGCAAAATATATTACACCCTGCCTGAATTTATTTTCTCTTCAAATGAAGTGAACAGAAATTGTGCAGGAAATAAACCAGCTGTTTTGTACTACAGTCTGTGATTAAGTACTTCCTTATTAATCCTTCAAAAGATTAATTCTTAAAAGGGGAGTGTTGTCACACTTGAAAATCAGAATTTTGATTTGAACAAGCCTTCCTCATTCCAGGCTGTTCCAGTATATATTTGTATTTTGAGATTTGAATACTACATTAGGAATTTGATTAAAACATTTTCCAATCCACATTGATGATTGGTGCTGGATAATAAGACGTGAGACTTCGGAACTGGATCATACAGGATGACAACTCCCCTTCTCGATCACATTCTGACCTTTCTTTCCTGGGCCTCCTCCACTGTCAGAGTGAAGCCTCATGCAAATTAGAGGAACAGCACCTCATATTTTGCTTGGGAGGCTTATAACCTATGAACGTTGATTATTGGGGTACCGCAAGGATCGGTGCTGGGTCCGCAGCTATTTACAATATATATCAATGATTTAGATGAAGGAATTAAAAGTAACATCAGCAAATTTTCAGATAACACAAAGCTGGGTGGCAGTGTGAACTGTGAGGAGGATGCTCTGAGAATGCAGGGTCACTTGGACAGGTTGGGTGAGTGGGCAGATGCATGGAGGATGCAGTTTAATGTGGATAAATGTGAGGTTATCCACGTTGGTGGCAAAATTAGGAAGGCAGATTATTATCTCAATGGTGTCAAGTTGGGAAAAGGAGAAGTACAACGGATCTCGGCGGGGGTCCTTGTTCATTAGTCACTGAAAGTAAGCATGCAGGTACAGCAGGCAGTGAAGAAAGCGAATGGCATGTTGGCCTTCATAACAAGAGGAGTTGAGTATGGGTGCAAAGAGGTCCTTCTGCAGTTGTACAGGGCCCTAGTGTGACCACATTTGGAGTATTGTGTGCAGTTTTGGACTCCAAATTTGAGGAAGGACATTCTTGCTATTGAGGAAGTGCAGCGTAGGTTCACAAGGTTAATTCCCGGGATGGCGGGACTGTCATATGTTGATAGAATGGAGCGGCTGGGCTTGTATACTCTGGAATTTAGAAGGATGAGAGGGAATCTTATTGAAACATGTAAGATTATTAAGGGTTTGGACATGCTGGAGGCAGGAAACATGTTGGGGGAGTTCAGAACCAGGGGCCACAGTTTAAGATAATGGGCAAGCCATTTATAATGGAGACGAGAAAATACTTTTTCACACAGTGTTGTGGGTCTGTGCGACTCTCTGCCTCAGAGGGTGGTGGAGGCCGGTTCTCTGCATGCTTTCAAGAGAGAGTTAGATAGAGCTCTTAAAGATAGTGGAGTCAAGGGATATGGGGAGAAGGCAGGAACGGAGTATGATTGTGGATGATCAGCCATGATCACATTGAATGGTGGTGCCTGCTCGAAGGGCCGAATGGCCGACTCCTGCACCTTTTAACTATTGTCTATTGTCTATTTCTAATTTCATGTAACCCTCCGCATTCCCTCTCTCCCCGTTTCCCCCACTCTCGTCCTTCTACCGGTTCCACTGTTTGCATCCTTGTATCCTGTCATTATCACGTCTTCCCCAGCCAACAATGACCCATTCCTTCCGTGGTCATCTGTTGCCCACCCGATTTGTTCTGGCCTTTTCCTACTTCCAGTTCAACCCCTCCCTCTACTTTCAGTCTGAAGATGGGTTCCGACCCAAAACATCGCCGATTCGGTTTTTCAGAGATGCTGCCTGACCCGCTGAGTTACTCCAGTTACTCCAAAGGAGGCTTTTGAGTATCAAGTCAAGTCAAGTTCAAGTCAAGTTTCCTTTATTGTCATTCAGATCTTTCGGTCTGAACGAAATTGTGATGCCTGCAGTCATACACAGAACCAATAATAACAAAACATACAATAAACACAAATTAAACATCCACCACAGTGAGTTCACCAAGCACACCCTCACTGTGATGGAGGCAAAGTCTTGGTCTCCGTCTCTTCCCTCCTTGTTCTCCCTCTGCGCTGAGGCGATCGATCCAGGCCGAAGATGCCGCCCTCCAGTCCAGCGGACCTCCGTGGTGATGTCGCCGCCGCCGAAAGCCGGAACGCCGTCTCCGCTCCGAGACGGCCCGCCACAGCATCAGCTCCAGGTCCCGCAGTCTCCGCTCCGGACCACCGCCCCAGCTCCAGGCCCCGCAGTCTCCGCTCCGGACCCCGCTGTATCAGCTCCAGGCCCCGCAGTCTCCGCTCCGGACCCCGCTGTATCAGCTCCAGGTCCCGCATTCTCCGCTCCGGACCCCGCTGCACCAGCTCCAGGTCCCGCAGTCTCCGCTCCGGACCCCGCTGCATCAGCTCCAGGCCGCCGCCGAACGCCAGAACGCCGCACCAGCAAGTCGGGCCACCGCTGCCTCAGCCCCGAAGACGGCCAGCCTCCCATTGGTAAGTCCTGGCTGGCTCGGGACTTAGCCTCGGGGTCGGTCGCAGGATGGAGGCGGCCAGTTCCGCCATTAGTAGTGCAGGACAATGGTGTGCAGGACAATGTAAAAGTGAAAGGGCAAGATTTCCTGCTCACATATTGTATCAATGAATGATTCCAATCCAAAATGTTGTCAAAATAAAGATTCTCATTATTCATTTTGGAAAACAAGTAATCTGGTTGGTGTATCGGAACAATTTAACAGTGTGCCTGCAGAGCTGAAACAAGTTGCTGGATAGAAACCAACTGCTTGAGAAGTTTTAGACATTACTGCAGATTCATCTTGTGATTCTTCCATCATTGCTGTTGATGCAAAGACAGAACAAACAGAAGTTAATGTTGATTAGCACTTTTGATTTTAGATGGGTACTAGCAATAAAACTCTCTCTTTTAAATGCTTACAACAACAGCTGAATCATAAGCTGTAAATCTGACTGAAGTTGATTCTGGCCTAATAAAGAACCAGTCATGTCGTAAATGAACTGCTTAATGGAAAACATTTCTAATCTCCAAAGGTCTTTCCTATGACATGTGCAATGAACGAGTCGTCCTTTCGCTGACAGGATCCTATTAGCTTCACTAATAGGAAACACTACAGGAAACACTATTATTTCCCCTTCACACCCTGACACAAGTGATTGGGAGCGTACTGAAATAAAGCAAACTTCTCAACAACTCCTAACTTTCCCATTCCTTCTTCCCAGAGATGCTGCCCGTCCCGCTGAGTTACTCCAGCATTTTGTGTCTATCTATCGTTTAAAACAGCATCTGCAGTTCCTTCCTGCACATACTAACTTTCTCTGCTCACTCAACAATATTTTCTCACTTGTGCTTTCAAGTCAGTTACTTACTCATTCTTAACAATTTCAGTTTCTTATCCTATATTTACTGATAGTTTAATAATAGTTAACTATTGAGTAGATAATCTGAGCATCAGCTCATTTATGGCAGGGATAGAGTTCATGTGAATATGTTTCAGAAACAGTTAGACAGGTACATGGAAAGGACAGGTTTGGAGGGATATGGACCAAGCGCAGGCAGGTGGGACTAGTGTAGCTGGGACATGTTGGCCGGTGAGGGCAACGTGGGCTGAAGGGCCTGTTTCCACACTGTCTCGTTCTATGACTCTATGTGATTATATTCATCTGAGTCAATTTAAACCACACATTTTATTAAATAACTACCGTATTTCCCAGCGTCAGAGGCGCACCTGCGTTGAAGACGCACCACCCATTTTGAGTGGCTAAATTAAAAAAAAAAGGCTGGCGGGACTGGATCAAGGGTTTGGTTTAGTCAGTAGAAAGGAAGATGGTGAAACTCCTTCAAGGAGGCAATCGGGGAGCCTCCATCTTCGCCTGTCCCACAATGAGCTTGACTACAGTCGTCCGTATTTTTTTTAATTTTTGTCTTGTTAAATGTATGTCTTGAGCTTAGTTTTTATTATTTTTTAGCTGTGTATATGTGGGGGGTGGAGGGGGGGGGATGTTGGGGAAACCATTAATCTCTTCCCTGTACGGGGACCCGACTTTTTCCCTGTCGGGTCTCCGATGTCGTTGGGCCTAACATCGTGGAGCCGACGGCGGCCTCTGGCCGGGAACTAACCTGGGGTCTCCAGTCGCGGAGCCTGCGGACCTGACATCGCGGAGCTGGCCGGCTTCGGAGTGGGGAGAGCTGTGGTGGCGCTCGGCTGCGACCCGATTTTGGAGTTTCGGAAGCTTCGGCTGCGGGCCCGGTGGACGGTAACATCGGGAGGTCCAGGTCCCTGGTGGGAGACGGCTTTTCGGAGCTCCCGCAACGGCAACTTCTCCCGCTGGAATCGCGGGGTTTAAAGGACACGGAACGAGGCCTAACATCGCCCGGCACGGGTTAGCGGCCACGGGACATACCATCGCCCGCCGGGGCTCTAACATCGGAGCCCCAGTTCGCCTAGACGCTGCAGTTGGACTGCGGGTTGGACTGCTTGAACCGCGGGGTTTCAAGGACACGGAGCCGGGGCCTAACATCGCCCGGCGTGGCTAAATGGCCACAGGACTTACCATCGTCCGCGGGGGCTTTAACACCGAGCCCCAGTTCGCCTAGATGCTGCAGTTGGACTGCTGGACCGCGGGTGAAGAATAAAGGGAAGAGATAAGACTTTGCCTTCCATCACAGTGAGGAGGTGTTGGAGACTCACTGTGATGGATGTTTATGTAAACTATGTTAAGTGTGGGTCTTGGTTTTTTTTGTAATGTAAAAAAACTGTAGTAATGAAATTTCGTTCAAGCCTAGATTTGAATGACAATAAATAGCATTCAATTCTGCTGTGCCGTTCAGGTCTGAGACACGGGGATTTCTGGCTCATGGAGATCACATAACGGGGAATGGAGGGGGGCAGGAAGAGAGAGAGAGAGAGACTGGTGCCGAAGGACACCGTGGCTGGCTGGCAGGCGGGCCGGCAGAAGGCGCTAAGGTGGCGGCCGATTCCGCTGTCTGGTCCCGGTGGCCGCTTGCAACCACCCGTGCTACTTCCCTCCCCGGCCACAATGTGGTGGCTCCGTGCCTGGAGCGCAGCAGTGAGTGCGTGAGTTGCTGGCATGATCCCCGACCCCCTCCTTCTCAACGCTCCTGCCCTCCCCGCAACTTTACCCCTGATGGCCCAGCCAAGTTTACTACTTTGTGCAGCCCAGGCCGTGCTGACTCGGGCCAGACTCCGCACACGATGTGGAAAGGAACTCTCCCCCCACCCACCTCCCCCCCCAGCGGCGCCGTCCATTTACAGCCGCTTCCCACTTCACACAGTTCCAGGGTCGAAGGCGTGGCAGGTTCCGCGGAGCAGTCGCAACGAGAGTGGCATTGCTTGGCCCAACCCCCCAAGACGCAGGTAAATTTTTGGGCCTTATTTTAGAGTAAAAAATAGCGTCTTGAACTCCGGGAAATATGGTAAACAAAAAGGTGTGCGGCATCTGAAAGAAACATTAGAACATGTTAAACAAATTAAATCTCATTTCCACATGTGGTTAGGGATTCTAACAATGTAAATTTTTAGTATTTTAAACTAGTTCACATCACTTTCATTTATCCTCTCTAATTCAATTTTCTTTCCCATCTCTATTTCTTATTGTACAGATTTGACTCTAATTTGCTCTGTCTAATTTGTTATCCTTTTCCGCAGTCCTACTTCTTTCTCAAACTTCAAATCCTATTGAGTGTCGGTCTCAGTGCTCAGAATTGTGATTGTATTGTTGTGGAGGTCAACATGGGGGGGGTGGGGGGCGGCACAGTGGTGCAGCGGTGAAGTTGGTGCCTTACAACGCTTGCAGCACCGGAGACCCGGTTTTGATTCCGACTACGGGTCCTGTCTGTATGGAGTTTGTACGTTCTCCCCGTGACCGCGTGGGTTTTCTCCGAGATCTTCGGTTTCCTCCCACACTCCAAAGATGTACATGTTTGTAGGTTAATTGGCTAGGTATAAGTGTAAATTGTCCCGTGTGTGTGTAGGGTAGTTTTAATGTGCGGGGACTGTTGGTTGGTCGGGCTGAAGGGCCTGTTTCCACACTGTATCTCTAAACTAAGTGAAACTAAACTATAATTGCTTTCAATAGCAGGCATTAAAAATCTCAGCTTAGGTGAGGCTCAGTTCCAAGGATGCGCTGTGACAGAAGCGCTGAGATAAACTGGGTAAATAAATTCACATGCAAAATAACAGTAGGTCAGGGAGAACTGTCCAAATTGATATTGTGATTTAGAATTAATCAACACCGCTAAGAGATATAAAGCTCCTGGCCAGATCTTGTGAAAAAGACAAGGATGACCAAAGTGGTAACCAGCAGAACAAAGCCATAAAACAACATGAAAATTTAATATGAAACCTCCTGAAGATATAAAAGTTGACATAACAAATTATAAATACTGCAAAGAAATAGTGTAATACTTGCATTGGTTACCAAAATAAAATAAAAGTCCATAAGTTATAGGAGCCGAATTAGGCCATTCAGCCCATCACGTCTACTCTGCCATTGAATCACGACTGATCTATCCTTCCCTCGCAACCCTATTCTCCTGCCATCTCCCCATAACCCCTGACACCTGTACTAATCAAGAATTTGTCAATCTCCGGCATGAACATATACATTGACTTGGCCTTCTTAGCCATCTGTGGCAATGAATTCCACAGATTCACCACCCTTTGACATTCCTAAGGACATTAACGGATGCCTGGTATCTAAACAAAGTGAGCAGTTTTACTTCAAAACATTGCATTTCATCAATGAAATCCACAGATTCAACACCGCTGACTTAAGAAATTCCTCCTCATCTAATTTATAAAGGTACATCCTTTTATTCTGAGGCTATGGCCTCTGGTCCTAGACTCTCCCACTAGTGGAAACTCTCCACATTCACTCTATCCAGGCATGTCACTATTTGATAAGTTTCAATAAGGTGTTCCAGGTCTTTCAGGCTCTTCATGTGTAGGAAGGAACTGCAGATACTGGTTTAAACCAAAGATCGACTAATAAAAGGTGGAGTAACTCAGCCAGACAAGCAGCATCTCTGGAGAGAAGGAATGGGTGACGTTTCGAGTCTGTTCAAACTGAAGAATGGTCTCGATGCAAAACGTCACCAATTCTGTCCCAGTTCCCCAAACTCTGCAACTATTTGAAAGATCAAGAAATTATAGAAACATAGAAACATAGAAAATAAGTGCAGGAGGAGGCCATTCGGCCCTTCGAGCCAGCACCACCATTCATTGTGATCATGGCTGATCGTCCCCAATCAATAACCCGTGCCTGCCTTCTCCCCATATCCCTTGACTCCACTAGCCCCTAGAGCTCTATCTAACTCTCTCTTAAATTAATCCAGTGATTTGGCCTCCACTGCCCTCTGTGGCAGGGAATTCCACAAATTCACAACTCTCTGGGTGAAAACGTTTTTTCTCACCTGTCTTAAATGGCCTCCCCTTTATTCTAAGACTGTGGCCCCTGGTTCTGAACATTTTTCCTGCATCTAGCTTGTCCAGTCCTTTTATAATTTTATATGTTTCTATAAGATCCCCCCTCATCCTTCTAAACTCCAGTGAATACAAGCCTAGTCTTTTCAATCTTTCCTCATATGAGGAACCTTAAATATATCTAATGATCAGGCCTTCACCACCCATGAGAGTGGACAATTCCAAAGATTCACTACCCAAATCTTCACTTTGCAAATCTTCCACTAAATGATCTCTAACCTTTGACTATTATTTTTAGTTTTGTTTAGAGACACAGCTCAGAAACAGGCCCTTGGGCTCACTGAGTGCACACCGACCAGCAATCCCCGCACACTAACACACAATGACAATTTTTACATTTAAACAAAACTAATTAACCCACAAACCTGTACGTCTTTGGAGTGTGGGAGGAAACCGAAAATCTCGGAGAAAGCCAACGCAGTCGCTGGGAGCACGTACAAACGCCATACAGACAGCACCCGTTGTCAGGACCGAATCCAGGTCTCTGATGCTGTGAGCGCTGCAAGGCAGCAACTCTACCACTGCGCCACCGTGCCGCCCAAAAATGGTGTAAAAATGATGTTTAATGTCATCTTTCACTATGCTCTGAGTTTTATTTTTTATAATTATCGACAGGAAGTGTAGCATAACACACCTGATTTGCTGTAACTTCTCTGTATGTAAACAGCATTTGGATTACGTGATCCCCATGTACAAACAATGATTATTTCTAGGGCTGGCTGTGAAGAAGATGAATGCGCTGATGTTCGACTGGCGAGCCAAATTAATGCAGAGAAGCAGGGAGGAGATTTAATCTACTAATACTCAAGCATTATTCATATTCTAGAAATGAAATTCAGTAACATACTTAAAATAAAATTCTCAGTGTCAGAGGAAATTTAAAATTAATGGAATTATAGAAGCTATGGATTTTGATCAATAATGCTGGAAAGACTTCCCCCACTCAATTATTTTGCTTGAGGACCGATCAAACCGAAGATTGGGTCATCATCGGACAATTTATGGGCCTGTCCCACTTAGGCGATTTTTCAGGCGACTGTCAAGTTGCCGGCAGTCGCCTGAAAAACCAGGCAATGGGAACGGCGACTGTCAGAGTGGAACACACACACGAACATGTGGCGACCACGTGGCGACTGCATAGTCTCCTGCATAGTCGCCTAAAAGGTCACCAAAATGGGACAGGTCTGTAGTCTGCCAGTCATCAATTGCATTGCCTGGAGTTTTGTTCCTTTCAAACCAACCCTTCATGCTGGTGATAGACACAAAAAGCTGGAGTATCTTTGCGAGTCAGACAGCGTCTCTGAGGAAAAGGAATAGGTGACGCTTCGGGTCGAGAACCTTCTTCAGACTGAGAGTCAAGGGAAAGGGGAACGAGAGATATAGAAGGTGATATGGAGAGATGTAGAAACAAAATTGTGCAAAAAAGTCACGGTGATAAAGGAAACAGACCATTGTTAGCTGTGGGCTAGGAGAAAATGCATTATAGACAATAAATCATACTGGTATTGCTTCCTCAATTACCAACATCTCTTTCTGGGCTAGTTCTCCTGGCTCCTGTCTTTGCAGGCTAAATTGATTAAAAATCAATTTAACCCACAGTAATAGTCGTCAACGCTATTTCTGGGAAAAATCATGTCCATGGAGATATATGCACGTCCTATTAAGAGGGTCTGAAGAAGGGTCTCAACCCGATACATCATCAGCTTTATGGGTGTCAGAGGTTATGGGGAGAAGGCACGCGAATGAGGGTAGGAGGGAGAGATACATCAGCCATGATTGAATGGCAGAGTAGACTTGATGGGTCAAATAGCCTCATTCTGCTCTCACTTATGATCTTACGATCATCAGTCTGAAGAAGGAATTCGACCTGAAATGTTGCCCATACATGTCCACCTGAGATGCTGCCTGACCTGTTGAGTTACTCCAGCAGTTTTCTTTGTAAACTAGCATTTGCATTTCCTTGAGTTACTCTCTTAATTTGAGTCACTCTCTTATAACTCTTATAACTCTCTGAATAACTCTTATGTATTAATAACTCTTATTATAACTCTCTTATTACTCTCTTAAAACTCTCTTAATACTCGCTTATAACTCTCTTATAAATTTCTTAATAAGAGTTACTCTCTTAACTTGTAGTCTCTTAAACCCCAACACAATTTGTGGTAACGGCATACATTTTATTCAAGATAGAGCAGATTCTTTGCTATTAAGATATGCAATTCTATACATGATATTTCAAAAAGTAAAACATATATATTACTGTAGAAAATATGAAATGAAAACTGAAAATGCTGGAAATTCTCACAGTCAGACAAAACTGATGAAAGTTAATATTAACTTTGTTATTCCCTCTCCATAGATGCTGCTTGACCTGCTGTGTATTCCTGGATTTTTATCTTTTCACAACAATATTTCAAATGATGCCTCAATAACACATATAAAAGATTGATTCAATGGGCATGTTATTGTAGAATTTGTTGACATTGAGGTGGAAGCTAGCATTCACAACTCAAGGCTTGGATCTGTACTTGCAGAATAATCCTGATGCATTTCTTAGCTATAAACATAAAAGTGCAGAGCCATGCAAATAGCCTTTTTTCCCCCCGATATCAGATGATGCGGTAATGTGGAGAAATTCATTAGTATTGATTTATGTTGGATCATGTTGCATCAGTAAAGCTGACATGCTCACTTTAAATTGGAAATTCTGTCGTCTATAGAAAAACAATATTGAACATGTTACAAATACAATAAATCTTGGTCCAGTATCTAGCTATATCAGTGATGTTGCGAAACGTTTGATATGTTCGAAAATGCAATTACTTAACTTAATTGGATCTAATAATTGATGAAGTTATTACCCACTGGCAGAGGATCCTTACTAATGTTGTGCTTCACTGTGCAAAATCATATTCATGTGCTGACAGCAGCCTCAATACTTGGAACGCAACAGTCTTTTGCTGATAACTGGGAAAGAACACAACCAACATTTTCAACATCTCACACTTAAATTCACAGTTTGGAATATAATTTACTACGATGGAAACATGTTTATAATTATAAAGCATCATAAGGAACTTGTGATAACAAAAGAAAATATTAGGCAGATCTTTCTTCATACTATTGGCATAATTCAACATATTTTGTTGTCATATTGCAGTGCATTATATCCCCCACTCTCAACTTCTCATCACTGTCATAGCTTCCCTTCCTCTTTGCAGAATGGGTAAATTAATTTTCTTTTTTGCAATGTACCTTGCGATTAAATTGCAAAACCAAATTATAAAACTATTCTGTGCTCCCCCACACATATTTGTTTATGTATGAAATATGTTGCACTAAATTAAGGCCAGGTCGGGTCTATTATCATATGCACAAGTACAATATTTGTACTTCTTTACTCGGAGAGTGGTAGCTGTGTGGAATGAGCTTCCAGTGGAAGTGGTGGAGGCAGGTTCGATTTTATCCTTTAAAAATAGATTGGATGGGTATATGGACGGGAAAGGAATGGAGGGTTATGGTCTGAGTTCAGGTAGATGGGACTAGGGAGAAGAAAGAAGAAAGAAGGGGGGAAAAAAAAGAAAAGAAAAGAAAGTGTTCGGCACGGACTTGAAGGGCCGAGATGGCCTGTTTCCGTGCTGTAATGGTTATATGGTTATTATATGGTTAATAAGGTACCGGTACAACAGAAAGGTTGCTTGCCAGCAACTCACAGGCACATAAATTCAGATGACATACAGGCATAAAAATATATATCATTTATACAAGTCACTGAAAATAAATATACAATGCAAAAAAAAGACGAGCATGCAAAAACACAATTAGTAACAAATCCATGCAAAGGTTGTGGAAACGTCTAGTTTATTGTCTCGTGTCGAGGTACGATGAAAATCATTTATTGCGTGTTCACCAGTCAGCAAAAAGATTATACATGATCACAATCAAGCCATGCACAGTGCACAGATACAAGGTAAAGGGAATAACATTTAGTGCAAAGTAATGTCCAATAAAGTCTGATTTAAGATAGTCTGAGGGTCTCCAATGAGGTAGATACTAGGTCAGGACTGCTCTCTAGTTGTTGATAGGATGGTTTAGTTGGTTCATGTAGTCCTTCGTGTTCTGCTGTTGAGGTAGGATTTGGGTTGTGTAGGTCGATTCACGGACATGATAATAGTATGAAAATTGATATTCCTGAACCTGGTGGTGTGGAACTTCAGACTTCTGTACCTTCTGCCCGACAATAGCATCAAGAAGAGGTCATATTGGGCAACTCTCTGATTGAGCGAGCTTAAACTGACTAGGGCTTATAGGACTTAGGATAATCCCAGAAAATAGATCCAAAACACTGGCAATTTGTTCTCAATTCTCTTCATTTCACAGAATTGCTTAATGCAGAAATGTGTTCTTTCAGCCCATTTTGTTCATGTCACCAGTGAAACCTATCTGTGCTAATTCATTTTGCTTGAATTAGGCTCTTATCCCTTAATGTTGTTCATATCTAAGTAGCTGTCCAAATGCGTTTTTAAGCATTAT
Organism: Malacoraja senta; assembly: GCA_038087875.1. Classification (NCBI taxonomy): domain Eukaryota; kingdom Metazoa; phylum Chordata; class Chondrichthyes; order Rajiformes; family Rajidae; genus Malacoraja; species Malacoraja senta. The sequence goes on from CM075991.1 coordinate 4,141,332, forward strand.
AATTGTTTCTGCCTCTATCATCTCCTCTGATAGCTCATTCCAGATAACCTTCACAATCTGTCTAAAAAACTAGCCTATCAGATCTCCTTTGCATTTATTTCCAATCACCCTTTAGTTATAGACTCTGCAGGCTAGGGGAAAGAAAAACTCTGCAAAACTCATCTATCCTCTCTCTGGCCTTCAGAATTTTACAAATCTCATTAAGATCACCCCTCAGCTTCTTGTGTTCCAATGAGAATAAGCCAAGTCTATGAAGGAACTGCAGATGCTGCAGATGAAGATAGACAGAAAATGCTGGAGTAACTGAAAATGCGGGGCAGTCTGAAGAAGGGTCTCAACCCGAAATATCACCTATTAGTTCTCTCCAGAGATGTTGCCTGTCCCACTGAGTTACTCCAGCATTTTGTGCCAAGAAGCCAAGTCTATCTCTGTATAATTACAGCCCTCCCGTCCAAGAAACATCTACGTAAATCTCTTCATTCTTCTTCTTAACGTTCCCACATTCTTCCTATAGTGAGGCAACCAGAACTATGCACAATACTCCAAGTGCTATGGAACCAATGTGTTGTACTGTTGTAATACAAACTTCCAATTCTTATGCCCAATGCCTAGACCGTTGAAGGCAAAAATACCTAATGCATTCCGCACTATCCGATTCACTTTCAGTATTGACGCTTTCTGTCAGCTCCGCACTTACACCCCAAGGTTCCTCTGTACATCAAAATCCCAAGGTCCATTCCATTTACTGTATATCCTACCAGAATTGACTTTATTGACCAGGAAGTGAAGCATTAATATATATCATCTCATAAAAGTAAATTGAAGTAATTGAACGTGAAGTTAAAATACAAAAAATCTTGCATGTGCTCATTTATATATCTCTAATATATCTCTAATATATCTCTAATATCTCTAATATATATCTCTAATATTTAAAAGGAGTGAATTGGAACATGTTGTTTTATGGGAAGGATGTAGAAGAGAAATGGAGGACACTTAAAGGTGAAATTTTAAGAGTACAGAATCTTTATGTCCCTGTTCGGTTGAAAGGAAATAGTAAAAATTGGAAAGAGCCATGGTTTTCAAGGGAAATTGGACACTTGGTTCGGAAAAAGAGAGAGATCTATAATAATTATAGGCAGCATGGAGTAAATGAGGTGCTTGAGGAGTATAAAGAATTTAAACAGAATATTAAGAAAGAAATTAGAAAAGCTAAAAGAAGATATGAGGTTGCTTTGGCAAGTAAGGTGAAAGTAAATCCAAAGGTTTTCTACAGCTATATTAATAGCAAAAGGATAACAAGGAATAAAATTGGTCCATTAGAGAGTCAGAGTGGACAGCTATCTGCAGAGCCAAAAGAGATGGGGGAGATATTGAACAATTTCTTTTCTTCGGTATTCACCAAGGAGAAGGATATGGAATTAGGTGAGGTAAGGGAAACAAGCAGAGTAGCAATGGAAACTATGAGATTCAAAGAAGAGGAGGTGCGGACACTTTTGAAAAATATGAAAACGGATAAGTCTCAATGTCCTGACAGGATATTCCCGAGGACATTGAGGGAAGTTAGTGTAGAAATAGCAGGGGCTATGACAGAAATATTTCAAATGTCATTAGAAACGGGAATAGTGCCGGAGGATTGGCGTACTGCGCATGTTGTTCCATTGTATAAAAAGGGTTCTAAGAGTAAACCTAGCAATTATAGACCTGTTAGTTTGACGTCAGTGGTGGGCAAATTAATGGAAAGGATACTTAAAGATAATATATATAAGCATCTGGATAAGCAGGGTCTGATTAGGAACAGTCAACATGGATTTGTGCCTGGAAGGTCATGTTTGACTAATCTTCTAGAATTTTTCGAAGAGGTTACTAGGGAAATTGATGAGGGTAAAGCAGTGGATGTTGTCTATATGGACTTCAGTAAAGCCTTTGACAAGGTTCCTCATGGAAGGTTGGTTAAGAAGATTAAATTGCTGGGTATTAATGGTGGAGTAGCAAGATGGATTCAACAGTGGCTGAATGGGAGATGCCAGAGAGTAATGGTGGATGGCTGTTTGTCAGGTTGGAGGCCGGTGACTAGTGGGGTGCCTCAGGGGTCTGTGTTGGGTCCACTGTTGTTTGTCATGTACATCAATGATCTGGATGATGGTGTGGAAAATTGGATTAGTAAGTATGCAGATGATACTAAGATAGGTGGTGTGGTGGACAATGAAGTAGATTTTCAGTCTACAGAGAGATTTAGGCCATTTGGAAGAGTGGGCTGAAAGATGGCAGATGGAGTTTAATGCTGATAAATGTGAGGTACTACATCTCGGCAGGACAAATCAAAATAGGACGTACATGGTAAACGGTAGAGAATTGAGGAATGCAGTTGAACAGAGGGATCTAGGAATAACTGTGCATAGTTCCCTGAAGGTGGAATCTCATGTAGATAGGGTGGTAAAGAAAGCTTTTGGGGTGCTGGCCTTTATAAATCAGAGCATTGAATATAGAAGTTGGGAAGTAATGTTAAAATTGTACAAGGCATTGGTGAGGCCAATTCTGGAGTATGGAGTACAATTTTGGTCGCCTAATTATAGGAAGGATGTCAACAAAATAGAGAGAGTACAGAGGAGATTTACTAGAATGTTGCCTGGGTTTCAGCAACTAAGTTACAGAGAAAGGTTGAACAAGTTTGGTCTTTATTCTTTGGAGCGCAGAAGGTTAAGAGGGGACTTGATAGAAGTCTTTAAAATGATGAGCGGGTTAGACAGAGTTGACGTGGATAAGCTTTTTCCATTGAGAGTAGGGAAGATTCAAACAAGGGGACATGACTTGAGAATTAAGGGACATAAGTTTAGGGGTAACATTAGTGGGAACTTCTTTACTCAGAGAGTGGTAGCTGTGTGGAATGAGCTTCCAGTGGAAGTGGTGGAGGCTGGTTCGATTTTATCCTTTAAAAATAGATTGGATGGGTATATGGACGGGAAAGGAATGGAGGGTTATGGTCTGAGTGCAGGTAGATGGGACTAGGGGGAAGTTGACATC
>CM075991.1:4144555-4188174 GCA_038087875.1 Malacoraja senta
GAAGCATATACAATTCTTAAAGGATTGGACAGGCTAGATGCAGGAAAAAATGCCTCCCTAGTGTTGGGGGAGTCCAGAACCAGGGGTCACAGTTTAAGAATAAGGGGTAGGCCATTTTGGACTGAGATGAGGAGTAACCTTTTCACCCAGAGAGTTGTGAATCGGTGGAATTCTCTGCTGCCAGAGGCAGTGGAGGCCTATTCACTGGATGTTTTCAAGAGAGAGTGGTAAAGGGCCTGTCCCACTTGGCCATCATTTGCGCGTCATTTACGCGACCTGGTAGCGTGTGGGTAGCGCGGTACGGGCGCATGGAGTGGCGTGGAGGAGTGTGGAGTTGCGCGCGTTATCGCGCAGTGCTCCAGGAATTCAAAATCTTCGCGCACCACCGGCCTGTCACGTAAATGACGGCCAAGTGGTACACCCTGGCGCGGCGCAACGTCTCACCTCCAACAGCAGCAGAAGCAGACAAGCGATCGCCGAGCTCGGCCTGGGGCTCACAGCCGTTGCGGATCCGGATCCACCCCCACTCCTACTCCCAGAGCGGGGCCAAGACGATTGGAGATAGACACAAAATGCAGGAGTAACTCAGTGGGACGTTTTGGATCGAGATCCTTCTTCAGACTGAAGAAGAGTCTCAACCCGAAACCTATCCATCCTTCTCTCCAGAGATGCCGGTCCCACTGAGTTACTCCTGCATTTTGTGTCCATTTCAAGCCGCTCAGGCTGCGCCCAGAAGACGCGGACGCGACCGTCGCAGCACTGGTCAGTCACTACCGGCCTGTTGCGTAAATGACGGCCAAGTGGGACAGGCCCTTTAGATTTAGCTCTTAGGGCTAGAGGAATTAAGGAATATGTGGAAAAAGCCAAAACAGGGTACTGATCTGAGGTGATCAGCCATGATCATATTGAATGGCGGTGCTGGCTCGAATGGCCCACTCCTACTCCTGCATTTTCTGTGTTTCTATATTTCTATGTTTCAAACCCTTCCCTTTGGCCATGGATGTAGACCCTGTGGCCCCTATCCTTACAGTTTCCTTTCTTTATTGTCGCCAGTGGCTCATTGCTCTCAGAGCACATGAATGATTAACTCACCCATTTGGACCCCCACCTCTGGCTTTGCCCCCCTAACTGACCCACCGACGCACTTCGGCTCAAAGAACAGCAGCTCCACGTAACATTTACATCTGCAGTTGTTTCCACACTGCGATGGAAAATATTTTGTGAACCCATTGATTTTAATGGGATTAATTGCTTACATGTTCCGGGTTTTTTTGTGCGTAAGTATGTATTGCATGTTAAGTAATAACAACATCACTGCAGAGTAAGTCTTTCACCAATTGATGCATGGAAAATTAGATAGGCTTCCCGTGTGAGAAATCGTGCACAGATTTCTCTCAGTAAACTCTCTCGTTATGCGGTTTCACTGGAAACTTTTTGATCTCACCCACCTCAGAAGGTCTCTCCGAATTAAGAAATATCGCGGATTTTTTTGTTTTTTTTGCGTGTGCCTGTGAAACCACCAAAATGCACAATGGAAAACTGGGCCAACAGCTGGTTAGGGTTTGCCATAGAGTTGACCCAAGTCCCTCATGGTTTCTCAGCAGACTGCATGTTTCCAGCGTGTATGGGGTAAATTCACAGCCCGGGCGGGCTCTGTATTGCTCCTTGCTCTGCTGCCGGCCTGTGTAACCTCAGTGCTGAAACTTTATACATTCCTCCTCAACTTGTTAAACAGGAATAAAATGGATTTGGTCGATCAGCCAGCAGGGAGGCGCGATAAATTGAGAAATCTGGCAACCAGCATAGGCCTTTTTAAACAAATATCGGCTACATTGCCTTGAAAAGATGCCTTGCGCTTAACCCTATACGCTATGCCTGCAGTACGAGCATGGAAAGATAATTAGAACAAATGTTGCCTCAAAAAAATTAATAGGTGCATCACAACATGGAGTTGAAACTTTAATGACATGTCAAACACCTCTGGTGATGCTGTTTAAATTTCACTTACTCTAAGATCTCAGGGATAGCACAGTACACAGTATAGTTACTTCAAGTAACCCTTGCTTTCCCTCTCTCTCCATCCCCTCCCCCTTCCCAGTTCTCCAACCAGTCTTACTGTCTCTGAGCATTTTATCTCTGTTTGCTCTCTTGTTATCTTCTCCCAACTAACAATGATCTATTCAACATTTTCCTTGATCAACATTCCCTTTGTCCTGTTTTCACACCTTACTCTTCCTTATCTATATACATCCTTATCTATATACTTCCCTCTCCCCTGATATCAGTCTGAAGAAGGGTCTCGAGCTGAAACATCACGCTGTTGCGGCCTGAACGAGGTCAGTAAAAGGCCAGACGCCAGGCGGGTTCAATTAGTAGACTTTAATCCTTACAGCGAGATCACACCACACACACACCTCGAGAGCACTAAATCCAGGGTCGTCTCCAAACCCCGTGGCAGACCAGTCCCCTGTCCCTCGCTCGGCGAGGGGGATGATCCAAGGAGTGGCCTACCCCCCAGGGACCGCCACATGACCCCCCCCCAAGTACCCGAGACACGAAACGGACAGGAGGCCGTACACGGCGGCCAGCGCGGGTACACACCATGCCCTGCCCCGGAACAGGCAACTGACCAACAGGTGCATGGGACCGAGTAACCAGAGGAGGTACCCTAGACAGAGGCCGCCCTCGCTTACGGGGCCGCGCTACCACACCGGCTGATCAATATCAATATGTGCTGGCTTCAACCGCGCAACTGAAACAGTCTCATGCCGACCCCCCATGTCCAGGACGAAAGAGGATGAGCCATGTTCCAGGACCCGAAAGGGACCCTCGTACGGCCGCTGGAGAGGTGTCCGATGCGCATCCCTGCGCAGAAAAACGAACTGGCAGTCCACCAGGGCAGGCGGAACATGGGGACGGAAAGACCCATGACGAGACGTTGGCACCGGCGCCAACTTGCCCACCGTGTGCCGAAGACGTTGCAGAGCGTCCGAAGGCTGCTCCACCTGACCACGTGCCGACGGGATGAACTCCCGGGTACCGTCAACGGAGACCCATAAACCAACTCGGCGGAGGAGGAGGCTAAGTCCTCTTTGGGTGCGGTGCGGATCCCCAGCAAAACCCACGGCAGAGCGTCCACCCAGTCCGGATCCTTGAGCCGTGCCTTCAGGGCGTCCTTAAGTTGACGGTGAAACCGCTCCACCAAGCCGTTCGCCTGCGGGTGGTACGCCGTCGTGTGGTGCAGACGAACACCCAGGAGACGTGCCATGGCCGCCCACAGCTCCGACGTGAACTGAGGCCCCCGGTCGGAAGTTATGTCGGGGTCACCAGTGTAGCGGCCTGAACGAGGTCAGTAAAAGGCCAGACGCCAGGCGGGTTCAATTAGTAGACTTTAATCCTTACAGCGAGATCACACCACACACACACCTCGAGAGCACTAAATCCAGGGTCGTCTCCAAACCCCGTGGCAGACCAGTCCCCTGTCCCTCACTCGGCGAGGGGGATGATCCAAGGAGTGGCCTACCCCCCAGGGACCGCCACAACGCATTCCTTCGCTCCAGGGATGCTGCCTGAGTTACTCCAGCATTTTGTGTCTATCTTTGATTTAAACCAGCATCTGCAGTTCCTTCCTGTACTACATAAAATCCTGACTGCAGTTCCACCCAGCGACTTACATCATATTTACTGCCGCCGTGACATCAACCGCCTCAACCTCTCCACTCCCCTGTCTCACTCCAATCTCTCCCCCCCTGAACGCACTGCCATCGACTCACTCCGCAACAACCTGGATTGGGTTATCAAACCCGCCATCAAGGGAGGTGCCGTGGTAGTCTGGCGCGTCGATCTCTACAAAGCTGAGGCCACGCGCCAACTCTCGGACACCTCCTCCTACTTACCCCTGGACCATGACCCCACTGACGAGCACCAGGTCACCGTCTCCAGCACCAGCACCGACTTCATCCACTCCCACGCCCTGCCCGACTGAGCCTCATCGTTCCCCAGCCCCGCACAGCCCGCTTTTACCTTCTCCCCAAAATCCACAAACCTGACTGTCCCGGTAGACCCATTGTCTCTGCCTGTTCGTGCCCCACCGAACTCATCTCCACCTACCTCGACTTCATCCTATCCCCCTTGGTTAAATCCCTCCCTACGTATGTCAAGACACCTCAGACACTCTCCGTCGTCTCCGCGCATTCCACTCTCAAGGCCCTCACCCCCTCATCTTCACCATGGACGTCCAGTCATTGTACACCTCCATCCCCCACCAGGATGGTCTCGAAGCCCTCCGTTTTTTCCTCGACCGAAGAAGCAACCTATACCCAGCCACTGACACCCTCCTCCACCTAGCGGAGCTTGTCCTTACCCTCAATAACTTCTCATTTGACTCCTCCCATTTCCTCCAAATACAAGGCGTAGCTATGGGCACACGCTTGGGCCCCAGCTACGCCTGCCTCTTTGTCGGTACGTAGAACAATCCTTGTTCAATGCGTACCAGGGCCCTATCCCCGACCTCTACCTCCGCTACATCGATGACTGTTTTGGTGCCACATCCTGCACCCACACACAACTGACTGACTTCATCCGCTTCACCACTAACTTCCATCCGGCACTCAAATACACCTGGACCATTTCCGACACTTCCCTACCATTCCTTGACCTCACTATCTCCATCGCAGGTGATAGACTTCTTACCGACATCCACTACAAACCTACCGACTCCCATGGCTATCTGGACTACACTTCTTCCCACCCTGCTTCCTGTAAGGACTCCATCCCCCACTCCCAATTCCTCCGTCTACGCCGCATCTGCTCCCAGGATGAGGTGTTCCACACCAGGGCATCCGAAATGTCCTCATTCTTCAGGGAACGGGGGTTCCCCTCCTCCACCATAGATGAGGCTCGCACCAGGGTCTCTGCCATACCCGCAACACTGCTCTCTCTCCCCATCCCCCCATTCACAACAAGGGCAGAGTCCCCCTAGTCCTCACCTTTCACCCCACCAGCCGTCACATACAACAAGTGATCCTCTGTCAGTTTCGCCACCTCCAACATGACCCCACCACTCGCCACATCTTCCCATCTCCCCCATGTCTGCCTTCCGCAAAGACCGCTCCCTCCGTAACTCCCTTGTCAATTCTTCCCTTCCCTCCCGTACCACCCCCTCCCCGGATACTTTCCCTTGCAACCGCATGAGATGCAACACTTGTCCCTTCACCTCCCCCCTCCACTCCATTCAAGGACCTAAGCAGTCGTTCCAGGTGTGACAGAGGTTCACCTGCATCTCCTCCAACCTCATCTATTGCATCCGCTGCTCTAGAACCCGGCTGATCTACATCGGTGAGACCAAGCGGAGGCTTGGCGATCGTTTCGCCGAACACCTCTGGTCGGTCCGCAATAACTAACCTGACCTTCCGGTGGCTCAGCACTTCAACTCCCCATCCCATTCCGTATCCGACCTCTCTGTCCTGGGTCTCCTCCATGGCCACAGCCGAGCAACACCGGAAATTGGAGGAAATGCACCTCATATTCCGCTTGGGCAGTCTACATCCTGGGGGCTTGAACATTGAATTCTCCCAATTCCTGCTAGCCCTTGCTGTCCCCTCCCCTTCATCAGCCCTCTGGTTGTCTCCTCCCCTCCCCCAGCCCTCGGGCTCCTCCGCGTCTTTTTTCCTTTCTTCTCCCCAGTCTGAAGAAGGGTTTCGGCCCGAAACGTTGCCTATTTCCTTCGCTCCATAGATGCTGCTGCACCTGCTGAGTTTCTCCAGCATTTTTGTGTACCATCATATTTACTTACACGGCTTGCAATGCATTTATGATGTGGAAACATCATAGTGTCACACAACGTGGAAACAGGCTCTTCAGCCCAACTTGCCCACGTCGACCAACATTCCCCATCTAAGTTCATGTTCAGAAGTGATAGGAGAAGAATTAGGTAATTTGACCCAACAAGCCTAGTCCACCATTCAATCATGGCTGATCCATCTCTCTCTCTTAACCCCATTCTCCTGCCTTCTCCCCATAACCTCTGACACCCGTACTAATCATGAATCTATCTATCTCTGCCTTAAAAATATCCATTGACTAGGCCGCCATAGCCTTCAGTGAATTCCACAGATTCACCTCTGACTAATCCACACCACATCCTCTCTATCTACACGTTCCACCTGCCTGCTTTTGGCCCAAATCCCTCTAAACCTACCCTATCCATGTAATTGTCGAAATGTTTCAAACGTTGTGTTCATAACTGCCTCAACTATCTCCCCTGGCAGCTCGGTACATACACCCACCACCCTTTGTGTAAAAATGTTACCTCACCGGTTCCCATTCAATCTTTCCCCAATCACCCTTTGTGTAAAAATGTTACCTCACCGGTTCCCATTCAATCTTTCCCCAATCACCTTAAACCCATGTCCTCTAGTTCTTGATTCCCCTACTCTGGGCAAAAGACTCCATGCATTTATCCGATCTATGCCTCTCATGACCTTGTACATGTATATCTTTAGTTTAATTTAGCGATACAGTGCGTAAATAGGCCCTTCGGCCCATCGAGCCAGTGACGACCAGCGATCCCCGCACACTAACACTATCCTACACACACGAGGGACAATTTACAATTTTACCAAGTCAATTAGCCTACAAACCTGTACCTCGTTGGAGTGTGGGAGGAAACTGGACATCCCGGAGAAAACCCACACATGTCATGGGTAGAACGTACAATCTCTGTACAGACAGCCTCCGTAGTCAGGATCAAACCATGTTCTCTGGCGCTGTAAGACAGTGACTCTACCGCTGCTCCACCGTGTCAGTTATAGGCCCACCAGAGTGTCCTCGAAAGCTCTAGACCAGGGGTTCTCAACCAGGGGGGAAGTCCCCCCAGGGGGGGATTTCAGGTTTTCAGGGGGGGGAATTGGGACCACAGATTAGCAAACTCAAACTGTTAGAATGTTGATCTTTTTATTGCCTTTGAGCTCCCCAGGGCAGCACAAAATTCAGTATGCATCGGTTAGCTGCTATAAAAATAATCCATGTAAAATTGTAAATGTATCTGTACTAATATGGAAAAAATAAAGGATTTTCAGTATTATATGCATATTATTTGGAATGCACTTTTTGAGGCAGACAATCTTGGAAAGGAGGGGGGGAATGACATTCTGACATATGGTGAAAGGGGTGCATGGGGCAAACAAGGTTGAGAACCACTGCTCTAGACAGCAACAATGGAGGCAAACCTGGCTGAGATATTCCCTTTCTTGCACACAACCCACCTTCCAGACCCTTCGGGCAGCTCAGCGCGGGATTAGCCAAATGCCTGAAGCAAGTGGTTAGTATGCATATACACCTGTAATTGAAACAAAACAAAGAGCAGAAGATATTATGGAACGTTCCAAAATCCATTGTACCCATTCTGCTCAGCTTGTTTCTCCCTTCACTTAAGCACAGGGCTTTGCCAAGTCACATCTCCCAGTAGGAGATGTGTAGGAAGGAACTGCACATGTTGGCTTAAACCGAAGATAGACACAAAATGCTGGAGTAACTCAGCGGGACAGGCACCATCTCTGGAAGAAGGAATGTATGACAAAGAGGCTCGACCCGAAACGTCACCCGTCCTTCTCTCCAGAGATGCTGCCTGTCCCGCTGAGTCACTCCAGCACTTTGTGTCTATTCCCAGTAGGAGATTCTACTTGTAAAGCCAGCCGCTCTCCTTAGTCACAGGCTTCGGGAATCTAATGCCGATAAGATTCCTTTCGAACTCCATCTGGTGACGTGTTCAACAATTCTCATCACAATTAGGGTGTCAGGGGTTATGGGGAGAAAGCAGGAGAATGGGGTTAGGAAGGAGAGACAGATCAGCCATGATTGAATGGCAGAGTAGACTTGATGAGCCGAATGGCCTAATTCTGCTGCTATCACTTATGAACACTTATGAACTCATAAGGTACAATGACTCAGAGGCTCAGGAGAGATTCTGAACCTGTAATTCAAGTTCCTGGCCCAACGTTAGTAATAGTCCAGTATGTTGTTAATCCACAAAGATTATTGTCTATTGTCTATTACCAGGCAAACTTTGTCCCACTGAAACAAGAGCAACAAGCTAATATAACTAAAAACCCCAAACACTAGAATGGTTTTCCAATAATCACAGTCATCAGATCAAAAAATACTTTGTTTTAGCAATGGTAGTCAAAATAAAAATGCTGGAGAAACTCAGCGGGTGAGGCAGCATCTATGGAGCGAAGGAAATAGGCAACGTTTCGGGCCAAAACACTTCTTCAGACCAATTATGTGTCACTCAGGGAGCTGCAGATAGATCAGTTAGAAAAAAATAAATCAATCATATAATCTTCATGATTCACCATAAAGTCATAGTTATAGTCATACAGCGTGGAAACAGAGCCTTCGGCCTAACTTGCCCGCACCGACCAACATGTCCCATCTACAATAGTCCCACCTACCTGCCTTTGGCCCATATCCCTCTAAACCTGTTTTATCCATGTACCTGTCTAAATGTTTCTTAAATGTGGCGATGGTACCTGCCTCAACTACCTCCCACGGCAGCTCGCTCCACCACCCATTGTGTGAAAAAGTTACCCCTCGTGCCACTCTTAAATCTTTCCCACCAAACAGAATTCTACAACTCGCAAAATTCCATATTATAGACAACAGTGAGAACGAGATGATGCCACTGTAACCTGAGGAAGTAGTTCTATAGATAATTGTGGTGTGTGTATTGGACTCCACATTAGAGTGAATACACACAACTGGAATCCACACTGATCCATAGCAAAATAGATCAAAAATCCAAGTAATTTGAGGGCCCGTGACCTTTCAGGTACATTAGAGGCAATAGAGTACTCGGAGCAGCCCACGTTATAACACTTCAAAAGTAGACAAAAATGCTGGAGAAACTCAGCAGGTGCAGCATCATCTAAGGAGCGAAGGAAATAGGCAACGTTTCGGGCTGAAACCTTATGTTCTGATGAGTAGCGACTTTGAGTCCTGAAAAGCGCTATATAAATAAAATCTATTATTATTATTATTATTGACTCCGAGAATTTCAAGATTGTGAAATATGTGTAAAAACATTTCACGTTTGCATGCTAGTAGCAAATGAGTGGACTGAAGTGCGGCTATTTGCCAGAGTTAAAGTCCAATACCATTGTGCTTCCTCATCAGTCTTTAGAAACATTTGCCCTTGTGTCTGCAACCACCGGCACTATTTTATTTTTGCTGAATTTTGCGACGTAATTTCCCACGACATTTCCATATCAGCACTTGTCTTTGACTGGGACAGAGATAACATTGTGTAAATGGCAAAGATATTCACAGATAACAGGGTCGGCACGGTGGCGCAGTGGTAGAGTTGGTGCCTTACAGCGCCAGGGACCCAGGTTCGATCCTGGCGGGTGCTGTCTGTACACAGTTTGTACGTTCTCCCGTGACCTGTGTGGGTTTTCTCCGAGATCTTCGGTCTCCTCCCACACTCCAAAGATGTACAGGTTTGTAGGTTAATTGACTTGGGAAAAATGTAAAATTGTCCCTAGTGTGTAGGGTAGTGTCAATGTATGGGGACTGCTGGTCAGCGTGGTCTCGGTGGGCCAAAGGGTATGTTTCCGCACTGTATCTCTAAACTAAACTAAACTACACTAAACTCTTGGTCCATAGGTTTCGATCACCATGGGTGAAGAATTTTTAAGTAACCTTTGCTCTATAGCCTAAGTGGATAGGAATCAGTAGCAAAGAAAGAGTATCTCTCCATAACACTGTAGCCTTCATATATGAAATACATCGCTGATGATCCAGTTGGCTTAATTCTGATCTTTCTTCACTAATGTTTTCTTTCATATTTCCACTTTCAGGTTCTGAAAATGTGTTTGACTTGGAACCTCTGTTTCTCTTTCCCTGGATGCTGCCTGACGTTTGACTTTAGACTTTCGAGATACAGCGCAGAAACAGGCCCTTCGGCCCACTGATTCCGCGCCGACTGGTGACCACCACCTGTACACTCGCGCTATCCTACACACACAAAGGACAATTTACAGAAGGCCAATCAACCAACAAGCCTGCACGTCTTTGGAGTGGGGGAGGAAACCGGAGCACCCGGAGAAAACACACTTCGTTAAAGGGAGAATGTACAGACTCTGTGCAGACAGCTCCCATAGTCAGGATCGAACCCGGGTCTCTGGCGCTGTGAGGCCACAACTCTACCGTTGCACCAGCGTGCCCACCTGCTGAGTGGTTCCACATCTCAAGTCAAGTCAAGTCAAGAGAGTTTATTGTCATGTGTCCCAGATAAGACAATGAAATTCTTGGTTTCTATTCTCTTTTTATCTCAATTCCAAGTGGCCCTCGTCGATTTTATAGCCATTGAGGGAAGTCCCAAAGATGTGTTGGCTTTGATATGAAAAACTAACTTTATAATATTTCATAATACATTCGGCTAGTCTCTGCTAATTAGTTTGTACCTATTCCCTTCCCACACAGCCTCTCATTCCATATTTACCTCAACCTGTTATTTTAGGCTTTCCTGTATTCTATTCCTTTCACATTTCTGACTTACATGTAAACCATCCTCACAGAACCTCATTCATTCCTTGTACCTTTTCATACCTTTAGTTTCCCTCTCCCCTGACTCTCAGTCTGACAAAGGGTCTCGACCTGAAACGTCACCTATTCCCTTTTCTCCAGAGATGCTGCCAGACCCCTGAGTTACTCCAGCATTTGTGTCTGAAGAAGGGTCTTGACCCAAAACGTCACCTATTCTTTTTCTCCGGAGATGCTGCCTGACTCATTGACTTACTCCAACATTTTGTGCTTATCGAAGTTTAAAAACATTATTTATTGTTTGGTCGTCATTTCCCATTTTCCCAATAAAATTAAACCTGGGTAGCTGAACAAAACAATTCATCGCCCGCGAGGCAGTACAAGATTTCAAAACATTATTTATAGTTTGTAGGCCATTTTTCATTTTCCCAAATAAAATGAATATTAGGTTGCTCCAGAAACCAATCCTTCAGTCACAAGTCAGCATCAAGCTAGATATCTCTCTGAAGCTGGGGAAATATTCATCAATTTCAAAATCAAAAAAGACTAATTTACATCAAGTAAAAGCGAAAGATTATGACAGAACCAGAATTGAAATGAAGATCAAAAACAGAAAATGCTGAAATACTCAGCAGGTAAGGTAGCCTCTGTGGAAGGAGAGACAAGAACCAATGTTTCAGGTCAATGACCCTTCCTCAGGACTTTTATTGTCAGCATCCCCTTTTGCACCATTCCTCTACACTTAAGATAGACATAAAATGCTGAAGTAACTCAGCGGGTCAGGCAGCATCGCTGGAGAAACGGAATAGGTGACATTTCGGATTGTAACCCTTCTTCAGGAAGGGTTACTTATCTGAGGAAAGACATTCTTGCCATAGAGGGAGTACAGAGAAGGTTCACCAGACTGATTCCTGGGATGGCAGGACTTTCATATGAAGAAAGACTGGATAGACTCGGCTTGTACACGCTAGAATTTAGAAGATTGAGGGGGGATCTTATAGAAACTTACAAAATTCTTAAGGGGTTGGACAGGCTAGATGCAGGAAGATTATTCCCGATGTTGGGGAAGTCCAGAACTAGGGGTCACAGTTTAAGGATAAGAGGGAAGTCTTTTAGGACCGAGATAGAAAATCATTTTTTACACAGAGAGTGGTGAATCTGTGGAATTCTCTGCCACAGAAGGTAGTTGAGGCCAGTTCATTGGCTATATTTAAGAGGGAGTTAGATGTGGCCCTTGTGGCTAAAGGGATCAGGGGGTATGGAGAGAAGGCTGGTACAGGATACTGAGTTGGATGATCAGCCATGATCATATTGAATGGCGGTGCAGGCTCGAAGGGCCGAATGGCCTACTCCTGCACCTATTTTCTATGTTTCTATGTTTCTATGTTTCAGACTCAGAATTTACTGAATCTGTATATTCCCTCTCCCCTGATTCTGAAGAATCTGAAGAAGGATCTTGACCTGAAACATCTCAAATTCCTTTTCTCCAGAGATGCCTGCCTGACCCGTTGAGTTACTGTTACTCCAGCGTTTTGTGCCAATCTTAGGAGAAATCTGAATATGCTCAGCGCATCAGGCATACCTATCAACCAGTCAGCCCCTTAAGCAGAGGAATCATCTCGGCAGATAGATACAAAAAGCGAGAGTAACGCAGCGGCTCAGGCAGCATCTCTGGAGAAAGGGAACAGGTGACATTTGGGGTCGAGACCCTTCTTCAAACCCAAAACGACACCTCTTCTTTTTCTCCAGCATTACTCCAGCATTCTGTGTCTATCTTCAGTGTAAACCAGCATCTGCAGTTCCTTCCTACACATTTGGTTTCCACCAGGCTTAACCTGTTCCAGATGTTGTTAAAGCCAGCTGTGCCACCACACCTCCTTTCCCTTTCTGCAGTCAGCCCTGTAAACACAGCAGACACTTGCAACACATGGAAACAAACTCAATAAAACGTTCACAGAGCCAGCCAGACAAACCCAATGAAACTGCAGCTGAAGAACTGTTTGACCCTTTGTCCTTCATTACCCGCTGAAGCAAAAGAGCATCAAGGGAAGCTCTTTCAAGGACAAAATTCAGAAGGAAAGAGTAATTAATGCTGCTCTTTTAGTTCAGAGATCCAGCGCGGAAACAGGCCCTTCGGCCCATCGAGTCCGCATCAACCAGCGATCCCCGCACATTAACACTATCCTACACACACTAGGGGACAATTTACATTTATACCAAATCCAATTAATCTACAAACCTGTCCGCCTTTGGAGTGTGGGAGGAAACCGAAGATCTCAGAACAGACCCACGCACGTCACGGGGAACAACGTGCAAACTCCGTACAGACAGCACTGGTAGTCAGGATCAAACTGGGGTCTCTGGCGCTGTAAAGCAGCAACTTTACCACTGCACCACCTTATCTTCAAACCCTGGCTCCCAGAGTAACGACCATCAACTTGACTAAGCAGTCGCACCGCACTGAAATTCCTCTATCCAAGTACAAAGTTGCCAAGCTGCAAGATGCCAACTGGTCCATTGAGTTTGTTCCACACTCCTGATAGCTGGGGCTATCTTTGCCTCTCTCCTCATTCCTCTGCAGCCATTTTATCTCTTAGGAGAGTCAAATCTTCAAGGCATTAAACATCGTAAATGCTAAAGAACTCATCATATTTGCACTTTCTTACAGCAGAGGTCGTTCGGCCCATCAAGTCTATGCCAGCAATCTCATTAGCCTCAATTCCCACATCCATTTCTGTTCAATCTCCCCTTTGTTACCATGCCCAGCCATACCCCAATACTGTTACCCACATCGGAGTGAGTGGTTTCCATTGCAGGAGTGGGTTTCTGAAGGTAAATCTGACGAGATGATGAATTATAGGGCAGGAGACTCACAGGAGGAACATGAATTAATCTATTTTTTGAAGACTACAGATGTTGGAAACCTGAAATGAAAAAAACAGAAAACAGTGGAAACAGTCGACAGGTTAGACAGCAACTTGGAAAGAGAAACAGAATTAATATTTCAGATCCAAGACCTTTTATCAAATGGGGAAAGGGAACAAGGTGCCACAGTACAAACACCATACAAACAGCACCCGTAGTCAGGATCGTACCTGGGTCTCTGGTGTGTCAAGGGCCTGTCCCACTTGGCCATCATTTGCGCGCCATTTACACGACCTGGTAGTGTGTGGGTAGCGTGTGGGTAGCGCGGGACGAGCGCATGGAGTGGTGTGGAGGAGTGTGGAGTTGCGCGCGGTATCGCGCAGCGCGCCAGGAATCCGTCCTGTACGAAATCTTCGCGCGCCACCGGCCTGTCGCGTAAATGACGGCCAAGTGGGACGCCCTGGCGCGGCGCAACGTTTCACCTCCAACAGCAGCAGAAGCAGGCAAGCGATCTCCGAGCTCGACCTGGGGTTCACGGCTGTTGCGGATCCGAATTCGCCCCCACTCCTACTCCCAGAGTGGGGCCAAGACGATTGGAGATAGACACAAAATGCAGGAGTAACTCAGCGGGACCCGCAGCATCTCTGGAGAGAAGGAATGGGTGACGTTTCGGGTCGAGACGCTTCTTCAGACCCTTCTTCGTCCCGCTGAGTTACTCCTGCATTTTGTGTCCATCTTCAAATGACGTCACGCGCTCCAGACGGCTGTGCGAACGCATGATGACGCGCGCGACCGTCGCGCGTCAGTCACTACCGGCCTGTCGCGTAAATGACAGCCAAGTGGGACGGGCCCTTAAGGCATTTTATCGGGATGCACCACAGCTTGGTTTGGGAACAGCTCCATCCAAGACCGCGAGAAATTGCAGAGAATTGTGGACGCAGCCCAGACCATCACACAAACCAACCTCCCTTCCATTGATTCCATCTACACTTCAAGTTGCCTTGGCAAAAATCAAGGATCAGTCTCACTCCCTCTTCTCCCCTCTCCCATCAGGCAAGAGGTACAGAAGTGCGAAAACGCACACCTCCAGATTCAGGGACAGTTTCTTCCCAGCAGTTATCAGGCAACTGAACCGTCCTATGACCAACCAGAGATTTCCCATCTACCTCATTGTAGACCTCTTATCTTTAATCGGACCTTGGGCGTTCCAACGCCAGCGTGTGGAGATGGGGGCTCCGCCAGAGCCCAGCCTGTGAATGCGGAGCAGAAGAACAGACAGCCAACCACGTCATCTCTGGGTGCCCGCTCTACCACCCACCAAATGGAGCTCAGGGCCTGGCAGACATTGACGCCAACAGAGACAACAACCTGGCTGCTCAACACCCGGCTTGAGATCTAACTATTCCTTTGGTTTAGGAAGAAGGAGAAGAATCTTACTGGACTATCTTGCTCTAAACATTATTCCATTGATTGTGTATCTGTACACTGTGGACAGCTTGTTTGTAATCGTGTTGTATTTTCATTGATTTTCACTGCACCTTGGTGATGATAAACTAAATTAAACTTCAAAAAAAAAAAAAAAAAAAAAAAAAAGAGTGGGGCCAAGACGATTGGAGATAGACACAAAATGCAGGAGTAACTCAGCGGGACCCACAGCATCTCTGGAGAGAAGGAATGGGTGACGTTTCGGGTCGAGACGCTTCTTCAGACCCTTCTTCGTCCCGCTGAGTTACTCCTGCATTTTGTGTCTATCTTCAAATGACGTCACGCGCTCCTGTCGCGTAAATGACGGCCAAGTGGGACAGGCCCTTAAGGCGACAACCAACCGCTGCTCCACTGTCCCTCCCAGGTAGTTTAGCTCTCAGGATCTCAGGCACGTGCAAGCTTCAGCACTGCACCAAGATGGTGATCCTTGGAAACTCTGCAACCCACCACGCCTCACCCCAGCCAGCGAGTTCTAAACTCTCTCTATTGATTAAACCTTCTTTCTGCATCTCCCCCGATACCCCCCTCCCCCCCTCCCAACCTCACCCAGAGCTTTAAGTGAGATTCCTTATTATTTCCAAAACCGCAGGGAATATTGTCACACTGCATTCCATTGAGTTGCATAAACCTGTTTGAGTAATACAAAGCACAACTGTGACCACTCCACATCCACATCCACAGACACTTTTTAATTGCTTCCATGACAAGAAAGAAAACTGATTTATTTGTTTAATTTACTTTCGCCTTCCAGTGAGACGAACTCTCGAAGCAAGAACAAACTACTTATATTTATCCTGAGTCCGATGCCAGAAATTCAAAGCAATGCTTTTCTATCTTCGGTGAACGGTATCTTATATATTTTTGACACTGTGTGGCAACTGTTGGGACTGGTGCTAATACAGTTTTTAAAAAAAGACATTGTTTTGCGTGAATTCAGGTTGTGGACATGTTCATAGATGTGTTCGCAAGGGTGTAAACTGAGTGCAAAAATAGAGATCCATTAAAGTGGAAAAGTTTCCAAACTAAGTATGCAATTCAAATGCGATCCTTATGCAGGGTCTCGAGTAGAAATGTTGACCATCCCTCTGCCACCACAGAGGCTGGTGAGCCCATTGCGTTGTAGAGACATAGAGTCATACAGTGTGTAAACAGGCCCTTCAGCCCAACTTGCCCATGCTGACCTACATGCCCCTGCAACATTACCGCATCGCAATGGGCTAAGTGTTCGGCTGGCAACCGGAAGGTAGCCGGTTCGAATCCCGCTTGGAGTGCATACTGTCGTTGTGACCTTGGGCAAGACACTTCACCCACCTTTGCCTGCGTGTGAATGTGTGTGAGTGATTGGTGGCGGTCGGAGGGGCCGTAGGCGCAGATTAGCAGCCACGCTTCCGTCAGTCTGCCCCAGGGCAGCTGTGGCTACAGAAGTAGCTCACCACCACCGAGTGTGACTGAGGAGTGAATGAATAATGCGATGTAAAGCGCCTTGAGTATTAGAAAGGCGCTATATAAATCCCATCCATTATTATTATTATTATGTACCTAGGTACAGTAAAGCTTTTCACTGTATGTCGGTACATGTGACAATAAACTAACTAACTAACCGCACTAGTCCCACCTGCCTGCGTTTGGCCCATATCCTTCAAAACCTATCCTGTCCATTGTATCCTTCCATACATTACGATAGTACCTCAACCTGAAATGTTAAAGGGGCTGTCCCACTTGGGCGACCTAATCCGCGAATTCTGGCGAGTTTGCCCTCGACTCATACTCGCTGCATGGTCGACACGAGGTCATGGAAGGTCTTTGTAACTCTCCTTCATGCTCGAGAGTAGTCCCGTGTACTCGAGGCCTCAGCTACGTGGTGGCGTATTTTTCAACATGTTGAAAAATGCCCGCGAGTAAAAAAAGGTCACCATGGAAAAAGACGATGCTTTTTTTACTAGGTTTAGTCGTAGTAGGTCATAGTAGGTTGGCATGTTAGTCGTAGGTAATCGAGGGTAGTCGAAGGTAATCGAAGGTAGTTGAAGGTAGTCGTAGACATTCATTATCATAGTCAAAGGGAGGTCGAAGGGAGGTCGAAGGAGATCGAAGGAGGTCGTCATCACTCTCCACTATTCGGTGTCCAATTTTCCCGAAGTTACTTGTAGCTAGTCGAAGCTGGTCTTCAACATAGTCGAAGGAGGTCAAAGGAGGTCTTCTACATAGTCAAACTCTCCTAAACTCTTCTAAACTCGCCAATTAGGTCGCCCAAGTGGGACAGCCCCTTAACTGTTTCTCTCTCCACTGATGCTGCCTGACCTGCTGAGCGTTTTCAGCCTTTTCTATTTCTATTTCAAATTTCCAACATCTGCTATTTTTCTTTGTGATTTTCAGTGAATGTGTTCAATGCTAATCTGGAAAAAAAAAGAGCAATCATCTTTTTCCAAACAACCTCGGCCATCTGCGAGAGATTAATGTACTGCAGTTTCTGCTCATACTTTGCACACCATATCAGTGAGTTTTGAGATGCATAATCCCTTTGATTCTGTGACTGTGTCTCTGGTCTGAATATGAATATGATTTTGTTGAGAGAACATAGCTAGCGCAAGAACAGGCCATTTGGCCCACAATGTCTGTGTTGAACATGATGCCAAGACAAAATATCTTATCCTGTACGCCACATAATCCATATCCATCCATTCGCTGCAAATACACATGCCTCTCCGCAAGTGCCATAAATGCCCCGATCATATCTGCCTCAACCACTACCCACTGACAACAGATTCCAGGCACAAACCATCCTCTAACTAAAGAACTTGCCCCGCACACCTCCTTTAAACGTTACCCCTCTCACCTTAAAGCTATGCCCTCTAGTATTTAATTTTCCCATCCTGGGAAAGATGTTCTGGCTGTCCAGGCTATCTATACTCTCATCATTTTATATACTTCCATCAGGCAACCTCTGGCACTCCAGGAAAACAATCCAAGTCTGGCAACCTTTCCCTGTAGCTGATTCCCCTTAATTCAGGCACCATTCGGTTGAAACCTCCTCTGCATCCTTTCCAAAGCCTCCACATCCTTCCTGTAATGGGGTGACCATAACTGCACAAGACTCCAAATGTTCCCTGACAAAGTCCTATGAAGCTGCATCATGATTTCCTGACCTGGCACAGCGGTAGAGTTGCTGCCCCACATCGCCAGGGACTCGGGTTCGATCCTGTCCGCAGGTGCCGTCTGTACGGAGTTTGTACATTCTCCCCGTGACCTGCATTGGTTTTCTCCGGGAGCTCCAGTTTCCTCCTGCGCTCCAAAAAACAATTGGCTTGGTAAAAATTGTAAATTGCCCCTAGTGTGTGCAGGATAGTGCTAGTATGTAGTGATTGCTGGATGGCACAGACTCGGTGGGCCGAAGGGCATGTTTCTGCCCTGTATCACTAAACTAAACTAAACTCAACTAAGCTTATAATCAATACCCTGACTGATGAAGGCAAGCATACCATATGCTGCAATGATGAGACACTACTGGCCTTTGCAAGTTGTTCCAAAGTTGTCTTTGCGGAATGATCTTTGAAGTCTACATAACCTTGATATCCAGACTCACTGATTCCGGGATCACAGATGTCCATTTATTTTTTTCCCTCTGTGGAATAATGTTGGCATCGCAAATAATGGTGCCATGAATTAACAGAACTGGGCGTTCTGGCAGCACCTGTTCCCCTAATGTGGGGAGCACGAAGGGCGAGATAACTCAATCATTCAACGATACTTCATTGTCACATTACAGCCCGGTTAAATCATACAGCAGACCAGACGTACAGCAGTGCACAAACGTTGCCACGTTTCTGGCCGACAAAGTTACAGAAGTTCACCCGACAGTCCTATCTACTGCCTGCCACCACACATGGTCCCACGCTGGATTCCTCTTCGATCTTGGCGAACCCTGCCCCACCCCCTGCCGGGTCCCTTTCTTCCTTTAGAGAACAGGGTAGAGAGTGAAACCACCTCATAGAGTCACACAGCATGGAAACAAGCCCTTCGGCTCAAATAGCCCTTGCCACCCTATATGCCCCATCTACACTAGTCCCACCTGCCCCACATTTAGCCCATATCCCTCTAAACATTTCCTATCCATGTACCTGTGTTACATGTACCACATGTCTTTTAAGTGATGTTATAGAACCTGCCTCAACTACCCCCTCCCGTTCCACTGCCTCCTCTCGTTCCACCGTGTGAGGGTGCATCTGGTGGAGCTGCTCCCTCACGGCTCCTGTGACCCCGGTTCAATCCTGACCTCTGCCACAACTTGCGTTGAGTTTGCATGTTCTCCCCGTGACTGCACGCATTTCCCTTCGATGCTCCAGCTTCCTGCTGTAATCATAAAGATGTACAAATTAGCGGATTATTTAATCATTGCGTCGGTGAGTGGCAGTGTGGGAGGAATTACTGGGAATGCAAGGGTAATAAAATGGGATTAGTGTTGCATTAATGTAACTGGGTGCTTGGTGGTCAGCACAGAGCCAGTGGGTTGGGCCTCTTTGCCTGCTTCATGTTCATAAATTCATAAGTGATAGGAGCATAATTAGGCCATTCGGCCCATCAAGTCTACTTCGCCATTCAATCACAGCTGATCAATCTTTCCCTCTCAACCCCAATCTCCTGCCTTCTCCCCATAACATGGCTGATCATCCATAACTGAGTTGGATGATCAGCCATGATCATATTGAATGGCGGTGCAGGCTCGAAGGGCCGAATGGCCTACTCCTGCACCTATTTTCTATGTATCTATCTAACCCCTGACACCCACACCAATCAAGAATCTATCTATCTCTGCCTTAAGATTGTTAAGGGTTTGGACACGCTAGATAGAGGCAGGAAACATGTTCCCGATGTTGGGGGAGTCCAGAACCAGGGGCCACAGTTTAAGAATAAGGAGTAAGCCATTTAGAACGGAGACGAGGAAACACTTTTTCTCACAGAGAGTGGTGAGTCTGTGGAATTCTCTGCCTCAGAGGATGGTGGAGGCGGGTTCCCTGGATGCTTTAAAGAGAGAGCTAGATAGGGCTCTTAAAAATAGCGGAGTCAGGGGATATGGGGAGAAGGCAGGAACGGGGTATTGATTGGGGATGATCAGCCATGATCACATTGAATGGCGGTGCTGGCTTGAAGGGCCGAATGGCCTACTCCAGCACCTATTGTCTATTGTCTATCAAAAATATCTATTGACTTGGCCTCCACAACCCTTTGTGGCAGTGAATTCCACAGATTCACCACCCTCTCAGCCTGCTGTTTAACTCTAAGTTATTCTTGGACAGTTCTTGTTCAGACGACCAAGCCTTTTGATACCAAGCCGGGATTTTTGGCTGTGTGACAATTGCATGACAGTGTGATGGCCCTGTCCCACGGGCAGGCGGTTACTGGCGGTGTAGCAGGAAGTTGGGACCGCGCGTGGACCGCCTGCCCGTGGGACAGGGCCTTGAGTGCTTTGAAGAAGGCATTGACTGGCAAAATGCATCCTGAGCAAAATCATTATCAGGCCCAGCTCACCTCAGCATTCTTTGCGAGGGTATGTCTTGCCCGCTTGCTTCTGCATGTGGTCGCCTGGCAACGAAACGAACAAGGAACATCCAAGTTCATAAAATTTCCCACAATAGATCTGAAAGTAATGGAAACAGTTTGGAGGGAAGCAAAAGAACCACTTCTACATATTTGGCCCAGAGATCTGTGCAGAAGGCACTGAAGCCAAATCAATATTTTTATATTAATGGCATATTTGTGTGCAAAGGAATTGGAACGAAAAGTCCTTGGTCATAAGTCACTGGGAGAAAAGTCAGGTAAGTGAGCAGAGCAGAACCGTTGAAACTCTGGAATTAAAATTCGGTTTGACTTTGGACTTTAGAAACTTTAGAGATACAGCACAGAGACAGGGCCTTCATCCCATCTAGTCCATGCTGACCAGCGATCACCCCTGTGCACCAACACTATCCTACACACTAGGAACAATTTACAATTTTACCAAAGCCAATTAAGTGACAAACCTGGACGTCTTTGGAATGTGGGAGGAAACCGGAGCACCCGGAGAAAACCCATAAGGTCACAGGGAGAACGTACAAACTCCGTTCAGTGTGAGGGGGAAAGTTTAAATGAGATGAGCGGGGAAAGTTCTTTTTACACCAAGATCGGCAATGCCTGGACCTGCTGCCAAGAGTATTGGAAATAGATATGATAGTGGTGTTTAAGAGGCTTTTAGATAGGCGCATGGATATAGTATACTCACCTTAAACCTATGTCCTCTGGTTTCTCGACTACCCTACTCTGGGTGAAAGACTGCGTGTGTTTTTTTAATGTTTAAACATTTAAAAAAAAAATTTATTAGAAGTAAGTACAATTGTATACAATCATATTGTCATAATACATTTTATGTACAGCTTCATATTTAAATTTTTTTTATAATAAGGAAGAAAAAGAAAAAGAAGTTAGATAATGAAAAATAGAAAAATGTGAGATATATAGTGTGTGGAAAAGAAAAATAGAGAGTGAAAGAAGAAAGTTAAAGAATAGAAAATAGGAAAAAGAGAATAAAAGAAGAAAAGGGAAGAAAAAGAAAAAAGAAGTAAAGAGATCTTATTTATAATCTTGAGCATCCCTCGCCCAGTCACGAGTTAGCTTTTACAATTATGTTGCACCATATGATTCCAAAAAGACGACAAATGGAGACCAACTCATTGTGAATTGGTCAAATTTATCTATTAGGAGGAATCGCATTTCCTCAAGATGTGCGGTGTCCAACATACTTGCAGACTGCGTGTGTTGAGGACATTAAGCTGAGGACATCTCAACCTCCTCCTCAGCCCAGTGCTGCCTCTTTCCAGTCAGATACACGATAGGCTTGGATAAACCACAACCCAAATTTGGGAGACTGAAGAAGGGTCTTGACCCGAGACGTCACCTATTCCATTTATCCAGAGATGCTGCCTGATCCACTGAGGTACTCCAAGCATTTTGTGTCTCTCTTGGGAAAAGCAACGGTATTTTCCAAACAAAACATCATTGCTTCAGTTCAGTCTTAACCCTCTGACTTAAATACAGTTTTGTTTTTTCAGTTTAGAGACCCAGTGCGGAAACAGGCCCTTTGGCCCACAGAGTCCGCGACAACCAGCGATCCCTGTACACGAGCACTACCCTACACACTTTTTAAACTAATTTACTAATTCACACTAATTTACAATTTTTTACCGGTGTGAAAGATACATCTTCTAGATGCGCTGGGACGCATCCTCAGTGATGTGATCTGGGGTCATCGGGTGTTTCGGGTCTCACAACATCAGACACCCTCGCCCAGGCGACCCAGCCGGGGTTGATCAGGCCCCGACTTGTGTCCCAACAGCAACCGCCCACGGATCAGCCCTCTTAATCCAAAGCCACCTGGTGGCTTTCTCTGCGGCTTCGCTTGCGGATTGAATGGCCCTCTTCTTTGCCAGCCCCGTAATGCCCAACTGGTTGAGGACTTTGCAGAGTCTCTACAGCCCACCTCTATGGGCTCATAGTATGTCTTCCAGCCGCTGTCCTGGCACATCTCCAGCAGTTCCTGGTACTTTGCGCGTTCCCTCTCATTAGCCAATTAACCTACAAACCTACATGTCTTTGGAGTGTGGGAGGAAAGCGTAGCTCTCTGAGAAAACCCACGTGGTCACAGGGAGAACGTACAAACTTTGTACTGACAGCACTCATAATCAGGATCAAAGCCAGGTCTCTGGCGCTGTAAGGCAGCAACTCTACCGCTGCGTCACCATGCCGCCCTTCAGGGTTAATAAGTTTCTCTGAGGTTCTGGAGTTTTCTTCATGGCGATGTTTTTTTCCTTCCTTTGGACAAAGCTGCGTTCAATCTCCTTTGTGCAATGGTTTAAAGTTTTCCAAATAGTTGATTATATGGGGAAGCTACCAGGAAGACCGGTGGACAGTGGCAGTCAATAAAGCTCGTGCCATGCTGTGATCTCTCTATGCATTTCTTACAACATGGGTCTCTTAGTTTGCAGTGAGGTACAGTGATGACGCTACTGGCCCAGTGATCCATAAAACTCTGACAGCTGTGTTATTTCAGTTAAAATAATCTGTGGAAAATAAATAAGGAAACTGGGTCTTGGTAATGGTGACCATAAAACGACAGGATTGCTGTAAAAACCTCATCTGGTTCACTGACCTCTCTGCAGGAATGGAAATCTGCCATCCTTACCCAATCTGGTCGATGAGAGCCACTTAACCAGAGCTAAGCATATGACTCAGTTATGTCAGAGGAATAGCAGTGGTTCAAAAAGGGAGCTCTCCGCATCTTTTTCCAGGGTGAATGAGGAGGGCAATGAATGTTGGCCTTGTCAGTAACGCCCAGAGCTTGAAAATGAATAAATAAGAAAATAACACAGCCCCGACCATCACAACCCTTGTGTTCCCCTTCTCCCCGTCCCTACCCCACCCTAATCATTCTACTAGTTTCACTGTTGATATCGTGTTTAAGAAGGAACTGCAGATGCTGGAAAATCAAAGGTAGACAAAAATGCTGGAGAAACTCAGCGGGTGAGGCAGCATCTATGGAGCGAAGGAAATAGGCAACGTTTCGGCACGAAACGTTGCCTATTTCCTTCGCTCCACAGATGCTGCCTCACCCACTGAGTTTCTCCAGCGTTTTTGTCTACCTACACTGTTAATATCTCTTCGTTAATACCTCCTCCACGGCCAACAGTGGACCATTGTGGGCTCCTGAGTCATCGGTGCCGGTTCGGAGTTGTCCTGTACCTTTTCACACCTCTGGTTTCCCTCTCCCCTGACTCTCAGCCTGAGGAAGGGTCTCGACCCGAAACGTCACCTATTCCTTTTCTCCAGAGATGCTGCCTGACCCGTTGAGTTACTCCAGCATTTTGTGCCTATTTCAGTGTAAGCCGGCCTACGCAGTTCATTCATCCGCAAACCTCCCTTCCATTGACTCCATTTACACCTCAGGCTACCTCGGCAAGGCCAGCAGCAGAATCAAGGACCAGTCTCACCCCGGTCACTCCCTCTTCTCCCTTCAGGCAAGAGGTATAGAAGTGTGAAACTCACACCTTCAGATTCAAGGACAGCTATCAGGCAACTGAACCATTCTATCAATGACTAGAGAGTGGTCCTGAGCTACCATCTACCTCGTTGGAGACCCTCAGACTATCTTTAATCGGATTTTACTGGACTTTATCTTACACTGATCATTATTCCCTCTATCTTGTATCTGTTCAAGTTCAAGTTCGTCAAGTGAGTTTATTGTCATGTGTCCCAGATAGGACAATGAAATTCTTGCTTTGCTTCAGCACAACAGAACATAGAAGGCATTGACTACAAAACAGATCAGTGTGTCCATATATCATTATATAAATATATACACACATGAATAAATACACTGATAAAGTGCAAATAACAGATAATGGGCTATTAATGTTCATAGTTTTGTCCGAGCCAAGTTTAATTGCCTGATGGCTGTGGGGAAGAAGCTATTCCTGAACCTGGTCGTTGCAGCCTTCAGGCTCCTGTACCTTCTACCTGAAGGTAGCAGGGAGATCTGTACACTGTGGACGGCTTGATGTATTGTCTTTCTGCTGACTCGCTAGCACTCAACAAAAACTTGTCATTGTACCGGCTGTACAGTCACTGTCCTGCTGTGCACATGACAATATTACTAAACTACCTAACTAACAACTCATGGTAATGCAGGGACCAAAGAAGAGAGTGTAGATGCTGAAATCTTGAGCAAAAAATCAAACGTGCTGGAGGAACTCAGTGGGTGAGGAAGCATCTGTGGAGGGAATGGACAGACAACATTTCAAATCAGGGTCCCTTCTTCAGTCTGAAGAGGAATCCCGACCTGAAAATTCATTTGTCTCGTGGCCTCCACAGATGCTGCCTGACCCATTGAGTTTCTCCAGCACTTTGTCTTTCGCTCAAGGGAAATTAGGTTATCGGAAACTAGCATGACAGGTTTAGAGAAGGATTAATGAAACAATTGTGATCCTGAAATTTGTAAATAGAGGCACCAAATACAAACAGCAAGAAAGTTTTGGTTGAAACAGTACAATATTTTCGTTCACTTGCAACTGGTGAATTGTATACACTTTTTGTCCATACTTTGGGACGGTTGCAAAGTTCCTAAAGAGAGTGATACCAAAACAGTGCGTGTAGGAAGGAAGTCAATTACACTGAAGATAGGCACAAAATGCTGGAGTAGCTCAGAGAGTCTGGCAGCATCTCTGGAGAAAAGTAATAGGTGGCGGTTCAGGTCAACACCCTGCTTCAGACTGAGGTCTGATGTCGATTCAGTCTGAAGAAGGGTCTCGACACGAAACGTCACCTATTCCTTTTCTGACCAGCTGATGTTACTCCAGCGTTTTGTCTCTATTACTAAAGCAGTGCCATTGAGGATCGGGAATCTGGTGTTCTTGCAGCATAGAATGTTGGGAGGAAGACACAAAGAAATGGAGATGCTGCAATCATGCGTGGACACAAAGCGCTGGAGTTACTCAGTGGGTCGGGCAGCATCTATGGAGGGCATGGGTAGGCATAGTTTCAGGTCAGGATCCTTCTTCAGACTTGAGAGGAAACCTTTTTTTGGAGGATGTGCAAGATGGAACTCAGATTTCCCAGAAGGTGCCTGGATATTAGCTCAAGGAGAGGTTAGACAGACTTGGATTATTTTCTCTGGAATGGTGGAGGGAGCAGGGAGACCTGATGGAAGTATATAAAATTATAAGAGGCGCAGATAGGGGAGACAATCAGAACCTATTTCCCAGATAGAAATATCAAAAACTAGAGGGTATGGCTTTAAGATGTGAGGGGCAAGGTTTAAAGGAGATGTGTGGGGCAAGATATTTTTCCCACAGAGGGTGGCGAGTGCCTGGAACATGCTGCCAGGGGAGGCGATAGAGTGGTGGCATTGAGGAGGGTTTTGGATAGGCATATGGATATGCAGGGAATGGATGACGTGCAGGCATTTAACGGTTGGTCTTGGCATCAGGTCTGGCACAGAAATTGTGGGCCGAAGGGCCTGTTCTCATGCTGTATGGATTATCATCTAGACTCTATCACAACTGATGGAGGCAATTCAAACGGAAGCTGTTCTGGTGAGCATTTGGTCAATGACAAAGGAGTACAGGCGAGGAATTTTGGACAAATAATACAAGGATTAACTTTCATTCCAGAGGTTAGCAATGACCTGGAACTCTGTGCCTGTAGGAGGTGCGGCAACAGAAATAACAAGTGCAGTCAGCGCAGAATTGGATCGACACTTGGCAGATAATAATGTTCATGGTTCTGGGGAGACAGCAGGGGAGTGGGACTAATTGGATTGTTGTAGCAGGAACCAGGACAGACTCAATGGTCCTTATCTGCCCAAGATTCAAGACATCCAAAATCACTTTATGACCAATGAGCTTTTTTACTGGTGTGGTACCCACTTTAGACTTTACTTTGGAGATACAGAAGATAGACACATAGTGCTGGAGTAAAGGGCCTGTCCCACTGTACGAGGTAATTCAAGATTTCTCCCGAGTATTCCCCTGATTCGAGCTTGTGTAATGTACGCAACGGGTACGTAGGAGCTCGTGGATGACTCGTAGCGGCTCGTACGAGTAAAAAGTAACAATTTTTTTCATTGTATTCAAACGAGTATTTCAAACGAGTACTTTTTTACTCGTGGACATTTTTCACAGTGTTCAAAAAAACGTCACGTGTTTACCGGATTTCCCGAGTACCTACCGTTACTCGTGCGAGCCGCTACGTGACATCCACGAGCTCCTACGTACCCGCTACGTACATTACCCCAGCTCGAATCAGGGGAAAACTCAGGAGAACTCTTGAATTACCTCGTACAGTGGGACAGGCCCTTGACTCAACGGGTCAGGCAGCATCTCTGGAGAAAAAGGATGGGTGACATTTCGGGTCGGAACCCTTCTTCAGGCTGTGGAAACAGGTCCTTTGGCCCACACACATTTTATGTCTATCTTCAAGTGAAGTTGAAGGCAGGATGGAAGTAGGTGAAATTGATGAGTTGTGCATGGGTGCAGCAGGCAGCACCAATGCAGTCGTCGATGTAGCAGAGAAAGAGTCGGGGAGTGGTGCCAGAGACTAAAGGATGCTCCACGTAGCCAACAAAGAGACAGGAGATACAAGGAACTGCAGATACTGGGATCATGAGCAAAACACAAAAAGCTCAAGGAGCTTAATGGCTCTGTGGAGGAAATAGATAGGCGATTTTTTAGGTCAACATTTCTTCAGATTGATAGAATATAAAACACTATGGCACAAGTACAAGGCCCTTTTCCCCACAATGTCTTTGCTGAACATGATGCCAAGACCAACTCTTACCTGCCTGTACATATTCCATCTCCCTGCATTTCCATGTGCCTATCCTAAATTCTCCTCAATGCCACGATCGTATCTGTCTCAAACACCACCCCTAGCAGAGTGTTCCAAGCACTCACCCTCCTCTGTGTAAACGTTGCCTTGCAGATCTCCTGAAAACTTTCCCCTTTCACCTTAAAACTACGCCTTCCAGTATTTGATGTAAGACCTCTTTGGTCATCCCAAATTCCTTTTCTTTGACATCCACATCATTCCTCCTTCATAAAACATGCCGGTTCTGAACTTCGATCAACTTGCCTTTAAAAGACTCCCGCATGTCAGAAGGTAGACACAAAATGCTGGAGTAACTCAGCGGGACTGGCAGCATCTCTGGAGAGAAGGAATGGGTGACGTTTCGTGTCGAGACCCTTCCGCAGACTGATGGGTCTTCCATCAGTCTGAGGATAGGACTCGACCCGCAACGTCACCCATTCCTTCTCTCCAGAAATGCTGCCTGTCCCGCTGAGTTACTCCAGCATTTTGTGTCTACCTTCTGTTTTAACCAGCATCTGCATTTCCTTCCCACTTGCCAGATGTGGACTTACCCAATAATACAATTGCCGATTGTAATCGGGGGAAGAAGACTGGAAAGCTTGAAGGGACAAGCGGAGCTGGGACCAAGGAAGTGCCCTGGGCTACGTCTTTGATTTGTAGAAAGTGGGAGGTGATAAAAGAGAAGTCGTTAAGGTAAGAACAAGTTCCACAACGCGGAGGAGAGCATGAGTGAAGAGGAACTGTTTGGGTCTATGTTCAAGAAGGTAATAGGGGGGCCCTCATGCCTCACTAATCGACAAGACTACTCCTGTCCAACACAAACCCATGCTTTAACCTCTTTAAGTGTTTTAAGGATCGTTGACGTTTAGGGTCAGGAACCTTCTTCAGAACTGATCCCGAAACGATACCTATCCATGTGCTCCAGAGTTGCTGCCTGACCCGCTGGGTTACTCTGAGTGATTTAATGAACTGAACAAGAGATATAGAGGAGCGGTATGAATATTGATTCCTCTAACTTCAAGTAACCCCTGCGTCCCCTCTCCCCTCCGTCCCTCCCACACCCCAGTCATTGTACTAGTTTCACTGTCATCCTGTTGAGTTTCACTGTTTGTATACCTTGTTATCACCTTCCCCACAGCCAACAACGGACCATTGTGGGCTCTACCTTTCTTTGTTCATCTTTGCTTTTTGAATCTCTTTCATTCATTTGTACTATGTACCTTCTATATCTCTCATTTCCCTCTCCCTTGACTCAGTTGGTAGAAGGGTCTTGACCCGAAATGTCACCTAATCCTTTACCTCCAGGGATGCTGCCCGACCCGTTGTGCTACTCTGAGTGTTTTGAGGAACTGATCTAAAACTGAGTGTTTTAAGGAACTGATCCCTCATTTTTAAAATCTTTTTTTTTTCCTCAGTCGATACACAGCTTGCTACCACTCGGAGTTTTAAAATATTATGGCCTCATTGCAGTCTCTCTCCAACCCACTTAATAATTACATATGAATTTTAACAAGAAATAGACGGTGGAGTACAATTGAGTAGTGCGATACTGTGACGTTCGTGGCTTTTGTTTCAAGTCAATTATTTACCCCCCAGTTACACATAGTTAAGACCATAAGCCTGATTTAATAAGGGAGGCTGCATCCATCCTTCTGGTTGCCAAACAGTAATATTTATACAAGGGTTTCTGAATCCAGCAAACGTTATATCTTCCATCTGGATGCTATGGTAATGCCTTATAAAGGTCATTGCGTACAGAGGCTCTTCAGAACTAAAAACAGATGTTTATATATTCTCCCACTGATGAAATGCACAATGGAGAGATGATGGGTTTTTTTTTTCATGGGTTCTTGTTTTCTTTACTTTGCAGGCAAGCACAATTAAAGAGACGCAGGAAACATTACGTGGCCTGCACGTCACGCTCTGTGCGATCTTGAGCATTAAATATGTTGCAACATAACTCCGCTCAGGGTAAAAAATGCCTTCTGCACAACACATGTTGCTTGGGTTTCCATGTAGACTCTTGCAGGATGGCCATGGGATCCCAGCGCTGGAAGCTCATAAATCTGAGACCCAAGCACAGTCGGCACTGCAACATGGAGCCTCGCATCATCCGTTAATATTGAAAGTCCATGGGCAAGAGGATTTATGGCAACCTTGAGGGGCTTTTCAGAGATTTATTGACCTTTTTGTTTGGTTGGGGTCTTGTAGGCCAAATGGTGTACCTGAGTTTTGAGATGTCATTGGGCAAATCATTCAACTTGCTCCTTATCTCCCATGCTTCATACCCGATCTGGGGTTAGGTAGATAGGTGGTCATAAGACCATAAGACTGTAAGGCATAGGAGCAGAATTAGGCTATTCGACCCATCGTCTACTCCGCCATTCAATCACGGCTGATCTATCTTTCCCTCTCAACCACGTTCCCCTGCCTTCGCTCCATAACCCCTGACCCTTACTGATCAAGAATTTGTCAATCTCCACCTTAAAAATATCCATTGCCTTGTCCTCCACAGCCGTCTGTGTGGCAATGATCATGGCTGATCAAATTTTCCCTTTCAACTCCATTCTCCTGCCTTTCCCCCCGTAACCTTTGACGCCCTTACTAAATCAAGATCTTAATAGTCTCTGCTTTCAAAATATCCAAATTACTTGGCCTCCACTGCTGTCTGTATCAATGAATTCCACAAATTCACCAAGTCAAGTCAAGTCAAGTCAAGTGAGTTTATTGTCATGTGTCCCTGGTAGGACAATGAAATTCTTGCTTTGCTTGAGCACAACAGAACATAGTAGGCATTTACTACAAGGCATTCTATAAATATATACACAATGGTCAATATACTGATAAAGTGCAAATAACAGTATTGGCTAGTAAAGTTCAGTGTTATGTCCGAGCCAGGTTTAATAGCCTGATGGCTGTGGGGAAGTAGCTGTTCCTGAACCTGGTCGTTGCAGTCTTCAGGCTCCTGTACCTTCTACCTGAAGGTAGTAGGGAGATGAGTGTGTGGCCAGGATGGTGTGGGTCCTTGATGATGCTGCCAGCCTTTTTGAGGCAGCGACTGTGGTAGATCCCCTCGATGGAAGGGAGGTCAGAGCAGATGATGGACTGGGCAGTGTTTACTACTTTTTGTAGTCTTTTCCTCTCCAGGGCACTCAAGTTGCCGAACCAAGCCACGATGCAACCGGTCAGCATGCTCTCTCTGGTTAAAGAGATTCCTCCTCTTCTCTATTCTAAAGGTACGTCCTTTTATTTTGAGGCTGCGCCCTCTGGTTCTAGATTCCCCCACTATTGGAAACATTCTCTCCACATCCACTCTATCTAGGCCTTCCATTATTTGGTTGGTTTCAATGTGATTCCCTCTCGTCCTTCTAAGCTCCAGATATGTTACTGGACTAGTAATCCAGAGGTCTGGAAACATTTGCTTTAGAGAGACAGATGGAAACTGGTTATTTGGCCCACTGAGTCCACACCAACCATTGACCATGTTCTCACACTAGTTCTATGTTATCCCACTTTCAAATCCACTCCCTACACACTAGTTGGTGTGTTACACTACAACTATAGTTTTAGGTTTTTTTTAATGTTAGAGGTACAGCATGGAAACAGGGCATTCAGCCCTCAGAGTCCACAAAGACCTTTGATCACCCGTTCACACTAGTTCTATGTTATCCCACTTTCCCACTCCCCACCCACTAGGGGCAATTTACAGCAGGTGATTAACCTACAAACACGCACGTCATTTTGAAGTGGGAGGAAACTGGGGCACCCGGAGAAAACCCACGCAGTTACAGGGAGAACGTGCAAACTCCACACAGACAATACCTGAGGTTAGGATTGAATTCGGGTATCTGGCACTCTGAGGCAGCAGTTCTACCAGGGCTAATGATGTGAAGGCATGAGTCTTCAAAAGCAGCCAGCAAATTAAATAACTCTGGAACAAAATGTTGGCACCAGTAACAGACAATTAAGTTACCACATTACCACATTGTTGTTGAAAGCCTTTGAGAGAGAGAATTTGGTCTGGATCTCCGTGCAATTCCAGAGATGCTCCGGATATGTTCTTTAAAACAGTCTAACACAAACATTTAACTCTTGGGCAATTAGGAGTGGACAATTGGCATGGGTGAAGCCATCAACACTTATAGTCCCGTGAATAAGTCAACCTACCCTCTCCCTTCCTCCTATACCTGGACGGGGTGGATGTGGAGTGAACGTTTTCCACTCGTGGGAGAGTCTAGGATCAGAGGCCAAAGCCTCCGAACCAAAGGATAGACCTTTAGAAAGATGAAGAGGAATTTCTTTAGTCAGAGTGTGGTGAATCTGTGGAATTCATTGCCACAGCAGACTGTGGAGGTCAAGTCAATGGATATTTTTAAGATTAATAGGTTCTTGCTTAGTACGGGTGTCGGGGGGAGAAGGCAGGAGAATGAGGTTGAGACGGATAGATAGATCTGCCATGATTGAATGGCGGAGTAGACTTGATGGGCCGATTGGCCTAATTCTGCTCCTGTGACTTATGAACTTATGAACACATCCTTGATCAATCTCAATCACCCAAAAGGCAACACAAATCAAACAAACCTGTTAAAATCAGTAAAACACATAAACTGGACTGGTGCTGGCTGAAGTTGCTGCCTGACCAGCTGAGTATTTCCCGCATTCCTGTTTTATTTCAGATTTCCAGCATCTGCCGCACTTTGCTTGCTTGTGAAAACAGCTGGGGTTTGCAACCAGCTGTTCTCACAAGTGAGCAAAATGAAACAGGGAGTGTTGGAAACACTCAGCAGGTCAGGCAGCTTCTGTGGAGAGGGAAACCAAGCTAATGTCCCTGTTCATTCACCTCTTCTTTAAAAAAAAAAAAAAGACAAAAAGTGCTTGAGTAATTCAGCGCGTGAGGCAGCATCCCTGGAGAACATGGATATATGGCATTTCAGTCCAGGACCCTCCTTCAGACTGATTACCTGGAGAATATGGATAGGAGATGCTTCGGGTCAGGACCTTTCATCAGACTGATTCTACAAAGTACTGGAGTAACTCAGCGGGTTTCTAATGGGTGACGTTATGGGTGGAGACCCTTCTCCAGACTGAGTCAGGGAAGTGGTAGACTAGAGATATGTGGAAGGGTAAGGTGTGAAAACGACAGATCAAAGCAGACGATGACCAAGGCAATGTAGAATGGTTCGTTGTTAGCTATGGGGAAGGTGACAACGAGGGTTACAAACAGTAAAATTAATCAGGAGGACAGTGAGAATTAGGGTGGTGGACGGACAGTGAGAAAGGGAAAGCAAGGGTTACTTGATGTTAGAGAAATCAAGAGTGGGTTGTAAGCTGCCCAAGCACAAAATATGAGGTGCAGGTTCTCCAATTTGCGTGTGGCCTCACTCTGACAGTGAAGGAGGCCCAGGACAGAAAGGTCAGGGAATGGGAGGGGGAGTTAAAGTGTTTAGCTACCGGGAGATCGGATAAGCCTAGGCAGACTGAGTCAGAAACATGGAGCAGATTTGGCCGCATCTGTGGAGAGAGAAGCAGAGTTGATGACCCCTTGCACGGACTGGGAAAAGATGGAGCGTTTAACCACCAAGCCAGAGCTTGCTTAAGTGATTTCTCTTTGCTTTCTTGACTTTCTTCTAGTAAACACTACCGCCATTGTTAGAAAGTGTTTATGCAACCCTTTTTATGAAGTGATTTTGAAGCATAGCCGCTGTTTAAGATGGGGAACGACAGTGGCAACGTGCCTAACAAAGAGGGCCGCATTAGAAATGATATAAGCGAGCAGGTAATCCGTTTAGATTGGAACTACATACGGCCTGCTTTATTGTGAG
The DNA here is from genome assembly GCA_038087875.1 of Malacoraja senta. Taxonomy (NCBI): domain Eukaryota; kingdom Metazoa; phylum Chordata; class Chondrichthyes; order Rajiformes; family Rajidae; genus Malacoraja; species Malacoraja senta. Next base: position 4,177,657 of record CM075991.1, read on the forward strand.
AATCTAATTTCTTTTCCAAACAGTGCCAAGTGTCTTTGTGTATTCAGTGCAGGATGGACGGGAGTAATAAATTATCATGCCCAAAATCGTGCTGACACGATAACCTAAAGTCTTCGGAGAGAGACTGGAGCCCACACTCAGTCAAATCTGTCACCACTTTGACAAAATGTAGAAGCACGCGCTTCATATATTGAAGCTGTAGTGTGTGTTGGCACAAGTCAACCCTGGTGTCACCCAGTTTATTTTCACTTTGGAGATACAGCACGGAAACAGGCCCTTCGGCCCACCGAGTCTGCACCGACCAGCGATCCCCGCACATTAACACTACCCTACACACACACACACACACACACACACACACACACACACACACACACACACACACACACACACACACACACACACACACACACACACACACACACACACACACACACACACACACACACACACGGGACAATTTTACATTTTACATTTATACCAAGCTAATTAACCTACAACCCAAGTTCAAGTTTAAGTTCAAGTGAGTTTATTGTCATGTGTCCCTGACAGGACAATGAAATTCTTGCTTTGCTTCAGCACAACAGAACATAGTAGGCATTGACTACAAAACAGATCAGTGTGTCCATATATCATTCTATAAATATATACACACATGAATCAATATACTGATAAAGTGCAAATAACGGTTAATTGGCTAATAATGTTCAGTGCCCTGTACGTCTTTGGAGTGTGGGAGGAAACCGGAGATCTCGGAGAAAAGCCACGCAGATCACGGGGAGAACGTACATGCTTCGTACAAACAAGCACCCGTCATGATCAGGATTGAACCCGGGTCTCTGGCGCTGTAAGGCAGTAGCTCTGCCGCTACTCCACCTTGCCGCACCACGCAGTTCAGGAGATTTGCGATTTGTTCAATGTGTTAAGGATTGGTGAATGGGAAGAGTACAGGTGTGGGGGGTATGTTGATAGAGGAACAGGTAATTGGTTGGGGTATTAGGTCAACAGAGTTAAAGGTGTAAAGTGTAGACACAAGGAACTGCTGATGCCGACTTCCAAAATAAAAGAATCAATGTGCCGGAGTAACTCACCAGGTCAGGCAGCATCTCTGTGGCACGTGAATAGGTGATGTCTCAGGTTGGGACCCTTCTTCAGTTTAGTTTAGTTTAAGTCAGTGTTAAGCATGCGTTAGTGTGGGATGGTTCTGGCAATTTTTCAAGTGAGACCCAAATCCTGTGAATGAATGATAAAAAAAGACATAAGGTACAACTATTGTCGCAGCAGGTGCATTTCTCTGGTGGACACAGATTTAAGGTAACTGTCAGATGTTTGAGGTTAGTTTATTGTCACGTGTACCGAGGTACAGTGAAAATCTTTTTGTTGCGTGCTAACCAGTCAGTGGAAAGACAATACATGATTCCAATCGAGCCATCCACATTGTAAAGAAAATAACGTCTAGTGTAAGATAACGTCCAGTAAAGTCTGATTAAAGGTAGTCTGAGGGTCTCCAGTGATGTAAATAGTGGCTCAGGGTCAGAACCACACTCTAGTAGTTGGTCTTTGTGAAGGTCTTTGTTTGGTGTGAAGGTCTATGTTCGTTTGCAACACAAAGCAACACATAAGTCAACACTGCACCTAGACTGCAAACAGAAGACCATCACACGTTGTGTTCCCCTGGTATACAGTAATATCTGGGAAGCGATACAGTTTGGGGAACAGAGCTGGTAGAGACGCTGCCTCACAACACCAGGGACCCGGGTTCGATCCTGACCTTGGGTGCTGTCTCTGTGGAGTTTGCACGCTCTCCCTGTGACTGTGTGAGTTTGTTCCGATTTTCTCCCACATCCCAAAGACCAGGTCCCCCTTTGTCCATTGTCCCCTCCCCCCAGCGCCGGGGTCCCCATTGTCCATTGTTCTTCCCCCTCCCCCACGCCGGGGTCCCCATTGTCCATTGTTCTTCCCCCTCCCCCCAGCGCCGGGGTCCCCATTGTCCATTGTTCTTCCCCCTCCCCTCACGGCAGTCCCCCACGCCGGGTCCTCCTTTGTCCCTTGTTGATGAGGGTTGATGACGTCCAGTGAAACAGCATAGGTGCCATCTTCCACTGGCTGGGGAACAGAGGAAAAGTCAAAGCACCCATACTCAAACTGGAAGCCAATCAACTTGCTCCTCCTACAGGATATTGGGTCACTTCACAGCCTGGTTTGGAAGCAGCTTGGCCCAAGACCGCAAGAAATTGCAGAAAGCTGTGGATGTAGTCCAGCCCATTGCCCAGGCTAGAACTACTCATCGTTGCCTTCGTCCACACTTCACACTGCATCAGGAAAGCAGCCAACATAATCAAGCAGCCAACATAATTTTTCATTGCCGCTTCTTCCCGTTCTCGTCGGGCAGAAGGTATAGAGGCTTTAACGCACATACCAGAGGTTTCAAGAACAACTTCTTCCACTCTGTTACCTGACTACTAATTGTCCTCCCATAGACCAGGGTGTGGTCCTGATCTTCCAACCTACCTACTTGCAAGTTACACTGAACTTTTTTTTCTCTCACTGTAACATTACAAAGCTGTAACACTATACTCTACACACTGGTAGCTTTCTCTTTACGCTACTTATTGCATTTATAATGACCCAAAACGTCACCTCTCCATGTTCCCCAGAGATACTGCCTGACCCTCTGAGTTACTCCAGCACTTTGTGTCTTTTTATTGTATTTGTGTATGGCTTGATTGAACTCATGTATCATATGATTTGATTTGATGAATAGCACGCAAACAAAAGATATTCACTGTATCTCGGTAGACATAGCAACAATAACCCAATTCCAACGCCAGTACCAACACATTGTGCGACACAGTGGTGCAGTTGTTAGATTGGTGGAGTTCGCACGTTCTCCCCGTGACCACGAGAGTTCCCTCCGGGTGCTCCGCTTTCCTCCCACGTTTGTAGGTTCATTGGCCTCTGTAAATTGCCCCTAGTGTGTAGGGAGTGGATGAGCAAGTGGGATAACATAGAACTAGTGTGAATGGGTGAACGAAATTTCGTTCAGACCGAAAGGTCTGAATGACAAATAAAGGAATCTCTAATCTCTAATCTCTCTAGATGGTTGGTAGACACAAAATGCTGGAGTAACTCAGCGGGACAGGCATCATCTCTGGAAGAAGGAATGGGTGACGTTTCGGGACGAGACCCTTCTTCAGACTGTTGGTATGGACTGGGTGAGCTGAAGGACAAAACAAAGCAAGAAGGGTGTAGGAAGGAACTACACATGCTGGTTTAAAGAAGGGACCCGACCCGAAACATCACCCATAGTCTGAGGGTGCTGAATCTGTGGAATTCTTTGCCACAGAAGGCTGTGGAGGCCAATTCAGTGGATATTTTTAAGGCAGAGATAGATAGATTCTTGATTAGTACAGGTGTCAGAGGTTATGGGGAGAACATAGATACATAGATACATAGAAAATAGGTGCAGGAGTAGGCCATTCGGCCCTTCGAGCCTGCACCGCCATTCAATACGATCATGGCTGATCATCCAACTCAGTATCCCGTACCTGCCTTCTCTCCATACCCCCTGATCCCTTTAGCCACAAGGGCCACATCTAATTCCCTCTTAAATATAGCCAATGAACTGGCCTCAACTACCCTCTGTGGCAGAGAGTTCCAGAGATTCACCACTCTCTGTGTGAAAAAGTTTTTCCTCATCTCGGTCTTAAAGGATTTCCCCCTTATCCTTAAGCTGTGACCCCTTGTCCTGGACTTCCCCAACATCGGGAACAATCTTCCTGCATCTAGCCTGTCCAACCCCATAAGAAGGCAGGAGAATGGGATTAGGAGGGAGAGATAGATCAGCCATGATTGAATGGTGGAGTTGACTTGATGGGCCGAATGGCCTAATTCTACTCCTATTCCTTATGACCTGATGACCTTATGACAATACTTTTGCCCCAGAGATGCTGCCTGATCCGCTGAGTTACTCCGGCACTTTGCGTCTACCTAAAGTAAAATCAACTCATGAAGGAGAGTGAAGGCCGAGCTAGTGTCCTGGACCGCTGATTCAAATCCTACCACGGCTGTGAGGGAATTTAAGTTGAAGAAGATAGGTCTGGAATGAGAAAACCGGCCTCAGTAATGAAAGTAGTCAAACAGTTGGAGTTCAATCTGGTTCACAAATGTCATTGAAGGAGGGAAACTTCCTCCAGTTAAGGGCCTGTCCCACTTTCCCGAGTTATTCACGAATTCTCCCGAGTTTTCCCCTTGATTCAAACTCGCAGAATGTTCGTAACGAGTCCGTAGGAGGTCGTAGGAGTCCGTAGATATATCGTAGCGGCTCGTTATGCCAGCCGTGGGTACTCGTGGCATCAGGTAAGTCGGGACGTTTTTTCCAGCCCGATAAAAAATGTCCACGAGTAAAATAATGGTCGGGATGAAAGAAATTGCAACTTTTTACTCGTAAGGAGGGCATCGAAATAGTCGTGGGAATTCGTAGACATACTCGTAGGAGTTCGTGGGAGTTCGTGAACAAAGTCGTGGAAGGTCATAGGAGTTCGTAGATTACCACGATCTTGATTTTTTTTTTTAGGTCCTTTAAACTTGGCAGAGGTTTTGAATTAAGTCGTGGAAGTGGGACAGGCCCTTAAGGCTCTGTCTTACCTGTTTGTGGTCATCGGCGGTGAAGCGCGGCGTCGCCGGTAGCGAGGACCGCGCGGCAACGGCGAGAGCGTCGAGCCTATCCACCGGAGCGCCGCACGGATGCTGCGCGGGGGCCGAGTTAATTCAAACACGGCGGGTCCCACGTGCTTGCGGTAAGTAAATAAAAGGGCGGGCCGACTGCGATGAAGTCGGCCCGCCGCACGTGACTCACCAGCGGCGGCTGTGGCGGCGGCCATCCTGATCGCGGCGCTGTAGCGGTGGCTGTGCCTGCGGCCGTGCAGCACACGTGCCTCACTGGCGGCGGCACGTGCCTCACTGGCGGAGGCTGTGGCAGTGGAGGTTTGACGCACGGCGCTCGAGCCACACTGGCGGCGGCCCGTGCGAGCGGCCGTGCGCACCCGTGCATCACTGGTGGAGGTTGTGCAGTGAGTATTTGGTTTTCGACATTGTCGATTTTATTTTAGCACCGCGCGGTGTTGGGAACACCACCGCACGGCCCGGGAATTGTACGTTCTCACGAGTGCGCGGTCTATGGCGGCAGATTCTTCCCGTTTCGCCGCCAATGACCGCAGACTCGTGAGACAGGCCTTTAAGGATCATGTGTGGGTCTAGACACAAGAATGTGATTGTTTTTTTACAGCCTTCCAACTGGCTCAGAGGACAAACAGGGCGAGATCACGATCTGTGGGTAAACAGTGAGTAACCAAACCTCACACTGCTCTTCACAAGGCTTTTCAAAGATAAACCACAGGGCCATGCCTCGTTACTTGGGTTTGTCACAAAGGGACCCCTCGTTTAAGTTTCCACATCCTGACATCCTAGAACCTGCATCAGTCTGACTAGCTGAGCAGGATGGAGCTGCAGGTGCTGGTTTACACCGAAGATAGACACAAAATGCTGGAGTAACACGGCAGGTCAGGCAGCACAGTTCGACACAAGAAGCTGGAGTAAGTCAGTGGGACAGGCAGCATCTCTGGAGAGAAGGAATGGGTGACTTTTCGGGTCAAGACCCTTCTCCAGACTGAAAGTCACGGGAGAGGGAGATGAGAGATATGGACGATATCTCCAGAGATACACCCAGAGATACATCTCCAGAGATATCTCCAGAGATACATCTGGAGAGAAGGAATGGGTGATGTTATGGGTCAAAACCCTTCTTCATACTCCGACCCGAAACGTCACCCATTCCTTCTTGCCAGAGATGCTGCCTGTCCCTCTGAGTCACTTTCTCTATTTAGTCATTTAATCTCTATTTTCAGACTGACCAACCTTTAGTTGACTGCTCCCCTTCCATTCCATAAATGGCTATGATTCCACGATGCATCAATGTCTCATGGATCCAGCCTAACACAGCTAATGCTACAATCAATGAGTTCTCAAACCAAAGTACGTCTTGGTAAGACATAAAGTGCTGGAGTTACTCAGAAGGTCTGGCAGCATCCCTGGAGAACATGAATGAAGGTGACATTTTGGGTCAGGAGGACCCTTCTTCAGACCTGACCGCAAAATGTCACTTATCCATGTGCTCCACGGATGCTGCCTGACCAACTGAGTTACTCCCGCACTTTGTATGTTTTTTTTTGTAAAGCAGCATCTGCAGTTTCTTTTTTCTACTTAGCCTTTCGACTTTTGGGGATACAGCATGGAAACAGGCCCTTTGGCCCATCGACTCCATGTTCACAATCAACCACCCATTCATACTAATTCCATGTTATCCCGCTTTCCCATCCACTCCCTACACACTAGGGGGGGATGTTTTTGTTTTTTCAGAGGCCAATTAACCTACAAGCCCACACGTCTTTGGGATGTGGGAGGACACCAGAGCATCTGAAGGAACCCCATGCAGTCAAAGGGAAAACGTGCAAACACTACTCCTCCACATCAGTCTGAAGTCTCCACATCGACCCAAAATATCACCATAGATGAGCGCTGAGTTGTTCCAGCTGAGTTGTTCCAGCATTTTTGTCCACCTTCGATTTTTCCAACATCTGCAGTTCTTTCTTAAACACGACACAGACATCACCCGAGTTCAGGATCGAACCCGTGTCTCTGGCTGTGTGAGGCAGCAGCTCTATCAACTGCTGCTGCCTGGCCAACTGAGCATTTCCAGCATGTCCTTGCTCTATTTCCCCTTGCTGGCTTTGTTTTGGCACTGACAGCCAGCACTATTAGTCCCAATAGCCATTCTCCAATCTCACCCAAGCTATTTAACTGCAACAAACAGGCATTAATAAGAAGTAAATATCACTTTAAGCTTAACTGATTCTTGGCTCTGCAGTTTTACAGCCGGACAGATATAAAACAGGGCTGCACTGTTGGAAAACCATTATATGAGCAATTGCCTTGTATATCACACAGCATTACACACCTCTTCAGTGCAATATATCTGGAGATTAAATGAACAAAGCAATTTGTGACCAGACGATTGATTAGTTTAGAAAATGAAGACCGGAGGGTATGGAATTGAGGGGGGTTGTAACTGGTACGTTGAGCCCTCTGGAGATGTTGTGGGCTTATCAATGAAACGTCAAAGAAGGAGGGTGCCCACCTGATGACCCCGATGACGTACCTACCCGACCTTTCACCACTCCAATCCCACTACAAATATCAAGAGTGCCGACTTACTACAGGGATTGAAACATCAAGTCCTATTAGCTCGACTCATTTGTTTAGATTTGTTTAGTTTAGAGATACAGCATGGAAAAAGGCCCTTCGCCCATCAAGTCAGTGTCGATCATCAATTGCCCATTTACACTAGTTATGGAGTCATAGTCATACAACATGGAAACAGGCCCTTCGGCCTAACTTGCCTATGCCGACCAAGATATCCCAGCTTCATTAGTCCCACTTGCCCATATTTGGCCCATATCCTTCCAAACATTTCCTGTCCATATACCCGTCCAAATGTCTTTTAGATGTTGTTAGAGTACCTGCCTCAACTACTTCCTCTGGCAGCTCATTCCATATACCCACCCACCCACCCTCTGTGTGAAAAAGTTGCCCTCAGATTCCTATTAAATCTTTTCCTTCTCATCCTAAACTTATGTCCTCTGCTTCTTGCTTCCACTACTCTGTGCATCTACCCTACCTATTCCCCTCATGATCTTATACTCCTCTGTAGGATCACCCTTCATCCTTTTAGTTTAGTGTAGTTTGGTTATCCCATTACTGGAAGGATTTGGAGTCTTTGGAGAGGGAGCAAAAGAGGTTTGCCGGAATGATGCCTGGATTAGGTGGTATTACCTACAAGGAGAGGTTAGACAAACCTGGATAGTTTTCTCTGGAACGCCAAAGATTGAGGGGAGAGAAGTATATTAAGTTATGAGGGACAGAATTTTACATAGGTTCGAGACAGTTTTTTTCCCAGGATGGAAATATCCCAGAGTAGTTTTAAGGTGTGAGGGGGAAGGGGGAAGTTTAAGGGGGAAGCTACTTACACACAGTGGAGGAGGCAGATGTGATAATAGCATTTAAGTGGCTTTTAGACAACAGACAATAGACAATAGGTGCAGGAGTAGGCCATTCGGCCCTTCGAGCCAGCACCGCCATCCAATGTGATCATGGCTGATCATCCCCAATCAGTACCCCCGTTCCTGCCTTCTCCCCATATCCCCTGACTCCGCTATCTTTAAGAGCCCTATCTAGCTCTCTCTTGAAAGTATCCAGAGAACCGGCCTCCACCGCCCTCTGAGGCGGAGAATTCCACAGGGAATGCAGGGAATGGAGGGATATGGACCATGTGCAGGCAGAGGTGATTAGTTTATGTTCATTATGTTCACCACAGGCACCGTGGGGTGATGAGCCTGTTCCTGTGTTGTACTGATCTATGTTCCGTCCTACAGCTTAATATTGTCACTTGCACCGAGATGCAGTAAAAAGCTTCTTCTGCGTGCTATCCAGATATATTGTACAAGTACAATCACACACAAGTCGTCAGATCCACTTCTGGACAGCATCAAGAATGCTGGCACAGTCCAGCACCATTTTGCATCTTTCAAGCCTCAAGTCACGAGCTCTGAAAAATCTGATCTTGCCCCAAGAAGAAATGCAATTTCTTCTCTGCTCACTCCAAGGCCCAAAGTCCTGGTGGCACTGGATCTATGATGCTTTCATATTAGTTTAGTTTAATGAAAAGTTTTTTGTTGCATGCTGACCAGTCAGCAGATAGACTATACATGTTTACAATCGAGCCATCCACAGTGTGCAGATACACGATAACAGGAATCACGTGAAGTCCAAGATGAAGTGCAGTAAAGTCCACTTAAAGATAGTCCGAGGGTCTCCAATGTGGTAGATGGTAGCTCAGGACCGCTCTCTAGTTGTTGATAGGATGGTTCAGTTGCCTGATAACAGCTGGGAAGAAACAGTCCCTCAGAGAGTGGTAGCTGTGTGGAATGAGCTTCCAGTGGAAGTGGTGGAGGCAGGTTCGATGTTATCCTTTAAAAATAGATTGGATGGGTATATGGACGGGAAAGGAATGGAGGGTTATGGTCTGAGTGCAGGTAGATGGGACTAGGGGGGAGTATTTATTTTTAATTAAAAAAAATTTTTTTTTAATGTTCGGCACGGACTTGAAGGGCCGAGATGGCCTGTTTCCGTGCTGTTATGGTTATATGGTTATATGGTTATATGGTAATGTGGAGGTGTGTGTTTTCACACTTCTGTACCTCTTGCCTGATGGGAGAGAGGAGAAGAGGGGGTGACTGGGGTGAGACTGGTCTTTGATTGTGCTGGTGGCCTTGCTCGGGCAGCGTGACGTGTAGATGGTGTCAATGGAAGCAGCCAGCCTGGCTCAGTATAACAGAAGAACCTTCTGTGCCGAACATCATGCCAAGACCATCTCTTATATAACAGCGCATAACCCTTATCCCTCCATTCCCTGGATATCCATGTGCCTATCCAAAAGTCTTCTAAATGCCACTATCATATCTGCAGCAACCATTCCCCTTGGCAGCGTATTCAAGACACCCACCACCTTCTTTGTAAAAAAAACTTGCACCACACATCTCCTTTAAACGTTGCCCTCTCACCTTAAAGCTGTGCCCGTGAGTATTTGATTTATTCCATCCTGGGGAAAAAAGATTCTGAGTGTCTACCCTATCTATGCCTCTTAGAATTGTACCTACTTCTATCAGGTCCCCCCGCAACCTCTGGCGTTCCAGAGGAAACATTGCAAGTCTGTCCCATCTCTCAATGTAGCTAATATCCTCTAACCCTAACCTCATTCTGGAATACGTCCTCTGTAGCTTTTCCCAAGCCTCCGCATTCTTCCTGGAATGTGGTGAGCAGAGCTCCATGCAATGACTGCGTTCCGAGCCAAAGTCCTATCAAGTTGCAACATGACTTTCCCGGTGCATGGTCCTGACTGAGGGGTCTGACGAAGGGTCTCGACCCGGAATGTCACCCATTCCTACTCTCCAGAGATGCTGCCGGTCCGGCTGAGGTTACTCCAGCGTTTTGTGTCGATCACCCTCCCAAAAGATCTGCGTGAAAGTTCACCAGGGGGGCAGAAACCTGGGCAACATCGCAGCTAGTGCGCAGCGGACCCAGACGTGCCCAACACTGCATGATCCACGCGGGAAAGTCAGATCCCACAGGCATTGCTGGCTGACACTCAACCTGCCCAAGCAACTCCTGCAAAGCCAGACATCTAGTCCTTGACCTCACGGCTGCGCCTTTTGTAGACTGAAGTTAACCAAATGATGTCTGATTATGGGGAAATAAATTATCCTTGATTACACCTTCCTTCCTGACCATATTTTTCTTTCCTTCCCTTTCCCACTTTCTTCCCTTTCACCTGTTTTTATACTCTCACTATTTCCTTTATTGTTTGTTCCCCTTTTTAATCTCAGCTTCCTGTTCTCTTTCTCT
>CM075991.1:4188374-4221764 GCA_038087875.1 Malacoraja senta
TCTGCTCTCTCTCTCTCTCTCTACTGCTCTCTCCTCTCTCTCTCTCTCACTCTCTCTCTCTCTCTCTCTCTCTCTCCTTCTCTCTCTCTCTCTCTCTCTCTCTCTCTCTCTCTCTCTCTCTCTCTCTCTCTCTCTCTCTCTCTCTCTCTCTCTCTCTCTCTCTCTCTCTCTCTCTCTCTCTCTCTCTCTCTCTCTCTCTCTCTCTCTCTCTCTCTCTCTCTCTCTCTCTCTCTCTCTCTCTCTCTCTCTCTCTCTCTCTCTCTCTCTCTCTCTCTCTCTCTCTCTCTCTCTCTCTCTCTCTCTCTCTCTCTCTCTCTCTCTCTCTCTCTCTCTCTCTCCCCCAACCAGTGCACGGGCCAAACCTCACCTCGAAGCAACTAACCCAGTAAAAAGACAGACACTTCTCGAACATGCACAATTTCATTTGCTAAGGTCGTTAACCTCTTGGAGCTGATTGTAAATTACAAATCCCAGATGCAAGTAATTGAATTTTGGATGGATTGAGTTACATCCTGTCCTCATTCAATGTTTATTAAACCTTCCTGCAAAGTGCAAATCTTTACCAAGTGCAAAGGCAAAGCATTTATTTGCAGGAAAAATGCTGAAAGTGTCCATCTCTGGAGATTGATGTTACAGATTGCTTAAATCATATTATATCTGTATTTATGGTGCGTTGCCATCACTTGTACATGTTCTCCTTGCAGAGTGCAAGCCAAGTGCTTCAATCATCAAAACAACCACCATAGACTGGAACCACATACTTCCCTCCCCCTGGTGCCTTCAGGCTCCAGTGAAGCCACTGCAGTAACTCGCCCAGGTTACGCCAGCAACGCCACCTCTGCCAACGAGAAGGAATGGCTGAGGGCGGCAGGCGCGTGAAACACCACCACCTATAGGTTAATCTCCAAGTCGCACACGGTCCTGATCTTGGAAGAGTATTGCTGGTCCTTCATTGTTCTCCCGGTCTAAATTCCAGAACACCCACTCCGACAGCACAGTGGGTGGGCTTTTAGCTGGAGGATGCAACTATTTAGGAAGGCGAAGGTCTCGACATAAAACCCTCAGCCATTCCTTCTCTTCAGAGATGCTGCCTGTCCCACTGAGTTTAATTTAGTTTAGTTTAGAGATACAGCGCAGAAACAGCCCTGCGGCCCACGGAGTCAGTGGTCCCGTACATTAACACTACACTACACACACTAGGGACAATTTACAATTATATCAAGCCAATTAACCTACAATCCTGTATGGTAGGGGGCGCGTCCTGTACGGCTATGGCTGCCCAGCCTGCAGCTGTCTGTTTTTCATCTCTTTATTTTAATTTTTAGTGAGTTTTAGTGTGTTTTTTTTTTAACACTAGTCTTTTTTTATGTGGGAGTGGGGGAGGGAAGGGGAACCTACTTTTCAGAGTCCCTACCTGGTAGGAGAGGCGGCTTTTCTCTGGGCAGCACCTTCGACCCGTCCTCGCGGCCTACGAGTGCCAAGTAGGCATGCAGGTGCAGCAGGCAGTGAAGAAAGCGAATGTATGTTGGCCTTCATAGCAAAAGGATTTGAGTATTGGAGCAGGGAGGTTCTACTGCAGTTGTACAGCGTCTGGTGAGACCACACCTGAGTATTGCGTACAGTTTTGGTCTCCAAATCTGAGGAAGGACATTATAGCCATAGAGGGAGTGCAGAGAAGGTTCACAGACTGATTCCTGGGATGTCAGGACTTTCATATGAAGAAAGACTGGATAGACTTGGCTTATACTCGCTAGAATTTAGGAGATTGAGAGGGGATCTTATAGAAACGTACAAAATTCTTATGGGGTTGGACAGGCTAGATGCAGGAAGATTGTTCCCGATGTTGGGAAGTCCAGGACAAGGGGTCACAGCTTAAGGATAAGGGGAAATCCTTAAGACCGAGATGAGGAAAAACCTTTTCACACAGAGAGTGGTGAATCTGTGGAATTCTCTGCCACAGAGGGTAGTTGAGGCCAGTTCATTGGCTATATTTAAGAGGGAGTTAGATGTGGCCCTTGTGGCTAAAGGGATCAGGGGGTATGGAGAGAAGGCCAGGTACGGGATACTGAGTTGGATGATCAGCCATGATCATATTGAATGGCGGTGCAGGATCGAAGGGCTGAATGCCTACTCCTGCACCTATTTTCTATGTATCTATGTATCTATGTATCTAAGTACGAGCGGGCCTGGAGCGGCGTATCCTGAGGGGACTGCCGAGAACCACGGCTTCGGCGGCGGCGAAGCGCTGGAGCGCTATCGCGGAGCGGGCGATGCCTTACCCGGGTCGCACGCGCTGTAGCTCCGGTGAGCTGAAGACCGCCGATGAAACATCGCGGAGCTGCGGGTCTGTGGAGCGGCCAGCTGCGCTGATCTTAAACATCGTGGAGCCTGGGATCTCTCGCCGAGAGCACGGCCTGTTGGCTTCGGAAGCACGGCCTCCAGTAAGAAGCGGCCGTTCCAGGTGTCCCAAGACGCGGAGCACCCATCACCCGGCGAGAGGGCCTGGAACATCGGCCGCCGTAGAGGCGACTACGGAGACCTCAATAGGCCCGACTATGGGTGGACAAGGAGATGGGACTGGACTTTGTTCCTTCCCTCACAGTGGGAACCATTGCGGGGGGATGTTTTTATGTTTATTGTTAAATTCTTTAATGTTGAGTCTTTTCTTTATTGGTGTGCTGCAATGGCAAGTCAATTTCACTCCACCAATTGGTGTTTGTGATAATCAATGTCCTTTGTGTCCTTTGGATCCTTTGTCCTTTGTAGTGTGGGAGGAAACCGAAGATCTCAAAGAAAACCCACCCGGTCATGGGGAGAGGGTACAAACTCTGTACAGACAGCACCATAGTCGGGATCGAACCCGGGCCCTGCCAGCGCTGTAAGGCAGCAACTCTACCGCTGCGCCACCGTGCCGCAGTTACTCCAACGTTTTGTGTCTATCAACTATTCAGGAAAGCAGCTCACAGCCACACTACTCGCAGCATTTAAGGATGGGTGATAATGTTTTCCTTGCCAGTGATATGCATACTCTGCCAAATGAATAAAATAAAATCAAAAGTTGAAGGAGCAAAGCGAGTTGACGTTTGATTACTTTATGTTCAAACAACTTCTCTTGGAGACATCCAGCAGACAAATAGACCTTAAGCCCATTTAACTGCCCCACAGCACCAAAGACCCGGGTTCAATTATGACTATGGGTGCCGTCTATATGGAGCTTATACGTTCCTGTGTGAGCTCCCTATAGACCGATATACCTAGCTGTGACCACGTGGGTTTTCTCCGGGTGCTCCGCTCTCCTCCCACATTCCGAGGACGTGCTGGCTTGTGGGTTAATTGGCTTCTGTAAATTGCCCCTAGTGTGTAGGATGCAAAAGTGGGGTATCAGAGAGCTAGTGTGTGGGGGATCGATGGTCAGCATGACTCGGTGGGCAGAAGGGCCTATTTCCACACTGTATCTCTAAAACTAAAACCCAAAACTAATCTTCCACCAACCATTAACCACCCATTTATACTCAGCCCATTTTATTCTCCGCACGTTCTCATCAACTCTTTCTTAATTCTATGACTACACAGTCAAGGCACTTTACCCCCTCCATTTAACCCATCCATTGGGTCCATTAATCCATCTACCAACATACATATTTGGGATGTGAGAAGAAACCGGAGCACTTGGGAAACCCATGTAGTCACAGCGAGACCATGCAAACTCCACACAGACAGCGTCAAAGGTCTGGATTGAACTGTGTCATTGTTCTCGTAAGGCTCTACTAGCTGAACAACTGTGTCACCCACTTCTCACAATTGTCAACGTTAAAGTTGTACAAGAACTGGTAACTATTGTTCTGGTAACAATTGTCACGCCTCCCGGAATGCCATGGAGAAGCCGGGCGGCAAGGCCAATTAGACCAAGCCAATAGCCTACAAACCTGTACTTCTTGGAGTGTGGAATGAATCCGGGAGATCCCGGAGGAAACACACCACGGGTCATGGGGAGAACGTTCAAACTCTGTACAGACAGACACATAGTCAGGATGGAACCCGGGTCCATTGACTCCAGCGTGCCACTGTACTCTAGATTTCAGAGGCAGAGAAATTGTGGTGAGGCAGGGGTGGGGGGGGGGGTGGGTGATGAAATAAAAATTTACAAACTAGCCCTGAATGTGGCTTGTTGACCGAATGTACAATGAATGCACAATTATATCAATCGATGTGATCGCTTGTCAAATTCAATGCCCCCCTGTGGTGAAAGTAGCAGCTGCGTTCTTGAAAGACAATGGTATCCATTGTTGCCGGGAACAGTTTTCCCCCCCTGAACTGTTTATAAAATCAAAGGCAGCTTTTTCCCTTCTTGTCAATTTCCAGAGTAACTTTTAAAGTGCTCTGCCACTTAAATGCCTATCATGCTGGAGGGGCTGAGTGGCCTCTCCCTGCCACGGGGAAAACTTTAGCTAATACAATGCTGACCGACACAATGTAATGGAGGTACTTGTATTACATACAACATGGTCACAGGACGTTCGCTCTGTCTGGGGCGAGTCAGGCTTTACCTTCCATCATTTGAGTATCCGGTCCTAATTATCTACTTTTTTCCCCGACCTCCTGTATTCTGTGCATCTGTCTCTCTATCCAACACAACCACCACTAATACAAGGTGAATTCCACAGTTTCGAAGATCTCGTTGCAGAAATGTGTCACTTTTCTGCCAAAATCACACCTTTACTTTTGTATCAATAGAACCCCTGTTCACAATCCCATAGAAAATCAGCAACAGCTTGCTTCTGTAAGCCCTGCCTCATCCTTAAATCATTTCACAGAACAGATACATCTTACCACTGTTGAGATGAACCATGTTGCCAACAATTGATACATGAATCCCTGAGAGTAATTGGTCACATTTTGTGATACATTGATGTCTGCTGGAGCAAACTTGTCTCAGAAATCAGTCGCTCGATGGATCTTCGAAATCTGTTTCCATAATTTGTAACAGCAAAGATTTCTTCTTTTATTTCACTGTCCCCGGGTGACAGATTCCAGAACGAAGCCAAATATCAAGATGTGTCAATAGCTTGTTTCTTCGAAAGATAGTCAACAGTTACTGGATATTCCAGTTAATTGCCAACTTTTCAGAAGGAATGACTAGAAGGACTCTTACCCAGTGAAGTGGGTCACCGACATGTTTTTTCTCAGGACTGAGATGAGGAACTTTTTCACGCAGAGTGTTGTGAATCTGTGGAATTCTCTGCCACAGAAGGCAGTGGGGGCCAATTCACTGAATGTTTACAAGAGAGAGTTAACTTTGGTTTTAAGGGCTAACGGAATCAAGGGATCAGGGGAAAGCAGGAACAGGGTGCTGATTCTGGATGATCAGCCATGATTCATATTGAATGCGGTGCTGGCGGGAAGGGCTGAATGGCCTATTTCTGCCACCTATTTTCTATGCTTCTGTTTCTATGTTTCTGGAGTGGTTCATGCCTGGGCCTCCGCTCAGAAGACGATTCCTTTACGCAATCTTCAGCCCCAATTCCAAGTGCCAACTAACCCCGCCGACCATCTCCCATCCCCTGACGCCTGCCCTACCCCCGACCTCACTCACCTCTGAACAGTCCCAAGTCATCATCTGTTGGCCCACATAGGACAAGACATTTACCTGGATTAGAGCCATTTTGAAAGGAGGAGAGGGGATGAGGAAAGAGATAAGCGATGGACCTTTCTGGCCCAGTCGGAGCACCTCTGGTGTACGTCAACCTGAAACTAAACATTTAATCCCAGCGATCCAATCTCAATGTAAAAATGTAGAAACTGCAAACACTGATTAGCGTGGGTGTCAGAGGGCACAACATCAGAATAAGGGGTGTACCCTTTACAAAGATGAGAGGAATTTCTTCAGTCAGAGGGTGGTGAATCTGTGGAATTCATTACCACAGACACCGAAGGAGGTCATGTTATTGTGTGTTTGTAATGCAGAGATTGATAGATACTTGATTAGTACGGGTGTTAAGGGTATGGGGAGAAGGCAAGAGATTTGGGTTGAGGGGGAGAGTTAGATCAGCCATGATTGAATGGCGGAGTAGACTTGATGGGCCCAATGGCCTAATTCTGCTCCTATAACCTATGAAGTTATAAAAGACTTGCCTCTCCAATTGTCTTATTGGTCTTTAGTGTCGCCCAAGGACACCTGGGTCTGTTTGAATATCGACACTATCCAATCTCATAATGTCAAAAGGTCAAATGTGATAGCAGTAGAATTAGGCCATTCGGCCCATCAAGTTTACTCCACCATTCAATCATGGCTGATTTATCTCTCCTCCGAATCCCATTCTTCTGCCTTCTCCCCGTAATCTCTGACACCCGTACTAATCAAGAATCTATCTATCTCTGCCTTTAAAATATCCACTGACTTGAGCTCCTCAGCCTTCTGTGGCAAAGAATTCCACAGATTCAACAACCGCTGACTAAAGAAATTCTTCCTCATCTCCTCCGAAAAGAACATCTTTTAATTCTGAGGCTATGACCTCTAGTCGTAGACTCTCCCACGGGTGGAAACATCCTCTCCACATCATGTTGTGTAGAGACACAGCATGGAAATATGCTTTTGGTCCTCCGTTTATCTTCCTTCTCCCGCACCCGTTCGGTAGTAGGTTTCGTAACCTTGAAAGCGCGCACCACCATTCTCAGGAACAGCTTCTTCCCCTCTGCTATCAGGCTTCGGAACAGTCCTTCCATAAGCTAGGGTACCGTATGCTCAACCTTTGACCCATTGTAAGCATTGGGCAATGCTGAGAACTCTATCTTGCACACTGCATCCTCCCCTTTGCTGTACCTATTGTACTTCAGTGTGGCATGGTTCTATTTATCTCTAGTACTATCTGATTTGAAAGCAAAACCTTTCACTGTACCTCGGTCCACGCAACAATAATAACGTTAAACTGAAACTTAAACGTCCTCAGTTCCATATTTCCTTGATTCCACTAACTTATAAAAATGTGACAGTGTCAGATTGATTGATTAGTAGGATTGGATGTTACAATCCAAAGATTTTTCACCACAATTGACATTCTTGGGAATGACCTCTAGGTGAATTTGCTACCAATCAGACACATCTTCAGTTGTGTACCTCAACGTCACTGGGTGTTTCGGCCTTTTATCACAAGACACCCTCGGTTGAGGCAGGCCCACCGCAGGGTGATCAGCTTTAGAATTAACTTTTGAGCTTGGTCCTCTTGCGTTAAATGGGACGATGTTTCAAATCTGAGATCCTTTTGTTTTTATAACAAAAAATGTATTCAATTATTTAAAAAATAATATTGACACGACAATAAAACATGCCAGAACCCACCACCATAATACAATACAAACATATATCCTAAATAAACTACAATACAACTATGATCAATTCTTATTGAGGATGTATTCAACCCCCAGGCGATCCCGCAACTCCCAGGGTGCCCGTGGACAGGGCGTAGTCCCTATCTAACCCCACCCGGGCACGGGCGTAACCCCGGAAAAGGGGCAGGCAGCCGGCTCGGGCAGAGCCCTCTTCCGCCTGGCGCCGTGACTTGTGGATGGCCAGCTTGGCCAGGCCCAGGAGCAACCCAACCAGGACATCTTCAGCCCTACCCTCTCCCTACGCACAGGGTGTCCAAAGATGAGGATGATGGGTGTGAAATGCAGCCAGAAGGCAAGGAGCAGCCCTTTAGGTATTCAAACAGGGGCTGCAGCCTCACGCACTCCGTGCACACGTGGTACACAGACTCTTCCAACCCGCAAAAGTGGGGCAGGCTGTGATCTGTGAACCGTGAGAGAAACAGGTTGCAGGGAACTCCTCATTGCAATACCCACCACCCCAGGTCCCCAATGTAGAGGGGGAGAATTCCTGTGTAGAGGGACCCATCCGGGGGCCCCAATCTGAGATCCTTTGTGTTAACAGGCCAGATTCTAATTTTAAGGCTACGCCCCATTGTCCTCAACTCACCCATCAGTGTAAAACGCCCCTTTCTTTCTTGACCCTATCAATTCCATTCACAATCCTTTAAATCAGAGTTAAGTGCTTCCTTAATCTGTTGGATTCGGCGGAATTAATGTCCAGTTGATATGATCTCTCCTTGGAAGTTTGGGAACATTCTAGGGACTGTGCAAAGGACTCCTTCCAAGGTCAACATCTTTCTAAGATGCAGTGGCCAGAATCTTACACAGAGCTCCAGATGTGGTCTAACCAAGGCTTTGCTCTGTGGTGGTGAAGCCTCCCATTGTAAATTCTCTCTTGCTTTGGTTTTAACAGGGGACACAATGTGAAGCTTAGTAATGGCTGAGATGGAGGAATGCTGAACTAGTTCACCAGTCATGATGAGACTCATGTCAGAGGTTATGGGGACCAGGCAGGAGAATGGGATTGGGAGGGAGCTATAGATCAGCCATGCTTGAATGGAAGAGTAGACTTGATGGGCCGAATGGGACAATGGGAGTGTTCAGCACTGGGAACCTGAGCAGGTAAGCAGCTATGATCAGGGTAGAATAGGGGGCCAGGTGTAAGGCTGGACTCAGGGTCAAGAATGAGAGAAGGTATGCAACTGGAGTCAGGGTCAGGAGTAGTACCAGGTGTGCAGTGAGACCCAGGTTGGTCAACATGGGTCAAGTGTTTGATTATAATCTGATTTCCATACATGAATACACAAAGATCATTCATGTGCTGCACCTGTTGATCAGAGCCTGGCTCTACTGTGGAATGTAATTAGGAAATTAATTTAGCCTCATCTTATTCATCGCTAATCCAATTTAAAGCATAAATATTGCATTCAAGTGTGAGTTAAAAAGACTCGCTACAGTATGCACCAAATTGCACAATTTCAAGCTGGAAAATAAAAAAGCTCCACACCCCCCTCCCACACTCTCCCCCCTCGGTCACAACGCTCCCTTGGGCTTGGTCTCTCGCAATTTCTCACTCCCAACTCTCACCCAATGTTGGCAGCCCTGCCCTTTTCCAAACACTTCCTAAATCTCTTTCCACCATCTCCCCTCACTCCCCTCTCCCTCCACAGTCTTCATATCCCCAATCAGCAGGGTTCGCTGGTTGACACCGACTCAGTGGGCCGAAGGGCCTATTTCTGCGCTGTATCTCTAAACTAAACTATACTGCACAAAACACAAGGAGCCTCCCATTCGCAGTCCCCACATGGTTCAGTTTATTTGACTGCAGTTTAATTTCCCCTTTAAGCCAGCGTTTCAGCTTCGCTAGGTGGCAGCAAAGACCACAACAGACTACAACTCACTTCATCCCGGTGAATGGACAGAAATTGAAGCTGTTAACAGATCCAAGAGCCATGTTCAAAGTAGCTTCGTTTAGTTTATTATTGAGAAGCCTTGTTGTTGCATGCTGAACCAGTCAGTGAGAAAACTGCACGTGATTGCAATCAAGCTGTCCACAGTGTACAAGTACAGGATAAAGGGAATAACATTTGGTGCAAGATAAAGTCCAGTAAACTCCAATTAAAGGTCCGAAGGTCTTCAATTAGGTAGATGGCAGGTGGTGATAGTATCTAGTGGTGATAAGATGGTGGAGGAACCCAAAGATTTGAGAGCTTTTGGCTGGCCAACAAAGTAGCAAGGTATGGGGGCGCAGCGGTGGAGTTGCTGCTTTACAGCGCCAGAGACCCGGGTGCAATCCTGACTATGTGTGCTGTCTGTATGGAGTTTGTACTTTCTCCCTGTGACCGCGTGGGTTTCATTCCAAAAACATGCAGTTTGTAGGTTAATTGGCCTCTGTAAATTGTCCCTAGTGTGTAGGATAGAACTAGTGTATAGATGATCGCTGGTTGGTATGGATATGTTGGGCCCAAGGGCCTGTTTCCGTGCTATATGTCTAAACTGAATAAAGTAGGATCTACCATGATACAATATGGGAGAAAAAAGAAACTGAAGATACTGGAATCTTGAGCAAGACACAAAGTGCTGGAGGAACTCAGCTATTTAGGCAGTATCTCTGGAGAAAACGATGAGTGACATTTCGGGTTGGGGCACTTCTTCAGACTGAAAGTAGAGGGGAGGAAACTGGACGTAAGTAACAGCCAGAAAGAAGAAGGGCCGCAAACAGATGACCAAGGAAGGTTGGAGCCCATAATGGCTCATTGTTGGCTGGAGAAGAGGTGACAACGAACGCGAGGATACAAGGATGCGAACAGTGAAGCTAGTAGGATAACGGGTGGGGGATCAAGAGAGGAGATGAGGAGTGAAATGTAAAGCTGGAGGGAGGGATATGGGTGGAAAGGAACAGTGAAGATTTGTAAATTGAAGCATTTGAATTAATCAAGAACAAAATATTGAAGATAAACATTCAGTAACTCAGCGGATCAGGCGCGTCTGAAGAAGGGTCTTGACCAGAAACATCACATATTCCTTCTCCCCAGAGATGCTGCCTGACTCGATGAGTTACACAAGCTTTTTATGCCTATCTTCAGTTTAAACCATCATCTGCAGTTCCTTCCTGCACAAAACAGACAGTGTTGTGATAGAGAATGTTTGTATTGGTGGAGGGATCCTGAACCAGTAAACATGGACCGATGATGAGTGGGAAAATAACCAGAAGAGGCAATATGACAAACCTTTTTACACAGTGTACAAGTTGAAGTTCAAGTTCAAGTTCGTGTTTATTGTCACTTAACCAACTAAGGTACAGTGAAATTTGAGTTACCATACAGCCATACTAAGTGAAAAGAACACAATACACACATAAAATAAATTTAACATCAACATCCACCTCAGTGGAATCAACATTCCTCACTGTGATGGAGGGCAATAAAGTTGAGTCATCTTCCTCCTTTGTTCACCCGTGGTGGTCGGGGCCTTGAACCCTCCGCAGTTCGTCGCTGCCGACGGTCCATTGTCCAACCCCTCTCGGAATGATCGAAACTCCAGCGTCAGGACGGAATGGAACACCTCGTGGCATGGAGCTCCCGAGTCGGCCACTTCTTACCGGAGACCGCGGGCTTCGCGGTGTTAAAGTCCACAGGCCCCGCGGTCGGAGTTCTTCTTCCGGCGATCCTCGGCAAAGGATCCCCCGCAAGATTTTCATTGTACCTGGATCTCACCTTTATTGTGCACATGATAATTAACTTGACTTGATTGGACTTGGGATCAGGAATGTACTTCCTGGGGGAATAATGGTAGACTTTAGACTTTGTACTCTAACAGCACATTAACAGGCCCTTCGAGTCCGCACCGACCAGCAATCACCCCATACACTAGCACAGCCCTACACACAAGGGACAATTTACAATCTTTTTTACCAAAGCCAATTAACCTGCAAACCTGTACATCTTTGGAGTTTGGGAGGAAACCAGGGCACTGGGAGAAAACCCCTACAGTCAGAGGGAGAACGTACAAACTACATACAGACAGCACCCTTAGTCTGGATCGAACACGGGTCTCTGGCACTGCAAGGTAGCAACTCTACCGCTGCGCCACTGTGCCACCCGAGTAGTTGATCCAGTTGACACAGAATCCAGAATCCACAGAGTCGTGGCTAGCCGGGTTAGAACCAGTACAGACTCAACAGGCTGAACGGCCTTTGGTGCTATAACCAATCTCTTATGTATAAGGGTCGCACAGTGGTGCAGCTGGTTGAGCTACTGCCTACCAGCGCCAGAGAGGGGGGATAAAAGTGCGAGTCCGGGTGGGGCAGAGGGGAGGGATGAGGGGAGAGGGAGCGGGGAAATCGGGGGAGAAAGGCAGAAGGTTGCTTGGATCTGTCGGATAGCATCCAAAACACAACATTTCACTGAACCTCAGTACGCATGACTATAATAATCCTAAACCTAAACCTATCTTGTTGCACAGTTGCAGATTATTTTCCAAGACTACTCCTCTTGCAGATGGCAGTAACACTGAAAGTCCATGTTTGTTCATGCTATCGTGGACTTGCTTTGGTCTAATGAAACATCATTGGTTGGACACCTGGTGGCGCTGTTGCTAGCTTCCTCCGCCCACGGTCTGGCTGTCTTTTTCTATTTTGTTATGTTTAGAATATGTTTTTTTGTTGTTTTTTTTGTTTTTTCGGTATGTTATGTGGGGGAAGCGGGTAGGGTAAGGGGGAAACCATCCTTCAGTCGCTTCCTGGCGAGGATGCGTCTATTATCCAAGTCGCACCCTCGCCCCCCCCTCGCGGCCTACCAACTGGATTGGTGCGGCCTTTCCTGCCGGGACCGGGCCGGAGCTTTAGCAGCAGCGGCGAGGCGCTGGAAACATCACGGAGCGGGCGAGGCCTTCCTGGGATCGCTTCTTGGAGCTCCGGAGTGCTGGGCCGCTGCTCCAACATCGCGGGGCTGTGGGTGCGGAGCTCCCAACGCAGGCGGCGCTGACTTTCCCATCGCGGTGTCCTGGGACCCTTTGCCGGGGGTCACCAGCGCGAATCTCCGCCCAGCGCGGCCTGTGAACATCGGGAGCCGCGGACTCTGGTCGAAGGTGGCCAACGAGAGGTTCCCGGGGAGAGGGCCTGACTACGGGGGGCTCGGGAGGCCCCGACCACGGGTAAACATTGGGGAACATCGCCGAGGAGGTTGACTGGACTTTGGTTCCTTCCCTCACAGTGGGGAACGTTGGTGCTGCTGTGGGGTTGTTTGTGTTGTGGACGACTGTATTCTGTGTTTTGTGTTTTTTTAATTTTATTTTTTTCGTATGACTGTAAGGGAAAAATAATTTTGTTGCCTCTTCATTGAAGACAATGACAATAAATTAAATCAAATCAAAATCAAATCAAAAACTTGTTCTAACCCACAGGAAGATGCATGGGCCTGCCCATAACATTCCCCTTGGGCACCAGTGTTCCTTCCCTAGCCTGTTGTTTGTGCAGCTTGTAACCTCTGAAGAGAACAGTACTTTAGTTTAGTTTAGTGTTAGTTTAGTTTAGAGATACAGCGCGGAAACGGGCCCTTTCGGCCCGCCGAGTCCGCACCAACCAGCGATCCCCGCACAATAACATTATCCTGCACATACTTGGGACAATTTATATTTATACCAAGTCAACTAGCCTACAAACTTGCACACCTTTGGAGTGCGGGAGGAAACTGAAGATCTCGGAGAAAGCCCATGCAGTCATGGGGAAAACATACAAACTCCGTACAGACAGCACCCATAGTCAGGATCGAACCCGGGGTACGACAGCAACTCTACCACTGTGCCAACATGCCAACCGATTAATTCCCAACTACATTGGGAAGAGTGACTCCTGCTCAATCTGTCATTCTGCCTTGCACCCGATGTCTTCATGACGCAATTGTGCGGCCTGCTATACTCAAATATTGATACTTCCTTGTTCTCTACGATCCTTGCTTAGCTAAGGAACAGGTCGATTGCAACACTTGGAAGCACTTTTTAACCAAAGCCGGCTGGCGAAAGATTGGGATGACTAAGACCTTGTGATAACAGCTCCTTCGACATTTATTAGATTGTTACACACACGCCTTATTCGACTATCATTATCCTTGTCAATGCAACTTTATATGGTAACGACAACATCAGCACGTGCCTACTTGTCAGAGTGATGGGGAAATAAGTGGGAGGTTGGCTTTTCAATGAAGGAATGAGGGCAGAGGAAACTGGAGAAGAATAGTAAGATTAAACGAGAACTTACCTAAGTTTGAAGTTTGATCTTTATTTTATGAGGGGTTACGTTGGTGATTACGTGAAGAACCCCGCCAGAGCGCCTGCGCGTCAATCTTCAAAGCAGCGGTGTGAAATCACAAAAAACAACAAGTGAAGTAATATAGTAACATAATAAAACGAGTAATACAAGAACTTCCATCTGACCTTTATGATAGACGGTTGGGTCGTGGTGGGCACGTAATCACCAACGTAACTCCTCATAAAATAAAGATCAAACTTCAAACTTAGGTAAGTTCTCGTTTAATCTTACTATTTTACTTCGGAGTCACGTGAGTGACTACGTGAAGATTTTAAAGCTTTGTGATCTCATGCCGTAGACAAATCCCGGCTTCTCACTGCATTGATTGACTCGGAACGAGAATAATCAATAATGCATTAATAATAACATTTGTACCACAAATGCAGTAATTCATTTATTTTAATAATGAAAATTAATCAGATCCCCTTTAAACCAGAGGAATTTACACAGAACTTAAAATAGTTTCTGCAAACAATCCCGCATTAACAATAGGCCGATGGTAAAATTGTTGAAACATCAACTCATCGAGGATATGGTCGACGGGGACATCTTTCGCCCTGGCCGCCGACGTTGCTGCTGCCCTAGTCGAGTGAGATGTAAAAACATCAGTGTTAATACCAGCAGCTGTTAAGACTTCTTTTAACCATCTGGAAATAGTCTGTACTGAAACTCTCTTGTGTGGTTTCTTGTGTGTGATCAACAACCCAGTTTCCGTATTTCTCAAACTCTTTGTGACCTCAATGTATTGTAACAAATATGTCTTAATACAGAGACAAGGATCATTTGGATATGCTGCTAGCACAATTTTAAATCCTGTCACACCTGGCCTACTTTGCTTTAGTAGGTCATAGATATAGAATGTAACCTTGTCTTCAGTTACTTCCATCCTGTCTATTTGTAATTTTTGAAGTGTTTGCACTCGTTGTGCTGTCACTAATGCAATAAGCATGACTACTTTCATACTGAGTTTGGCCAAAGGTAAAGACACACTTGGTGACCATTCACGAAGTAGCTTCAGCACCACACTTACATCCCAGATTGTCATGTACCTAGGTTTAGGAGGTTTGGAATTAAAGATTCCTTTCATCAGTCTGGAAACAAGTGGGTGCAACCCAATTGGATTTCTTTCTGAATCCAGAACCAAATATGAGGACAATGCACTTCTGGCTGAATTAATTGCACTATAACTCAAACCTTCATCATAATAAAGTTTTGACAGAAATTCTAAAACATTTGAAGTATCTGCAGTACTATATTCCACATTCTTTGGTACACATAACTCTTCCCATTTCTTAATATAAGAAAGGTACTGTTTTTGAGTGCTCTTTCTCCAGGCTGCCGTAAGTATGTCCACAGTACGCTCAGACAGTCCCCGCCCCAGAAAAGGCATTCTTAAAACCTGCAAATCAACAAATCCAAACGATCATATAATGGATGTTGTTCCCCTGTTACAGGGTGCAGCAATAGATTACTCCTTTTTGGGACTTTCATCAACTTTTGTGTTGTTAAATTCTAATATTAAAGGATACCATGGCTGTGTAGGCCAATCTGGTACCGCTAGTACCCCTGAAGCAGCATCTTGCCTGATTTTAAGCAAACATTGGCTTATGAGGCAGAAAGGTGGAAATATATATAAAAACATACCACCCCAATGTAGCGAGAAAGCATCAATCGCCACTGCTCCTGGATCTAGTTCCCATGACACATATCTTGATAGTTGATGATTTAGTCTAGATGCGAACAAGTCGATGTCTGACATTCCAAATCTGATTACTATGTCATTGAATACCTCTCGATTCAACATCCATTCTTTATTATCCTGGAACTTTCGTGACCTGGTGTCTGCTATCGTATTCAATCTACCTGGTAGATGGATAGCTGAAATCCAAATGTTCTTTTCAATACACCAAGACCAAATTTGATTAGACATTTTGTCACATGACACCGACTTGATTCCACCCATATGATTAATATAGGCAACTGCTGTTGTGTTATCAATTTGAACTTGAACATGCAGATTAGTTGTGTTAGAACAGTAAGCTTGGAGTCCATAGAAACATCCTAAAAGCTCCAAATAGTTAATTCCCCATGTCTGCAGTAACAATGACTCTTCCTGATTCCATCTGCCCCGCAGCTAGATGCTAAGTCAGTTGCACCCCATCCTAGTGCACTGGCATCAGTTTGTAATATCATGGAAGGTTGTTCAATCAGCACTTTGCTGGAACTGCTTGAGACATGTAGAATCCACCACTGCAGATCAGAAACAGCATTTGTTGCTAGTTGCATGGTTCTATCAAAATGACCAGCATGCATTCTCAGTGCCTGTTCTTTAACTCTCTGCAGCTGTTGATAATGTAATGGTCCGTATTGGACTGCTGGGAATGCTGCTACTAATTTTCCCAGTACTCGAGCCACCTGTCTGATTGAGGGTTTTTGCTCGTTTAACAGATTACTGCAATCTTTAATCAACTCCGCCCTTTTTTCTCTGGGCAAAGTAATTTTCATTTGAACTGAATCAATTGTGAACCCCAAGTAATCAATTGAGGTACATGGTGTTAACCTTGATTTCTTTGGATGAATTAGAAACCCCAAACTTTCAAAAGTGGATTTCACAACTGCAACAGATGCTTCTGTTGACTCTTTTGTCCTTCCTATAATCAGGACATCATCCAAGTATGCCATTAGTACATGCCCCTGGCTTCTCAGCAACCCCAGAATTGGTTTTAACAATTTTGTGAATATTCTGGGAGCGGATGTTAACCCATTAGGCAGGGCTTTGAACTGCCATAACTGGTTCATCCATGTAATTTTAAGATACTTCCTATCTTCCGAGTGAACAGACACTGAATAATATGCATCTTTTAAATCTATGGTTGCCATATAACATGCTTCTGAAATAAGTTGTTTGGCAGTCACAAATGTCTCCATTTTAAAATGTCTAAATTGAACAAAAGGATTCAGACTTGTCAAGTCTAGAATAATCCTACATCCTCCATCCTTTTTTGATCGAGGGAATATATTTGACACAAATTGGTGAATTTGGTAGACTGATTCTTCAATAACACCTTTTATATATAGGGTTTCAAGTGCAGCTTGAACATCCATCACTTCTTTTTGTGCAAAGTGGAGAGTTCTGCTAGGAACATGCTGGACAGGCAAATCATAATTTGGATTGAATTCAATTCGAAATCCTTGTATACTATTCAGAATTACCAGATCTGAAGTAATCTTCTTCCAATTGTTATAGAAGAGATGTAATCTGCCTCCAACTTTTGGAGTTAACCCCGTTAGTATGTTCCCATGAGAACCAGGTCCACCTACCTCTTGAGTTATTTGAGTACCCTGAGGTCCCTGGGTTCTCCCGGAAGCACCCCCACTGGTTCTTGCTCTCGCTGCAGGCCGCCAGCTACGTCCCTGCGTTGATGCGCGACTTGGTCCTGGTCCAGGATCCGTATGACGTCTGAAAGGATACTTCCTCTTTACAGACTTTGCAACCATCGATGTTTTCATCAATCCGGCTGTTTTCGCTTCATCTTCCAACTCTTTAATACGTCTCCCGAGATCCTCTCCAAAGAGTAAGTTGGGTAATTGTATATTACTTGGTTTGCAGAGTGCTGCGAATTTAGGATTGATAGTAGGCCGTATAGCACACTTTCCTCAGACAATTGATCTCGAAGTGGGTGCTGCATAGCAACCCCAGTTCCTCCTGATGCAACTCCGTCATCTCTTGGCTTTTATCCGCTATTCTGGCAAAAGCAGTTATTCCAGAACCCAGCAGCTTTAATATTCTCTGCAATTTCACTTCTTGAGTTCTCATAGTCATACTCAACTGATTCCAGATGACTTGATTCACTGCTGGTGCTTTCAGCAACACACAGTTACTTGGAGTCTCATTCTTTCTTGCAGTATCATCCATCTCCTGCTGTTCCAGCTGATGGGAAACCTAGTAATTTATTAGGGAGGCCAATTCTTCTCCTAATGGCTCTCCTGACCCTGACGGGGCAGCGAATCGTACTGCCAGGGGTGGAACATCTGGCAGCTGCCGTTCTTCGCCTGGTACAGCCTCACCGTCAGAGTCGGGGTCTGAACTCTCATGACCCGTGGCACGCACCTCATCGCTGAGGGTGCATTCCATCAGCCCTGAACCAGGAGCTGTTGAGCTGCTTTCAGCAGCTTGGGTTTTGCTACACTCCTCCCTGAGTGTGCTTCGCTCCAACAGCCTATGTACAAGGCTTTCCATCTGGGCAATCCGCTCAAAAGCCCTGGAGCTACTTCCATTGCCTGGGACTTCCCCTCCGTGGGCCATCTTGATTTAAACTTGGCCTTGCGCCCGACTGGTGCTGACTGTGTTCTCACCAGCCCCAGGTCCACAGTCGCTATGCTCTCCGCTGGAGACTGTACCGGGGTTAGAGGCGGCTGGTCGCTAACCGCAATCTCCCGACTTTCTGTCGGCTGAGTCGCTCGCCTCTTCCCCTTGCCCGTTTTTTCCATGGTGTCTGTGGAAAAAATCCCCACAGACCCACAGTAAACGGACCCGGAAATACTTTAAAAAAGTTTATACTTACCTTGTAGTTGAAAACTACAATTCCACTAGAGGAGCTCTGCTCCTCGCGTCCGTTTGCACCAATGCGTCTGACGTAATGACGTGCAGGCGCTCTGGCGGGGTTCTTCACGTAGTCACTCACGTGACTCCGAAGTAAAATCAGGCCATTCAGCCCTTTAGTTTAGTTTAGTTTAGTTTAGTTTATTGTCACGTGTACTGAGGTAGATAGTAGTTCAGGACTGCTCTCTAGTTGTGGTAGGATACTTCACCACTCAACAGGACCATAGCTGACATTCCACCTCCCCCTTTCACACAAGTATCATCTGCCCCTCAGTGTGGGATGTTTATATTTTCCTGCACGAATTAAAAAGCAAAAAAAAAAAATGGAGTTTGCTGGAGAATTGAAATAAAAACAGAAAATACTGGAAAAACAGCAGCACATCACAAGCAGCATCAAAACAAATGCTCAATAGCCTCAAACGTTATGGGCTTCAATCCCATTCTTCTCCCATCTCCTCAGACATTAACTCTCTTTCTTTCTGCATAGACGCTGCTTGACCTAATGAGTATCCTCTGCATTTCAGGTTATGTTGAGGATATTTGGCGGCACAGTGACGCAGCGGTAGAGTCACTGCCTTACAGCTCTTGCAGTGCCAGAGACCCGGGCTTGATCCCAACTACGGGTACTGTCTGTACGCAGTTTGTACGTTCTCCCCGTGACCGCGTGGATTTTCGCCGGGGATGTCCGGTTTCCTCTCACACCCCAAAGACGTTCAGGTTTATAGGTCAATTGGTTTGGTTTGTATATTTAGCATAAGTGTAAACTGTCCCCAGTATGTGTAGGCGTGGGTTAATGGGCGGGGATTTCCGCGCTGTTTCCGCGCTGTATCTCGAAACTAAACTAAACTAAATTTGCTGCCGTCATTATTAATGCTAAATTATTTATACCGGATTTAAGCAACTGTCAATTTGTGACACGATTTCAAAATTTATCATAACTGCAGTGAGATTTGAGAATGTCCCTGAATCATATTCTAAAAATTGCAATCATTGATGTATCAATTCCGCTTTTATACTTTGCATGTTGTGGTTTCAATATTCAGAATGTTCACAATGTTCAGAAGCCATGAAGTCATAGAATTATGGGAAGAGGCATTTCGCACTTCTGAGTCATAGCCATGCAGCAATGTAGCATGGAAACAGGCCCTTCTGCCCAACTGATCCCTGCTGACCAAGATGCCCAGCTAAGCTATTTTCCCCATATTCCTCTACACCTTTTCTATCCACTTACCCATCCCTGTGTCTTTTACTTCTTGAAACAAGGAAATGCAGATGCCAGTTAATACACAAAACGATACAAAGTGCTGAAGTAACTCAGCAGGTCAAGCAGCATCTCTGAGGAACATGGATAGGTGATGTTTCAGGTCGAGATTGTTCTTCTGACTCAGGGTCTGAAGAAGTGCCTTGACCGGAAACGTCACCCATCTACTTTCTCCAGCAATGTTTCCTGACCTGCTGGTGTCTTTTAAATGTTGTTACACCTGTCTCAATTACTTCCTCTGGCGGTATGTTCCGTGAAAATGTTGCCCCTCAGGTTACTATTAAATCTTTCCCTTCTTACCTTAAACCGATGACCCCTATTTTCTTGATTTCCCCTTATCTGTCATGTGTGGGGGGCTGCACAGTGGCTCAACGTTAGAGTTGCTGCCTTACAGCGTCAGAGACTTGGGTTCGATCCTGACAATGGGTGCTGTCTGTACAGAGTTTGTATGTTTTCCCTGTGAACGTGTGGGTTTTCTCCAGGTGCTCCGGTTTCCTACCACACTCCAAAATCGTACAGGTTTGTAGGTTAATGGGCTTCTGTAATTTTGTAAATTGTCCCTAGTGTGTTGGATAGAACTAGTGTACGGGGTGATAGCTGGTCGACACGGACTCGATGGGCCGAAGGGCACTGCATCTCCAAAGTCTAAAAAGTCTAAAGATAAACTAAGGCAGAAGGCTGTCAGGACTGGGAATATTGAGAGGAGAAAGTACTCGAAGCAGAATCTCTCGTGGTGTACAAACAAGGAATTGCATAAATATTTGAATGAGGCAAATGAAGACAAGCAAGAGCTAGCATCAGGACTGTAGGGCTGAATGGCTTTTGCCCGATGCATTGCTTCCAAAGACTGGAGCAGTTTAAGCAGACGTGGAGATCAGATTAGATTAGCAAAGGCATTGAGGGGGGCACAGCTATTCTTTGTTCCACCTGTGTGAGCCTGTTCTCACTGGAATCCTTCCTTCGATGACTTGCTGCCCTCATGCAGTGAATGGAGATGGGTTCTGGCAGGATTTCCACCGACTGATCTGCTTACGATTAGAGACCAGAGGAGAGACTATCGGTACGTGGCAGGCTTGGCCAGTGGAATGTGCGAGCTGTAAGGTTGCTCCGAAGCAGGATTCAGTAAACCTCATGTTCAACCGATCGAGTTTACTTTTGAATTTGTGGAATAGGATGAGGGGAAAGTCTGGCAGACGTGTGTGAATGCCCAGACGGGAGAGGATGAAACATGCCTTCGAAAGTTGCAACATCCAGGCTCCTGTAAACCTGCCTCAGTCGGTTTAACACTGTGATATACAAGCAATGCAGGGCTGCCAACTCCAGGGCTGCCAGTTGGGAGTGAGAAATTGGGAGAGACCAAGCCCGAGGGAGCATGGGGGGGGGGGGGAGGAGGGTGTCCCCCTCCCATTGGTACAGAACATTTGCATTTTTCAGTTTGAAATTGTGCAATATGTTAAAGGTCTGTCTCACGAATCTGCGGTCATTGGCGGCGAAACGGGAAGAATCTGCCGCCATAGACCGCGCACTCGTGAGAACGTACAATTCCCGGGCCGTGCGGTGGTGTTCCCAACACCGCGCGGTGCTAAAATAAAATCGACAATGTCGAAAACACTATACTCACCGCACAACCTCCACCAGTGATGCACAAGTGCGGCACGGCCGCTCGCACGGGCCGCCGCCAGTATGGGTCGAGCACCGTGCGTCAAACCTCCACTGCCACAGCCTCCGCCAGTGAGGCACGTGCCGCCGCCAGTGAGGCACGTGTGCTGCACGGCCGCAGTCACAGCCACCGCTACAGCGCCGCGATCAGGATGGCCGCCGCCACAGCCGCCGCTGGTGAGTCACGTGCGGCGGGCCGACGTCATCGCAGTCGGCCCGCCCTTTTTTTACTTACCGCAAGCACGTGGGACCCGCCGTGTTTTAATTAACTCGGCCCCTGCGCAACATCCGTGCGGCGCTCCGGTGGATAGGCTCGACGCTCTCGCCGTTGCCGCGCGGTCCTCGCTACCGGCGACGCCGCGCTTCACCGCCGATGACCGCAAACAGGTAAGACAGAGCCTTGGGCGTACCCGATGAGGGAGTGGAGCAACCGAGTGGGGAGAGGGTGTGGAAGAAGGGTGTCCCCCCTCCCAGGGTAGGAACTTTTTGAAATTTGATGTATTAAAATAATGTTTTAGTGCACTGTAGAAGTATGATTTCAATGTTTTTTGTATGAAGTATTTTTAATTATTTTTTTTATTTTTTTTTTTTTTTATTAGAAGTATTTTACATTACAGTAATCTGCAATAACGTAAGTTTATACAGATCTTATACCACTTCTTATTTTAAACTTTAATAGGAAAAAAGGATAGAAAGAGTTAGTAAAGATAGTCAGTGAGTGAATGGAAGAGTGGTCCAGGAACATCCGTATGAACCTAAACCACAAGAAATAGTTTAAAAAGAAAAGAAAAAAACCAAAAGGTGGAAAAAGAAAAAAGAAAAAAGAAAGTAAGATTGGACATTATGAGAGGGATGTACCTACTTCTTATCTTTACTCACCCCTCGCCAGGTCCTAAAACCATTTATTATCAACATTTTGTTGCACCCTATGTTTGTAATAAGTCGATATATGGAGACCAAATCTTTTGGAATTGGTCTTGTTTACCTGCTAGGAGGAATCTCATATCTTCTAGGTGTAACAATTCTGACATATTAGAAGTCCACATTTTTAGTGTTGGCGTAGGAGCATTTTTCCAAAATTTCAGTATCAGTTTTTTTGCGGTTATTAAGCCATAATTAAGAAAACTCCTTTGAAACGAAGTCAGCTCCAAACTTGCTTCTATTGTTCCAAAAATAATCAATTCTGCATTCGGTTTCAGTTTTACTTTAAATAATTTAGTGAAAATTTCAAAAATGTCATACCAAAATCTTTGGATTTTTATACAAAAAACAAAAGAATGTGCTATAGTTGATTCTTGGATTAGGCATTTATCACAGATAGCAGAGGTATTTGGGTAAAATTTACTTAATTTAGCTTTTGAATAGTATAATCTATGTAAAATTTTAAATTGAATCAGAGTATGTCCTACGTTAATCGAGCATTTATGCACATATAATAGGTGTTTATCCCAACTCTCTTTCGAGATTTTTATAGCTAGTTTCTGTTCCCATTCTCTTCTAATCCCATCCGATGATGGAATTTCTATGTTTAAATTGGAATTGTATAGGTATGATATTAAATGAGCTGATTCCGCTTTTATATTCATTATCCCATCTAATAGGTCAAGAGGCATATTTTGATATTCTCGTGTATACTTTTTCAAATAGTCACGTATTTGAAAATATTTGAGATATTGATTACTATTCAGGTTGTATTTAAGTTGTAATTGGTGAAATGTTAAAAAACTTCCATTATCATACATATCTCCAAACGTTTTAATTCCTACTCATTCCCAATTTATAAAAGCTCTATCTATCATAGAAGGTTTAAACGAGGGGTTATTCGTTATAGGTGAGAGAAGTGATAGATTTC
This sequence comes from Malacoraja senta, assembly GCA_038087875.1. Lineage (NCBI taxonomy): Eukaryota > Metazoa > Chordata > Chondrichthyes > Rajiformes > Rajidae > Malacoraja > Malacoraja senta. Next base: position 4,211,422 of record CM075991.1, read on the forward strand.
TTAATTTTAACGTTAATTTTATTTGTTTCCAAATTCTAATTGTACTATGAATAATTGGATTTTTACTATATATTGTATTCTTCATTTTTGTTGGTGAGTCCTCTCTCTCCATTACTATCCACTCCACCTGCTGGGCCGAATTGTCCAACAGGTGTATCATATTTTTGACATTTGTGTCCCAATAATAATATAGAAAATTGGGGAGTGATAATCCACCAAATTCTTTAGGTTTACACAAATGTTTTCTTTGGATTCTGTGGAATTTATAGTCCCATATAAAATTTGTAATATCAGCATCCAATTAAAAAAAATTTTTTTTTGGTAAGTATATCGGTATTGACTGGAATAAATATAAAATTTGTGGTAAAAAGATCATTTTTATAGCATTTATTCGGCCTATAAGAGACATCGGGAGGGTTTTCCAGAATTTAATCAGTGTGTTTAGTTTATTGAGTAAGGGCATATAGTTTGCATTAAATAGAGATTTATATTTTCTAGTAATTTCAATTCCCAAATATTTAAATTTTTCTGAAGCGATTTTAAAAGGGAATTTTAACAGGTGTGTCGGTTCTTGAGGTTTAATCATCACAATTTCACTTTTATTCCAATTTATTCTAGATCCTGAAAAGGATCCAAATTCCTCTATTAAATTTAATATATTTGGTATACTAATTTGTGATTTTGTGATATATAGTAGTACATCATCTGCATATAAAGATATCTTATTATTTGAGTATTTTGTATTATACCCATGAATGTTCGGATGTATCCTAATACTTTCCGCTAACGGTTCTATTACAAGAGCAAATAGCAGAGGTGATAATGAACACCCCTGTCTATTTCCCCTTGATAACTGAAATTTCGAGGACAAGATATTATTAGTTAATATTCTGGCAGTAGGCCTATCATATAATAATTTTACCCAAGCGATAAAATTCTCTCCCACTTGAAATTTTTGCAGTACTTTAACCATATAATCCCATTCCACTTGATCAAATGCTTTTTCTGCGTCCAGTGAAATAATTGATAAGCCTTGTTCTTCGGTTTTATGTGAGTGCATTATATTAAACAGATGTCTCAAGTTATTGCTTGAGTATCTCTTGGGTGTAAACCCTGTTTGATCCAGATTTATTAATTTACTAACATAGTCACTTAATCTTCTAGCTAATGTTTTCGCTAATATTTTTTGATCTGTGTTTAACAGCGCAATAGCTCTATAAGAACCCGGATCTTCTAAATCTTTACCTTTTTTAGGTATAAGTGTAATCGTTGATTCCGCTAATGTTTCTGGAAGTGTATGTTCTTTAAAAGCATATGTATACATTTTGTGTAGTTGTGGTGTAATTATCTCGTTAAATCTTTTATAAAATTAATTACTAAAACCATCTGGTCCTGGTGTTTTTCCATTCTTTAATGTATTTATTGTTTCTTCTATTTCCTTAGTTGAGACTTGTGCACCTAATTCCTCTTGTTCACTCAAATTGAGTTTTGGGAGATTACAATTATCCAGAAACTCTCTAACTTTGGTACTGTCTGCTACCGCTTTAGATGTATATAAGTTTTGATAAAATTGAGCGAATCTTTTATTAATATCCTTAGGTAGTGTTAACAATTCCCCTTTGTCTGATTTAATCTTTAAAATCGTGTGATCCTTTTCCCGTTTTTTCAGTTGTCGAGCCAGAAGTTTGTGTGGTTTATCCCCAAATTCAAAATTTTCCTGTTTTGTAATTTGAAATAATCTAATAACATTTGCTGATAATATTTTGTTTAATTTAAATTTCATTCTTGTTATTTTATTATGTTTATCTATAGTTGGCTCTTTAGCATTATCTAATTCCAATTCTCTAATTCGTTCTTCTAACTGCCTTTGTTCTTTCTTATTCCTTTTATTTAAAAAAGCTTGGTATGAGATTATAGATCCTCTAATAACTGCTTTGAATGATTCCCATAGTAGAACTGGTGAGGTCTCTGGGGTGTCATTATTCTTTAAAAAAAGTTCCATCTGTTGTTTTAAATATATTTCCCCTTGTGGGTCATTTAAGATTTGAGGATTAAACCTCCAAAACGATTTATTAGAAGGCATTCCTAATTTTTAAAAAAAAGTTAACAGGGAGTGATCAGAAATTATACTATTGTGATATTTTGGATTCAGTATATAGGGAATTAGTTTTGTATCCACTAAAAAATAGTCGATACGTGAATAAGTTTTGTGTACCATTGAATAAAACGAGTATTCCCTTCCGACAGGGTTAGCGATCCTCCAAACGTCTGTTATATTTGTATTTTTTATGTAAGTATTTAAGAAGTCCCCCCTCCCAGGGTAGGAACTTTTTGAAATTTGATGTATTAAAATCATGTTTTAGTGCACTGTAGAAGTATGATTTCAATGTTTTTTGTATGAAGTATTTTTAAGAGGTAACCTTTTAAGGGGTAACTTTATCCACACAAAGGGTGATGGGTGTATGGAACAAGCTTCCAGAGGAGGTAGTTGAGGCAGGGACCATCCCAACATTTAAGAAAAAGTTAGACTGATACATGGATAGGACAGGTTTGGAGGTATGGACCAAAAGCAGGTAGCTCTCTCCCTCTTCTCCCTCTCTTTTACCACCCCTCTCTCTTCCCCCTCTCTCTCCCATTCTCTCCTCCCTCTCCAACCCCTCTCTCTCTTCCCTCTCACCCCTCTCTCTCTTCCTCCCCTCTCCCACCTCTCTCCCCCCCTCTCCCTCTTCTCTCTCTCCCTTCACGCCCCTCTGTCTCTCCCCTCTCTCTCCTCTCACCCCTCTCTCCCCCCTGTCTCCCTGTCTCCTTCCCCCCTCTCTCTCTCCACCTCCCTTCGAGAGTCTGTCCCTTCGGCACAGAGACTCTCACGGCAGCGGCGCAACGCTTCCGACGGCCCGGGACTCTTGCACTGCTCCATGGCCGGAGCTGCAGCGAGCCACTCGCCAGCCCCGCAAACACTCGCCAGCCCCGCAAACACTCGCAGCCCGGCTGGCAACTCTCACGTGAGAATCACGCCCTCAAGCAAACTCTCACGCCCTCACGCTGATCAGAAATTTCTCACGCTCTGTGGTGAGAAATTCTGTGATCAACGAAAATTTCAAAACTCAGATAAACTGCATGGTCCGCGGGTGTTGGAGAGCAGGGGCTGAGGGAGGGATGGGAGCAGAACAGCAGCAGCGGGAACAGATGCGGGGAACACGGACTGGCGAGTGTTTGTCGGGCTGCGAGAGAGAGGGGAGAGACAGAGGGGCGTGAATGGAGAGAGAGAAGAGGGGGGAGGGGGGAGAGAGGTGGGAGAGGGGGTGAGAGGGAAGAAAGAGGGAAGAGAGAGAGGGGGTGGAGAGGGAGGAGAGAATGGGAGAAGGGGAAGAGAGAGGGGTGGTAAAAGAGAGGGAGAAGAGAGAGGGAGAAGAGAGAAATGGGGGAAAGAGAGAGAGATGGGGAGGGCAAAAATAAAGAGGAGATAGAGGCAGAGGAGAAAGAGAAAGGGGAGAGTGAGGTGGGGAGGGGAGAAATGGGGGAGAGAGAGGGAGAGAGGAGAGGGAGAGAGATGAGAGAGAGAGAGGGGGGAAGAGAGAGGGAGGTGAGAGGAGAGACAGAGAGAGAGGGGAGAGTGTGGAGAGGGAGAGGGAGAATGAGAATGAAATAGAGAGGGAGGGAGAAAGAGAGAGAGGGGGAAGCGAGGGGGAGAGAAAGAGGGGGAAGCGAGGGGGAGAGAGAGGAGAGAGAGAGGGGGAGAGAGAGAGAGGGGGAGAGAGAAGAAAGAGGCTGAGAGAGAGAGGGGGAGAGAGAGGGGGAGAGAGAGAGGGGGAGAGAGTTAGGGGAAAGAGAGGGGTGAGAGAGTTAGGGGAAAGAGAGGGGAGAGAGAGGGAGAGAGAGGTGAGAGAGGAGAGAGGGGACGAGAGAGAGGGGGGAGAGTGAGGGGAGGAGAGAGGGGGAGAGAGAGAGGGAGAGAGAGGGGGAGAGAGAGGGGAAGAGAGGAGAGAGAGAGGGGAAGAGAGGGGGAGAGAGAGGGGGAGAGAGAAAGAGGGAAGGGGAGTGAGAGGGGGAGACAGGGGAGAGGAAGGGGATGAGAGGGAGAGGCAGGAGGAGAGAGAGAGGGGAGGAGAGGGAGGGAGAGAAGAGGGGGTTTGATAGGAGAGAGTGGAGAGAGGGAGAAGAGAGAGAGAGGGGAGGAGAGAGAGAGAGAGGGGGGAGAGAGGGGGATAGAGAGGCAGGGCTGCCAACTCCCATGCATTGAGCATGTGAATCACGCATTTCACCAATTTCAGCTGATCACAAATTTCTTCGCTCTGTTGTGAGAAATTCTGTGATCAACGGAAATTTCAAAAACTCATATCAACTGCATGGGCCACGGGTGTTGGAAGCAGAAGTGAAATGAAATGAAAATGAAATGAATTGTTTGGCCTGCCCTGTGCTTGAAATGGAAATGGAAATGGAAATGGAAATGGAAATGGAAATGGAAATGAAATGAGCTGCTTGGCCTGCCCTATGCTTGAAATGTAATGGAAATGAAATGAGTTGTTTTGTCTGCCTGAAACCACAAATTTCAGCCCACCAGGCCCCTATTTGACGAGAAACCTGTCCATTTTGCCCAAAATGCCCTTATTAGCCCAGGAGGAGCATTTTGGCTGGTGATGCTGCCTGTCCCACTGAGTTACTCCAGCATTTTGGGTCTATCTTTGGTTTAAACCAGCATCTGCAGTTCCTTCATACACATTGTGCATCTACCCAATCTATTCCTCTCATGATTTTATGCACATGAGTTTCATCCTCGAATGTCCCGATTCAATCTTATCCCCCCCTTGTCCAGTCCCGTTTGGCACACATCCAAGTCTCTCAAGATTCCAGCATCTGTAGTTCCTTGTGTCTACAAAGATACACATATTTTAGGATGGAAAGTGCATTTGCTGATTTTGGTGGAGTGCATTTGCTAAATTGGGCCATAAAAATCAGAATGGAATTATAAATTGTACAGCACAGTAATAGTGTGGCACAATGGCACAGCGGTAGAGTTGCTGCCTTACAGCCCCAGAGACCCAGGTTCAATCCAGCAACGGACTGTTTCAGCTGCTACGGTCAGGCAAACGCCTCCGGTTGCCATGCTGTGAGAACGGAGAGGATGAGAAGGAGTTTCTTCCCAGAGGCCATTAGGACTGTAAACTCCTACCTCACCAGGGACTAACTTTACTGAACCATTCTACTGGGTTTTTTTAATTGCTGATTTTTTCCCCCTTTTTCCTTCCACCCACAATATTTAATATGTAAAAGAATATGTGATTCTGTTCCATTCTGTTTGTAGTTTGTTGGTTGTTTGTTTGTTTTTTTGCACAAAGTCCACGAGCGTTGCCACTTTTCATTTCACTGCACATCTCGTATGTATATGTGACGAATAAACTTGACTTGACTTGACATGTCCCAGCTACGCTACCTGCTTTTGGTCCATACCTCCAAACCTGTCCTATCCATGTATCAGTCTAACTTTTTCTTAAATGTTGGGATGGTCCCTGCCTCAACTACCTCCTCTGGAAGCTTGTTCCATACACCCATCACCCTTTGTGTGGATAAAGTTACCCCTTAAAAAGTTACCTCTTAAAAATACTTCATACAAAAAACATTAAAATCATACTTCTACAGTGCACTAAAACATGATTTTAATACATCAAATTTCAAAAAGTTCCTACCCTGGGAGGGGGGACACCCTTCTTCCACACCCTCTCCCCACTCGGTTGCTCCACTCCCTCAACGGGTAAACCCAAGGCCAATGATCAGTGATCGCACAGCCTCCCCCCTCCAATCCAAAAACGCTCCAATCCAATTTAAAGCATATAATAAATATATTGTATTCAAGTGTAAGTTAAAAGACTCGCTACAGTATGTAACATATTGCACAATTTCAAGCTGAAAAATGCAAATGTTCTGTACCAATGGGAGGGGACACCCTCCTCCCCCCCCTCCCCCCTCCCGGTCGCTATGCTCCCTCGGGCTTGGTCTCTCTCAATTTCTCACTCCCAACTCTCACCCAATGTTGGCAGCTCTGAGCAATGTGTAATCAAAGTTAAAGCCCACGGTACGAGTTCATTCCAAGAGCTCTCCCGAGTTTGCCCTGATTCGAACTCGGAGATTTACGGTAATGGCCACTCGTCGGTTCTCGGGGCTCTCGTGGACATTTTTCAGGCATGTTGAAACATCTTCACGAGTCTTCCTGTGCTTACCTGCCGTTAGCGAGTCTTCCCGAGTACCTGCCGTTAGCTCGAAGAGACTTCCCCGAGCTCCAACGTACCCGCTACGTTCATTCTCCGTGCTTACCACGAGTTTGATTTTTTTTAAACTCGGGAGAGCTCTTGGAATGAACTCGCACCGTGGGACAGGGCTATTAGGGTTGGTATGGTGGCGCAGCGGCAGAGTTGCTGCCTTACAACGCCAGAGACCCAGGTTCAATCCTGACTACGGGTACTGTCTGTGCTAAGTTTGAGGTGATGTGGACTTACCATCGGAGCCGATCCCTTGCCTGGGATCGACGCTCCAACTGCAGCCTGCGGATTTCACCATCGAGGACCTCGCAGTGTCGGGTAGAGACCGATGTCGGGAAGCTCCAAACTACGCAGAAGTTTTGACGCAGAAGGGTTGAACTTTTTCTCGCCTTCCATCACAGTGAGGAATGTGGAGGAGTCGCTGTGGTCGATGTTCATGTTAAAATGTATTTTGTGTCTTTTGGTGCTTTTTAATGGTATGACTGTTATAGCAATTCAAATTCCTCGTATGTTACAAAACATACTTGCCTAATAAAGTATGATTATGATTATTCTGATTATTCCTTATGGGTTTATGGTTAAATCTGGTTGATTATTGGATATTGTGCATGTAAAGACATTAGAAATACTTTTCCGAGTAGGAATTCCTGTTAGTATTCAAAACAATTTTAAATTAATGAAGGACATTATAATTTAAGAGGGTTGTGTATTTTTGAAACATGTAAAGTGAGATCCAATATAAAATACAGATGTGTCTCAGTTTTGGGAGTCAAATTATGGAACGGGCTTAGTGATGAGTTGACATTTTGTAGCTCTCTGTCGAGTTTCAAAAAAGCCTTAAAATGTAAAATAATTAAGGATTATAATGTAAAATGATTAAAATGTCAAATAAGTAAGGATTACAATTTAGTGTAATTTTTTTCTTTCCTTTGTAATGCTGATATTCTAGGTTATCTTATGGATTGTATAGGATAGGCAAAAATAAGCTTTGTGGCTTCAGTCTATTCCTTTTTCGGTCATTGATTATGTGAACATTGTGTGAAATGGATACAGTGTTGGTTCATATTCACACAGATTGTAACGTTTTGTTCTTTTTAATGTATGACTGAAATAAACTATTCATTCATTCATTCATTCATTCATTCATTCACCTCAGCCCTTGGCATGCATTTGAGATGTGTAGCTAACACCCGGGAGAAATATTCCATCTAATAAAGAGTATATTTTGTCATGCTATCCTAACCACCCTCTACCCTTCAGTGGTACAAACTGTTGCTACCATGTGTCGGTGGTGGAGAATGTGAATGGTTGTGGTTAGGGGCAGCTTTCAAGCAGGCTGTTGTATCCTGTACAATGTTGTTCGCAATCCTGACATGATCCATCCGCGATGTCAGGACATGCATTAACGCAGGCAAACAGGACTAGCTCAGATAAACATCTGGATCAGCATAACTCTGTGAGGCTGAGATTTATTCAGACACCAGCAGAGGAATTAGTCTGGAAGGTTTCTATCCCTGGCATTTTACTTGCTCTGCAATAAAGTTCATTAAAACCTGTAAGATCACTTTGACGAAGGCAAACTTGAAAAAGCAGCATCTGAACACCCATCCTCATTGTGTGATAGCTCGATTGTAAATATGTTGTGTTTCCGCAGACTGGTTAGCATGCAACAAAGATGTTTCACTGTACACATGACAATAAGCTAAACTAAACTAAACTAAAATATCTGTTCCCCACAGATGCTGCCAGGCCTGCTGAGTGTTTCCAGTAGTTTGTATCATTTTTTGTAAACCAGCATCTGCAGTTCCTTGTGTCTCCTCATTTCTCAATACTATGAGCTAGATTCTATATTTATTGATTTGAGAGATGTTGGCTTTGCAGGCTGAGCCTGCCTTTAATCGCCCATTCCTAACCACCTTTGTGAAGGGGGTGGAGTGAGTGAATGGCTGTGTTAAGGGCCTGTCCCATTTGGGCGACCTAATCCGCGAGTTCTGGCGAGTTTGCCCTCGACTCATACTCGCAGCATGGTCGACACGAGGTCGTAGGAGGTCTTCGTAACTCTCCTTCATGCTCGAGAGTGGTCTCCGCGTACTTGAGGCCTCAGCTAGGTCGCGCCGTTTTTTCAATATGTCAAAAAATGCCCACGAGTAAAAAAAGGTCGCCATGGAAAAAATCGATACTATTTTTACTGGTAGGTTTAGTCGTAGTAGTTCGTAGTAGGTCGGCATGTTAGTCATAGGTAATCGAGGGTAGTCTAAGGTAGTCGAAGGTAGTCGAAGGTAGTCGTAGATAATCTTCATCATAGTCGAAGGGAGGTCGAAGAGAGGTCGAAGGAGATCGAAGGAGGTCATCTTCACTCTCCACTATTTGGTGTCCAATTTTCCCGAAGTTAGTCGTAGCTAGTCAAAGCTGGTCTTCTACATAGTCGAAGGAGGTCTTCAACATGTCATTTTTTCAAACACTTCTAAACTCGCCAATTATGTCGCCCAAGTGGGACAGCCCCTTTAAAAAGGTTGTTAAAGAAAATGTTAAAACAAAACACCAAGATCGAGCAAGCCAATCAAGACTTTATTTAAGAGCACCAAATACGGTGAGCAAAGATTTCATCTACTCCTTATATACAGAATTTTCCTTTCAAGTGTTGTTCACTGTAGCAGACACTAGCATTTTCCCTTCTACAGAATGATCATATAACAATGACACAACAAGCACCTCCGAAAGACACAGAAGAGTAAATACAGCCCAATTGAACCCCATTACAGAGAAGCAAATGTCCTGTTACCCTCTCGACCTTACTTTAGTGTTTTACGATTGCCATTTGCCCTTTGACAACAGAGAAGAGAACCTGACTATAGTAGACTGCAGTAAGTGTCCGATACACATGCTCAGTTTCAATCTTCAACCTTCTTTGAAGCACAGAATTATTATGACAGATGAAGAGGACTTTAAGCATTTTTAGACACTCTACCTATCCCTGTCTTCTTGAAGCTTTGCAATTTAGTTTTGACAGGGTGCATATCAAGTGAGCTGTTCTATCCTGTCTGGTGGGAATGTCAGTTAAACAGACCATGTGAAGTAAAATGGAGTTGTCAGCTAAATCAGCAGCACAGCATTTCAAACCCTGCTTAGATAAATAAGTAGATGGTTTCGAAGAATGCTTGGGCTAATTCAAAGGGACCAGCAGATCATGAGGACACCTGCGAGTCCACTCAGAAAAGCTTTCCCAGAGACATCCGAGACCAGATTGGTTTCTGATAGGACACATAACTCACGCCATTAAGGTACCAAGGAGGATAGCTAGTTTCACACATAATCACCTGTTGTTCTTAGAGACAAGGATTATTAAATAAATACATGCTTCGACCATGAGAGAATGAGGTTCAGAGAGAGAGAGGGAGAGGAGAGGGAGGGGGAGAGGGAGAGGGAGAGGGAGAGAGAGAGAGAGAGAGAGAGAGAGAAGAGAGAGAGAGAGAGAGAGAGAGAGAGAGAGAGAGAGAGAGAGAGAGAGAGGAGAGGGAGAGGGAGAGGGAGAGGAGAGGGAGAGGGAGAGAGAGAGGGAGAGAGAGAGAGAGAGAGAGAGAGAGAGAGAGAGAGAGAAAGAAAGAAAGAAAGAAAGAGAGGGGGAGAGGGAGAGAGAGGGACAGAGGAACAGAGGGACAGAGGGAGAGAGGGGAGAGGGAGAGGGAGAGGGAGAGGGGGAGAGATGGAGAGGGAGAGGGAGAGGGAGAGGGAGAGGGAGAGGGAGAGGGAGAGGGAGAGGGAGAGGGAGAGGGAGAGGGAGAGGGAGAGGGAGGGGAAGAGGGAGAGAGACACACACACAGGAGACTTGACTCAAATACACAGAGGGGCGTGAGTTATTTTGTGTTGTTTCTTTATTGATAGTTGATAGTTGTTTGTGTTTTACTTGTATCTTGCTTGAATAAATAGTTCATTGTGCTCATCACCATGTTCTTCCTCCATTCATTCATCCAAACCCTTGAATCCTGCATATATTTGATTACACATGGTTACTGGAGATACTTGATTGGTGTTGAAAATGCACACAACCAGGCAGGCGGAGATTCTCCCATCACGATCCTGACTTCATCC
>CM075991.1:4221964-4277793 GCA_038087875.1 Malacoraja senta
AATCTTTCGCCAGGGATAGAAATGTTCAACAATACTGGACATAGCTTTAAGGTGAGGGGGTACACAAAAGTGCTGGAGAAACTCAGCGGGTGCGGCAGCATCTATGGGGCGAAGGAAATAGACAATGTTTTGGGCCGAAACCCTTCTTCAGACAGTCTGAAGTTACTGTCTTGAGTCTGAAGAAGGGTTTCGGCCCGAAACGTTGCCTATTTCCTTCGCTCCATAGATGCTGCCGTACCCGCTGAGTTTCTCCAGCACTTTTGTCTACCAGCACATTTAAGTGCAGGAACTAGAAAGATACAGATCATGTGCAGGAAGGAACTGCATCTGCTGATTTACACCGAAGATAGACACAAAATGCTGGAGTAATTCAGTAGCTCTGGAGAAAAGGAATGGGTGACGTTTTGGGTCGAAACCCTTCTTCAGGCTGCTGTTAATCCAGAATTTTGTGTGGATTAAGATATGGATCACGTACAGGAAGGTAAGGTCAGTTTGACTTGGCATCATGTTCGGCACAAACATTGTGGGCGGAAAGGCCAATTCCTGTGCTGTCCTGTTGTATGTTCCATGTTCCAAATCCATCTGTTTTAACATGAATGACTAAATCTCCTCTCTTCTTTCTGCCAGCCTTTAGCAAGTGAGGAATATAAACCCCACACACCTTGTGCCCGCTCACCTTTCCACAACTGATATAATCACTGGCTCCTTCCCTGCAATATTCCCTGCAATCTTTGAGTCCAAAACCAATCTCTGTCTCCTTATGGGGAGAGGCCCGTTAACATAGCAAACCAGTAACCCCAGGCCTACCTGCTTGTGTGGAGTTTGCATGTTCTCCCTGTGACTACATGGATTTCCCCCCGGGTGCTCTGGTTTCCCCCCACATCCCAAACACAACGGGTCGGCCAGGATCGAGATGAAGAGGAACTCTTTCGCTCAAAGTCCGGTGAACCTTTGGAACTCCCTTTCCCAACTGGGTTGTAAGCTGGAAAATAGCGGGGAGGTAAAGATCAGCCTTAACATGAGGGCTGTCGGAACAGGCGCAACCAGGCTAAGGTTTGGAGGGAAGGTTCAGAGGGATATGGGCCAAACGCAGGCAGGTTGGACTAGCGCGAGTGGGGCATCTTGGTCTGCATGGGAAGGTTAGGCTGAAGGGCCTGATCTGTGTTGTATGACTATGAAACTATGAGTTGTAGAATTCAGTATTGAGTCGGGAAGGTGGCAACATGCTCAGACCATATATGAGGTGCTGTTAGGCTTCATTGTAACAGTGAAGGTGTTTGACAGCACTGTGCCTGTACTCGCTGGAGTTTAGAAGAATGAGGGGGAACCTAAATGAAATGTATCGAATAGTAGGAGGCTTGGGTCGAGTGGATGTGGAGAGGATGTTTCCACCAGTGGGAGAGTCTAGGCACTAGAGGTCACAGCCTCAGAATTAAAGGATGTTCCTTTAGGAAGGAGATGAGGAGGAATTTCTTTAGTCAGAGGGTGGTGAATCTGTGGAATTCTTTGCCACAGAAGGCTGTGGAGGCCGTCAATGGATATTTTTCAGGCAGAGATAGATATTCTTGATTAGTGCAGGTGTCAGAGGTTATGGGAGAAGGTAGGAAAATGTTGCTAGGAGATAGACATAGTTCAGTCATGTTTGAATGGCGGAGTAGGCTTGATGTGCCAAATGGCCTAATTCTATTTCTCTCACTTAAGAGCTTGTGACCTAAAGCGGTAGCTTATGGTGCTATGAATATTGATTTCTTTAACTTTAAGTAACTCTTGCTTTCCCTCTCTCTCCATCCCGCCTCCCCCCCCCCCACCCCCACCCTAGTCCTCCTGATTAATTTTAACTGTTTGTATGCCTCGTTGTCACCTTCCCCTCAGCCAACAATGAACCGTTCTACATTTCCTTGGGCATCGTCTGCTTTGATCTGTTGTTTTCACACCTCACCTTACCATATCTCTAGTCTCCCCCTCCCCCTAACTCTCAGTCTGAAGAAGGGTCTCGGCCTGAAACGTCAGCCATTCCTTCCATCCAGAGATGCTGCCTGTCCCGCTGAGTTACTCCAGCATTTTGTGTCTGCCTTCAGTGAAGGCCACAGACTGGTCGGTCAACGTGAGAGTGGGATGGTGAATGCGGGTGGCAAGCAAACGGGAATTCAACTTAATGAGTTATAGGAGAAGAATTAGGCCTTTCTGCCCATGAAAGTCTACTCCGCCATTCAATCATGACTGATCCATCTACCCCTCTCAACCCCATTCTCCTGCCTTCTCCCCATAACCCCCGACATTCGTACTAATCAAGAATCTGGCAATCTCCATTGACTTGGCCTCCACAACCATCTGTGACAATGAATTCCACAGATTCACCACCCTCTGACTAAAGAAATTCTTCCTCGACTCCTTTACAAAAGGTACATCCTTTTCTTCTAAGGCTGTGGCCTCTGGTCCTAGACTCTCCCACTAGTGAAAACACCCTCTTCACATCCACTCTATCCAGGCCTTTCACGATTCACAGAGGGTTGAATAAACATGACTTTTTAATTAAGAAAAGGTGATTAAGACGACAGCCATAGCCAGCTCTCGGAACATCTTGTTTACAGCGGGGCTGTGAATGTCCTTGTTGGTGATGGTGCAGTCCAACACATGTTGTAACCTGACGAAGGAACCTGCTTTTAAGCCGATGATTCTCAATAAACAACTCTTGCCCCAGGCTAGTCAGCACGCACTATTTTTAGGTTTAGTTCAGAGATATAGTGGGGAAACAGGCTCTTCGGTCGACCGAGTTCGCGCTGACTAGTGATCCCCGTACGCTTGCACTATTCTACACATTAGGGACAATTTACAATCTGTACCGAAGGCAATTAACCAAGAAAACTGTGTGTCTTTGGAGTGCGGGAGGAAACCAGAGATCTCGGAGAAAGCTCACTTAGTCACAGGGAGAACGTACAAACTCTGTACAGACAGCACAGTAGTCAGGATCGAACCCGGTCTCTGGCATTGCAGACACCAACTCTCCTGCTGCTTGCAAAAGCTTCAGAGATGCAGCGTGGAACTGGCCCTTCGGCCCACTGAGTCCATGCCGACCAGCGATCACCTGGACACTAGCACCATCCTCCAAACTAGGGAAAATGTTACAGTTTACAGAAGAGATTTAACATGCAAATCTGCATGTCTTTAGAGTGCAGGAGGAAGCCAGAGCACCCGGAGAAAACCCACACGGTCATGGGGGGAAGGTTCAAACTCCATATACACAGTACCCGTAGTCAGGATCGAACCCGGATCTCTGGCACTGTAAAGCAGCGACTTTATGGCTGTGCCACTCTGTTGCCCTACAATGCCCTATCTGTGTGACTCCTATCGGTGCCATCTAGGTGGTCTGATAACTGGTTGAGATTGTGGTCACGAACATTAACACCCTCCTGCTGTCAATGAGCTAATGTGCAAACTTACTTGTAACTCAGACGGAGGCCATTCGGTCCATTAAGTCCATGCCTGTTCGCACTGAGCAATCGTATCAGACCCATACCCCCTTCATGTCTCCCCTCTACTCCGGCAACTTATCTGCCTCACAGTCGCATCAACTCCATCCCCCCCCCCTCTTGATTCTGCACACTCACCTAAGCTAAAACCCTCACGTCTTTGGAGTGTGGGAGGAAACCGGAGCACCTGGAGAAAACCCATGCGGTCACAGGGAGGACGTACAAACTCCATACGGATAGCACCGGTAATCAGGATGGAACCCGGATCTCTGGTGCTTTGAGTCAATGGCGCAACTCCACTGCTGCCCTACTGTGCTGCCCTCTTCTTCTCCCTGGACCTACATCGAAATAATGGAGATTAATGGCCGAGGTCGTCGATCTCATTCAGCCAGCTCAGACCTTTGCCCAGAAAGTTGAGGGTCAGTTGTGAATGAGACCAAATGATTCCCGGTCTGCTGCATGGACTATGTGTCATAAGGCCATATAGGAGCAGAATTACATCATTGGGCCCGTCAAGTCTACTCCGCCATTCAATCATGGCTGATCTATCTCTCCCCTCCTAACCCCATTCTCCTGCCCTCTCCCCATAACCCCTGATACCCGTACTAATCAAGAATCTATCCATCTCTGCTTTAAAAATATCCATTGACTTGGCATCCACAGCCTTCTGTGGCAAAGAATTCCAAAGATTCACCATCCTCTGACTAAAGAAATTCCTCCTCATCTCCTTCCTACAAGAACATCCTTTAATTTCGAGCCTATGGCCTCTAGTCCTGGACTCTCCCACATCCTCTCCACATCCACTCCATCCACGCCTATCACTATTCGGTACATTTCAACGAGGTCCCCCCCTCATTCTAAACTCCAGCGAGTGCAGCCCAGTGCCGTCAAATGCTCATCATATGTTAGCCCCACTCATTCCTGGGATCATTCTTGCAAACCTCCTCTGGACCCTCTCCAAGGCCAGCACATCCTTCCTCAGATATGGTGCCCAAAACTTCTCACAAACATCCAAAATGCTGCCTTCCCCAGCACCTTATAGAGCCTCAGCATTACCTCCCTGTTTTTGTATTCTAGCCCGCTTGAAATAAATGCTAGCATTGCGTTAACCTTCTTTGCTACCGATTTGACTTGCAGATTAAATTTTTTGGAATCCTGCACCAGCACTCCCAAATCCTTTTGCACCTCCGATTTCTGGATTCTCTCCCCATTTAGAAAATAGTCTACACCTTATTCCTACAACCAAATTAATTGGTTAATGTTGAGCACCGCTTCATTGACCGGTTTTAAATGTACGTTTTCTGGGTGACTATATTGCTGACAATCCCCATGCCTATTTTCTGCCACATTTAGGATCACTGCTACTACCATGGTTACATACAGGGTGAAGAAGATTCTTCGGCCAGCTTCAGCACCTGTGATGGGCTCAGGTAAGGTCAGGACACCTGAAAAACCTCCCAGCCTGGGGCTCTACATTAACAAAGAAGCCATTCAGATAGTCATCGCGACATACAGCACGGAAACAGACCCTTCGGCTTACTGAGTCCATGTTCACCTTCAACCATCTATTTGCCCTGATTCTTTTTTTATGATCCTTTTCACATTCGTACTAATTCCTCCAAGATTTTATGGTGGTATATATGATCATGAGAGGAATAGATAGGGTAAAGGCACAGAGTCTTTTACCCAGAGTAGGGGAATCAAGAACCTGGGGACACAGGTTTATGGTGAGAGAGGAAAGATTGAATAGGAACCTGAGGGGCAACTTTTTCACACAGTGGTGGGTATATGGAATGAGCTGCCCTGGGAGGCAATTGAGGTGGGTACTCTAACAACATTTTAAAGACATATGGACAAGGTACATGGATAGGAATGATTTAGAGGGAAAAGGGCCAAATGCAAGTAGGCGGGACTAGTGCAGATAGAGCATTTTGGTTGGCTTGGGAAAGTTGGGTTGAAGAAACAGGCCCTTCGGCCCAAATTGCCCATGCTGACCAAGATGCCCCGTTAGTTCCACCTGCCTGCGTTTGGTTCATATCCCTCTAAACCTATCTATGTTTTTTTTAACATTGTAGGACTCAATAACTCAATGACTATGACTATCCACACACTATGTCGGCTAATTAACCCCCCCAGCCCACACATCTTTGGGATATGGGAGAAGATTGGAGCACCTGGAGGAGCACGCGCATGCACGTGCAAACTCCACACAGACTGCACCCGAGGTCGGGATTGAACCATTGGTCTCTGGTGCCGTAAGGCCCGCAGCTCGACCAGCTGTAACATTGTGCCACCAGATGGTTTGTAATGAGTGGCGCTAAAAGAATTAGCCTCGTTCGGTTGGACTGGCTGGTGCTGCCTTTGACATTCTTGGTTGCTTACAATTCTGACTATAGCCGGAGAGTCTGATATTATCTTTGGATCTTTGCCTTTCTTTTCAAGTGGTTACATCCGCACCAAGGGCCAACGCTATCTGATGGAACCTCTGAAAGAATCAGCCAGCGATGAACATGCACTCTACAAATATGAAGAATCACGCTGCCTCAGAGCATGTGTGGCGTGGTCAACACTTCGCAGGATAGCCTGGAGCCAAGAGTGGAAGAGACATTTGGCTCTGCAAGTGAGGTATCTCGAACCATAGAGTCATAGGATCACAGAACAGGCCCGTTGACTCATTTCATTCATGATGGCCAGATCTCAGCTCATCCTATTTCCCAGTGCTTGTTCCCATCTACACTAGTCCACCTGCCCGTGTTTGGCCCATATTCCTCTAAACATTTCCTATCCATGTATGTCCAAATGTATTATGTAACGTCCAAATGGCGTAGTAGTATCTGTCTCAACTACCTCCCCTAGCACCTTATTCCATATGCCCACCAACCTCAGTGTGAAAAGGTTGCCCTATCCATGTACATGTCCACATATCTTTTAAATATTGTTATGGTACCTGCCTCAACTCCCCTGGCAGCTCATTCCATGTACCCATCAAAATCCGTGTGATTAAATAACCCCTCAGGTTCCTGTTAAATCTTTTCCCTCTCACCTTAAACCTATGTCCTCCAGTTCTTGATTCCCCTACCCTGGGTTAAAGATTATATGCATCTACCCTATATATTCCCCTCATGATCTAATACACCTCTCATCTAGGAATAGAGTCCTATCCGGCTATCCTCTCCTATAGCTCAGGCGCTCGAGTCCTGGCAACATCCGTGTAAATCATCCTCGTGAAGTGTGCATTGCTTGTGAAGCTGTTCTCTACATTGGGTTGGTTTCTTAATTGGTTGCACACTGCTTTTGTAACAATGAGAACAATGACACAGGACGTCACGGTGGCGCAGCGGTAGAGTTGCTGCCCTACAGCACATACAGCGCCAGAGACCCAGGATCGATCCCGACTACTGGTGACAATAGACAATAGACAATAGACAATAGGTGCAGGAGTAGGCCATTCGGCCCTTCGAGCCAGCACCGCCATTCAATGTGATCATGGCTGATCATCCCCAATCAGTACCCGTTCCTGCCTACTCCCATATCCCCTGACTTCGCTATCTTTAAGAGGCCTATCTAGCTCTCTCTTGAAAGCATCCAGAGAATCCCGCCTCCACCGCCCTCTGGGGCAGAGAATTCCACAGACCACTCTCTGTGTGAAAAAGTGTTTCCTCGTCTCCGTTCTAAATGGCTTACTCCTTATTCTTAAACTGTGGCCCCTGGTTCTGGACTTCCCCAACATCGGGAACATGTTTCCTGCCCCTAGCGTGTCCAAACCCTTAACAATCTTATATGTTTCAATGAGATCCCCTCTCATCCTTCTAAACTCCAGAGTGTACAAGCCCAGCTGCTCCATTCTCTCAGCATATGACAGTCCCGCCATCCCGGGAATTAACCTTGTAAACCTACGCTGCACTCCCTCAATAGCAAGAATGTCCTTCCTCTAATTAGGGGACCAAAACTGTACACAATACTCCAGGTGTGGTCTCACTAGGGCTCTGTACAACTGCAGAAGGACCTCTTTGCTCCTATATTCGATTCGGTGCTGTCTGTACGGAGTTTATACGCTCCCCCCGTGACCTGCGTGGGTTTTCTCCGAGATCTTCGGTTTCCTCCCACACTCCGAAGACGTCCAGGTTTGTAGATTAATTGGCCTGGTATAAGTGTAAATCTTCTTCTTTATCAAGTCCACATAGCAAGATTATAAATTGTTCAGCCAGAGCTGAACACACTTCTCGGCATCTGCACACAATGGCGTCTTGCGCTTCTTGTGCTTCTTGTGCGTGGTGGTGGAAAGATTGGTGGAAACAGGGCCGCGACGTGAACGCTCTTTCCTTGACCCCGTAAATGTAATCCATCCCCAGTCTGTGTGTTAATGTGCAGGGATTGCTTGTCGGTGCGTACTGGGTGGGCCGAAGGGCCTGGTTCTGTGCTGTATCTCTAAACCAGACTAAATTAACAGTAATAGGAATGGCTGGGGTCATGTTGCATTGACTATACCTTTCCGTTGCAGAGGAGCGATTTCCTGAAGGCAAAGAAATATATTGAAATGTTCGTGGTAACAGATCACTCAGAGGTGAGTGACGCTTCTGCTGAATTGGGTTGTCAAAGGTATCGGTGCCTCTGGTGATGGTGATTTATTGCCACTGGTTTATAATTATCACCCTTACCAAGATACAGTGAAAAACTTTGTATTGTCTGCTCAGGGAAATCATACCATGCCATGAGTACATCAGGTGGTGTAACAAAAAGTAAAGAAACTGAATGCAGAATACAGTGTTGCAGCCACACTGTAAGTGCAGATTTTAAAAAGCGCATGGCTGCAATGAGGTAGATTGGAAGATCGTGAAATTAATCACTAGCACACAGGAGGTCCATTCAAATGTCTGATAAAAGTGGTGAAATACCTTTTTCTCGTGTCTCTTTCCCAACCCAGTGTGGTTTTGGTTGTATGTTGGCCAGGTAGGTCAAGCCGAGTTCATTATGCCATTGGTAGTTCCACAGTGACACCGCCGGGGAATGTGGATTGAATTCTGGCTTTATTTGTGTACTCGTGATGTCTTTAATATTTATTTCATTCCGCTTACATGTTAAACTTTGTAAGGTGTCCTTGAGACTTCTGAAAGGCGCCCATAAATAAAATGTATTATTATAATTATTATACTGAGGTGCCCCAATTGTTGTCTATTAACCGGAGCACCAGAGACCTGGGTTCCATCCTGACTACGGGTGCTGTCTGTATGGAGTTTGTATGTGACCTGCGTTTCTCCGAGATCTTTGGTTTCCTCCCACACTCCAAAAACATACAGGTTGTAGGTTAATTGGCTTGAAATGAATGTAAATTGTCCCTAGTATATTTAGGATAGTATTAATGTTCGGGGATCGTTGGGCAGTGCAGACTCGGTGGGCCGAAGGGCCTGTTTCCATGCTGTATCTCTAAACTAAACTAAACTAAACTAAACCCTCTCAATGTTTACTACCAAATCCAAACATTCACCTTTCATTCCCTTCAAAATAGCTGTGATGCGGAATGATACGATCTGATAAAACGTTATTTATCCCAGGAGGGAAAATTGATCTGCCAACAGTCATAAAAAATACATGAAACATGAAATTGAAATGACAAGTGGAAAGGATTGGGGATGTGCAAAGATTGGGGAGCGGTGGGGGAATAGGAGTCAGTCTCAGTCTACCCCATGACAGAAGGGAGAGGAGTTGTAAAGATTGATAGCCACAGGAAGAAAGATCACCTGTGGCGTTCTGCCCTACATCGTGGTGGAACCAGTCTGTTGCTGAAGGGACTCCTCAGGTTGACCAGTGTGTCATGGAGGGGATGAGCTGTATTGTCCAGGATGCTCCGCAGTTTGAGGAGCATCCTCCCCTCCAAGACCAACCTCCCGTGAATCCAACTCTGCCCCCAGGATGGAGCCAGCCTGCCTGATGAGAAAGACACAAGATGCTGGAGTTACTCAGTGGGAGTTCCCACAATGTAATGGTGTTGGCTGGAGGATGATTCAAGACTTGTCAGGTTTGGTTTGGAAGAGCATCATGAGATGGCTAATGAGAGAGGATGGAGGACCAGCTCAGTAGCTTGTGTGAGAGGGAGTGCAGCTCTTCCTCGTCACCGCACACACACAGGAAGAACTGTATGATGGGCTGCCTGTTTTATAGAGTCATAGAGTCATACAGCGTGGAAACAGGCCTTCAGCCCAACTTGCCCACACCGGCCAACATGTCCCATCTACACTGGTCCCACCTGCCAGCGTTTGGCCCATATCCCACTAAACCTATCCATGTACCTGTCTAAATGTTCTCAAACATTGTGATAGTACTGGCCTCGACTACCTCCTCCGGCAGTTCGTTCCAAACACCTACCACCCTTTGTGCGGAAAATTTACCCCTCAGGTTCTCGAATCCCCTACTCCGAGCAAGAGAATCTGTGTATCTACCTAGCTATCCCAATCCATGTACACCTCTACTACATCACCCATCATCCTCCCATGCTCCAAGGAATAGATTCCTGTAAAGCTACCAAGTTGTCTTGATGGATTTCAGGCCTAATGGCTCCTCCTCTTCTTGCTTCTCAGTTCCGACACTTTGGGTCAGTGGAAGCGGTGCGGAGCAGGGTGTTTGAGCAGTCAATCACATCAACCTGGTGAGTAACTCTAAAATCTTGACCTCCTGTTACAGCGTGTCTGCGGTCTAATTGGACCGGAACCCTTCCCTCTCTTGCACTCGGGCTCTCTTGCACTGTTTAAATCATGTCGCTTATTCTTCCCTGACTGATATCTAGCTCACAGTTCTCTTTGTGTATGAGTCTCAAGAAGTGTCTCGACCCAAAACGTCACCCATTCCTTCTCTCCAGAGATTCTGCCTGTCCCGCTGAGTTACTCCAGCATTTTGTGTCTATCACTGTTCTCTTTGTCTTGTTTTTGCATCCTTATCCAAAAGCCATCACACCCAATTGCCCTTGCAACCTGGCTCTTTGGCTCATTGGGAACCATTGTCAACTCTGGCTACAGTTTGATCTTTAGACCTGTTCCCTAAGCCATTCCCCGGTTGTTTCACGGGAAAAGGCAGGAGAATGGGGTTGAGAGGCAAAAATAGATCAGCCATGTTCGAAAGGCAGAGTAGACTCAATGGGCCAAATAGCCTAATTCTGCTCCGATGTGTTGTGGTCTTATGGTCTTCTGTACCTCCTGCCCGATGGTAGCAGTGAGAAGAGGGCGTGGACTGGACTTTAGGGATCATTGATGATAGGAGCCACCAATTGAGGCAGGAACTCGTGAGGATGCTTCCGATGGTGGGGAAGGCTGTGCCTGTGATGAACCAGGCTGAGTGGCAAACTTTTTTTTCACAATGCCACAAGATTTCACAAATCTGATTAGAGGTTAACCCCGCTACTTTCGATTTGGTTCTTTGAAATATTTTACCCACCTGGAAGAAAATATTGTTTAACATCTCAACCCTGAAAGATGTCGGCCCTGACTATGCAGTGCTCCCTCAGCACCACGCTGGGAGGGGGAAGAGTTGGTTGTGTGTCCCAGGCCTCTGGAATGAACATAGAACATAGAACAGTACAGTGTGCAGGAAGGGAACCGCAGATGCTGCTTTAAATCGAAGACAGACACAAAACGCTGGAGTAACTCAGCGGGACAGGCAGCATCTCTGGAGAGAAGGAATCGAGATGCTGCCTGTCCTGCTGAGTTACTCCGACATTTTCTGTCTGTCTTCGATAGAGCAGTACAGCAGAGGAAAAGACTCTTCAGCCCACAATGTCTGTGCCAACTATGATGCCAAATTAATCTCCTCTGCCTCAATGTAATCCTTAATCCCTCCATTCCCTGCATATCCATATACCTATCTAAAAGACACTATCATATCTGGTTCCGCCACCACCCCTGGTAGCAGGTTCCAGGCACCCACCATTCTCATGCAAATAATTTGCCCCACACCATCTTTAAACGTTCACCCTCTCACCTTACATCTATATGCTCTCAAGTCATGACATTTCCACCATGGGAGAGAGGTTCTACCTACCCTATCTATGCCTATCATAATTGATTGATCGATGGTTTGATCAATCGATTGATTCATTGATCGGTGGATTGATCGCTCGATGGATCAATCGATGGATGGATCAGTCAGTCGGTCAGTCGGTTGGTGGGTGCTGGATATACTTCTGATTACCTCTATCAGATATCCCCTACGACAGAGTGGAACATGAATCCATAACGTTATCCCAGAGGTGGAAGTGCAGTTCGCAGTGCCACCGCTAGTCGTCCGCAAACACACGGCGTTCTTTTACCAAAATACATGAAACTGTCATCAATTGAAATAGAAGTGACCATTTGGCCCCTCGTGCCTGTTTGCCCTTCAATCAGGTCCACAGCGGACCAAGGTGCCACTCTCCTGCGCCAACCGCCTAGGCCGTGATTACCCTAATGTCAAATCTCCTTTGAGGGAGTTTACAGTGTCATAAGAGGTCATAATCGATAAAATACAATCCCAACACTTACTTCTTGCTTTCCGCAGCTGTACAGGCCGTTGAGAACACACGTGGCTCTGGTTGGTCTGGAGATCTGGTCCAGGGTAGATAAAATATCTGTTGAACGTGATTCCGGACAGACTCTGAAAAACATCTTGTCCTGGCGCAATGAGCAGCTTCGACCAAAGCACGGTCATGACAACATCCAATTCATCACGTAAGTGCTGGTGGAAACAGGGCAGCGGCTTCCTTGCAGTTCTTTCGTTTGGTTTAGTTTAGTTTAGTTTAGAGATACAGCGCGGAAACAGGCCCTTTGACCACTGAGTCCGCGCCGACCAACGATCTCCCTGTACACTTGCACCATTCTACACACTCGGACAATTTAAAGATTTACCAAAGCCAACTCATGTCCATCTTTCTCGCATGGAGAAACCCCTGGCATTTCACAAAGACTACAGGGATGTTCGACCTGTGAAGGATAAGGTAGTCACATGGACAAAAGGAATGAATGATTGAATGATGCTTGATTGTCACATGCGATAAGTCATAGTGATAGTCTTCATTTTGCATGCCCAAGGTATGCAAAGAGTCAACACGTAAAGGGCGCCGACAAAGTTGAAAAGTATCCCACACAGTCCTCCTTTGTTCTCCTTTATTCTCCCCCCCCCCCCCCCCACCACACACACACACACACGCCGGGTCCTTCTTTGTAACTAAGCGCATAATGTCATCTCCTATTTCCAGTTACGTGGATTTCAATGGAGACACCATTGGCTTGGCGCAAGTGGCTGCGATGTGTACAGGGGGCTCTGGAGCGATTAATCAGGTACGCTTCACGCCACAGAACGGGTTTGATGCGATGAGTTGCCTGAACCAATTTGCACGGTTGTTCCCAATTATTAGACTTTAGGCTTTAAGCCTTTAGCACACAAAGCTTTTCAATGCATCTTGGTACATAGAAACATAGAAAATAGGTGCAGGAGTAGGCCATTCAGCCCTTCGAGCCAGCACCGCCATTCAATATGATCATGGCTGATCATCCAAAATGAGTACCCCATTCCGGCTTTTTCCCCATTTCCCCACTTGATTCCCTCAGCCCTAAGAGCTACATCTAACTCTCTCTTGAAAACATCCAGTGAATTGGCCTCCACTGCTTTCTGTGGCAGAGAATTCCAAAGATTCACAACTCTCTGGCTGAAAAAGATTTTCCTCATCTCAGTCCTAAATGGCCTTACCCTTATTCTTAAACTGTGACCCCTGGTTCTGGACTCCCCCAACATCGGGAACATTTTTCCTGCATCTACCCTGTCCAATCCTCTAAGAGTTTTATATGTTTCCATAAGATCCTCATCCTTCTAAATTCCAGGGAATACAAGGCCAGTCAATCCATTCTTTCATCATATGTCAGTCCTGCCATCCCGGGAAATAACCTGGTGAACCTGCGCTGCACTCCCTCAATAGCAATAATGTCCTTCCTCAAATTAGGAGAACGAAATTGCACACAATACTCCAGGTGCGGTCTCACCAGGGCCCTGTACAACTGCAGTAGGACCTCCTTGCTCCTAAACTCAAATCCTCTTGCAATGAAGGCCAACATGCCATTGGCTTTCTTCACTGCCTGCTGTACTTGTGTGCTTACTTTCAGCGACTGATGTACAAGCACACCCAGGTCTCGTTGCACCTCCCCTTCTCCTAATCTGACACCATCCAGATAATAACCCGCCTTCCTGTTCTTGCCACCAAAGTGGATAACCTCACATTTATCCGCATTATACACTACCCGTGACAAGAATAAACGAAACAACCAAACTAAGCTTTAGACTTTAAAGATACAGCGCAGAAACAGGCCCTTCAGCCCACCGAGTCCGCGCCGACCAGCGATCACACCAGCAATACCCTACATAGTGGGGACGATTTTCAATTTTGACCCAAGCCAATTAATGGGTTTTCTCCTGGTGCTCCGCTTCCCCCAAATCAAAGACATGAGGGTCTGTAGCTTAATTTGCTTCTCTAAATTGTAAAGTGTCCTGAGTGTGTAGGATATTGCTGATGTACGGGGTGACCATGGAATAATACAGTGTGGAAACAAGTCTTTCGACCCAACTTGCCCATATGAAGAGCATGTCCCATCTCAGCTAATCCCACCTGCCTGCTTTTGGCCCATATCTCTCTAAAACTTGCCCTATCCATGTATCTGTCTAAATCTTTCTTAAACATTGCGAGTGTAGGATTGAACTAGTGATTATAGAACTGGTCAGCGTGGACTCGGTGGGCGAAGGGCCTGCTTCTTCGCCGTATATCTAATTACTCAATTACTCTTGGCAATAGAGGTTCTGGGTTTGGGAAATGCTCTCGGGTCGGTCACGGGTGGATAAGTCTGACGTCTTTTCTTAGGATCATGCGCCCAATGTTCATGGAGTTGCCTCGACCATGGCTCATGAGATGGGACACAACTTGGGCATGAATCACGACAATAATGCTTGCTTGTGCAAATCCAAATCGTGCATCATGTCTCCGGTCTTAAGGTAAGTGAGAGGCAATCCCCTACCCTGGAACAACAGGCTCATCCGTGGCTACAATTCAAAGGGCTGGAAGGCCATTGCCTGGACTCTATAACCAGGGCAACTCTACCATCAACCCTTCATGGATGAGAACCAAGAGGTTGATGGAATCAATGGGCTATTACACTGAAGATAGGCACAAAAAGCTGGAGTAACTCAGCGAGGCAGGCAGCATCTCTGAAGAGAAGGAATGGGTGACGGTTCGGGTCGAGACACTTCTTCAGACTCTATTACACTGGGCCAGTTTTTGTGAATGATGAAGAGCTAGAACTATGTTCATAAGTTCATAAGTTATAGGAGCAGAATTATGCCATTCAGCCCATCAAGTCTACTCCGTCATTCAATCATGGCTTTCCCTCTTAACCCCATTTTCCTGCCTTCTCACCATTACCCCTAACACCCATGCAAATCAATATGAAGGCCTTTAGTGCTCATAACATGTTCTGTAACATTTTCTTTGCTTAACAAACATGGATATTAGCAAGTAGACGTTTTTAGATCAGGACTTTTTTAGATCAGGACTTTTTAGTCATTTTACAGGAGCCTGCCTTCTGCAGCAAAGGACTGCGAGTCCATGTAAATGCTATTTCTTCTATTCTTTCTCGATAGCTATTCCTTGCCGACGGAGTTCAGTTCGTGCAGTCACCAGAACTTCCAGAGCTTCACGCTGTCGCACACGGCGTCGTGCATGCGTGACGTTCCCAGCGTGGAAGAGATTGTGGCAGCACCCATCTGCGGGAACCACTTTGTGGAGAAGGGGGAAGACTGTGACTGTGGCACTCCCAACGTAAGGACCAAAAATCTTGCTCTAGTACCTTGGATAAGGACGTAAATGTGCACAGAGTGCTGGAGGAACTCAGCGGGTCAGGCAGCATTTCTGGAGAAATGGGATGGGTAACGTTTTGAGTTGATGCCCACCCTCCTTCAGGCTCCAGTTTCCTCCCATATCTGAAAAGCCAAGAGATGTAGAAACAAAGAACTGCAAATGCTGCATTATACCAAAGATAGGTGAAAAGTGCAAGAGTAACTCAGCGGGTCAGGCAGCATCCCTGGAGAAAAGGGATGGGTGATGTTTCAGGTTGGGACCCTTCTTCAGACATCTTCAGACTGAAGAAGAATCCTGGCCCAAAACATCACCCATCCCTTTTTCTCCAGAGATGCTGCCTGACCCGCTGAGTTACTCCAGCACGTTATGTCGATCTCCGGTGTGAACCAGCATCTGCAATTCCCTTCTAGACACTGCAGATGCTCGAATCTTGAGTAAAGCACAAAGCGCTGGAGTAAGTAGCACATGTGGAGAACAAGATTAGATGCCGTTTCGGGTCCACGACCTCCAGAGATGCTACCGGACTCGCTGAGTTCCTCCAGCACTTTCTGGCTTACAAACACATTTTTCTTGTCATAGTGCAGCTCTGCGATGCCTTAGTGTGTTTCAATGAGACCATTGCTTGTTCTCACCCCTTCTTTGATCGTGCAGCATTTGTTACTCCCATTCCAGAGGTTGGGCAGACAGGTAGCGGTGAACTATGCCCTGAGCAGATCCACAGGGTAAGAGTCAGAGGGAGAATTAATACAGGTAGTTACAGTAGGTGATGCAAGCTGTAAGGAGACGCAGTGGGTGGGAAGCTAAGCTCAGAACTTACCTTTCCATCTCCTTAAGGGCCTGTCCCACTTGGGCGTCATTTGCGCGTCACGCAGATGGCGCGCAAAGATTTTGTACATCCCAAAATCCTGGGGCGACCGCGCGTCACTGCCTACGTCACCATGCACCATGCGCACATCGTGACGCTTAAATGATGTCGCGTAAATGATGCCCAAGTGGGACAGGCCCTTTACCTCTCCCTGCATCCCCTGGCTACCAGTATTATCTCTCCCCCTGTCTCAATGTATCTCCTTTCCTGTGCTCAAAGAGACAGGCTTCCTTTCCAACATTATAAAGGTGGCACGGATGGCACAGCGGTAGAGTCGCTGCCTTACAGCCCCAGAGACACGGGTTCGATCCTGACTACGGGTGTTTGTCTGTACGGAGTTTGTACGTTCTCCACATAAACTGCGTGGGTTTTCTCCGGGATCTCCGGATTCCTCCCGCACTCCAAAGACGTACTGGTTCGGTAGGCTTGGTATAAATGTAAATGTTCTCTAGTGTGGGAAAGATAGTGTTAGTGTGCGGGGATCTTTGGTCGGCACGGACTCGGTGGGCCCGTTTCCGCACTGTATCTCTAAACTGAAAGAAAAGGCCACTCAGTCCATACTAGTTCACGAAGAGCTACCTGGGCTAATACCAGCTTCTACCTCTCGGTGAGTGGCCCTGCAGTGCAGGTCACAACTCTTCGAGGGCACTTACGCCTGCTGTTTAAATGTGGTGCGGATTCCATCTTGCACCACCGATTAACACACGCCAGGTGGGTCAGGCAGTCAGTCAATAGACAACAGGTGCAGGAGTAGGCCATTCGGCCCTTCGAACCAGCACGAGTCATCAGATGTACGTTTTCCCCCGATATGTTAAATGATTCGATGATACTTTGACGGTGGCACAGCGGTAGAGTTGCTGCCATGCAGTACCAGAGATCCGGGTTCGATCCCGGCTACGGGTGCTGTCTGTATGGAGTTTGTACGTTCTCCCCGTGATCTGCGTGGGTTTTCTCCAAGATCGGTTTCCTCCCACATTCCAAGGACGTACAGGTTTGTAGGTTAATTGGATTGATTAATTTATTGATTAATTTATTGATTATTAATTGAGTTAGTAATTGATAAAAATATAAAAATTGTCCAAGTTGGCGATATGCAGAGTACTGCCCTGCCGACTACAAAATTCAGAAGGTTCAGAAGGTCTTGTCATCTGTACCTAGGTACAGTGAAATGCTTTGTTTTGCGTACAACCAGGTAAGATCATGTAGCAGACCTCACCTAGGCAGTACACGAGTGTCGCCAAAAAGTTACAAAAGTTCACCGAACTGTGCTACCCTCCCTCCTCATCTCCAGGAGGCAGCTCTCACCCCCCCTCCCAAACACACCCCTCCCCCGCCGGGCCCACCCTTCGTTCTCGGTGGCCCCCAACCAGGTAGCTCTCGACACCTCCCCTCGCTATCAGCGGTTGCTCGCGGCCCCCTCCTCGCTCTCGGCAGCCGGGTCCCGTCAACGCCGGTGTCTCAGGGCCGAGTTTGGAGTCCGCGGTGGGCGAGCCGGGCATGAGTGCCCCGATTGGAGTCGAGCGTCCCCGGTGGGCAAGCTTCCTTCTGTCGGCGAGGGTGTGGTGGTGGAGGTCGCCCCTCATGGTATCTTGTCACCCACAGGAATGTCAGAATCCTTGCTGTGAGCCTCGGACATGCAAACTGAAAGAGGAAGCCCACTGTGCAGATGGAGAATGCTGCCAGGATTGCGAGGTACCTTCGATCCATTCTGTCCGTTCTATCTTCCTTCATCTGGTGCTACTCTGAGCATCGTTACCCATTCACTGCTTCTCCTTACATATTCCTGCATCCCCCCCCTCTCTCCCTCTGGTCTCTCCCAGTGTATATGTCTCTCTTTCTCCTTCAGTAGAATGCAAATTGCTGGTGAAACTCAGTGGGTTGGCCGACATCCCTGGAGGACATGGATAGGTGATGTATTGGGTGAGGAAGAAGGGTCCCGAGCTGCAACTTCATCAAACCATGTCCTCCAGATATGTTGCCCTGTCCGTTGAGTTACTTTGAGTTTGAAACAAGATTTCAGAATTTGCAATTAATTGTATCTACTCTTTTTCCCTCTCAGTTTATTTTGTCCATGCCTGTGTGTGTGTACGTGTGTTTATGTGTGTGTATGTGTGTGTGTGTGTGTGTGTGTGTGTGTGTGCAAATCCGTGTGTGTATGTGTGTGTTCATGTGTGTGTGTGTGCATACATACGTGCATGTGTGTGTAAATCCGTGCGTGTACGTACGTGTGTGTGTGTGCAAATGCGCATGAGTGTGTATGTGTGTGCAAATGTGTGCGTAAGTGTGTGTGCGTAAGTGTGTGTTTGTAAGTGTGTGTGCATAAGTGCATGTGTAAGTGTGTGTGTGTAGGTGTGTGTGTGTGTGTGTTTGTAAGTGTGTGTGCGTAAGTGCATGTGTAAGTGTGTGTGTGTGTGTGTGTATTTGTAAGTGTGTGTATGTGTGTGTGTGTTTGTAAGTGTATGTGCGTAAGTGCATGTGTAAGTGTGTGTGTGTGTTTCTCTGCCTTAATTATTTTTCTCTCTTGCTCCCTCATTGTTCCTGTGTATTATCATAGTCAGAGAGAGGTGCAGCACATAAGCAGGCTCTTCAGCCCAACCTGACTACATCAACCATGCAGCATCCATTTACACCAATCCATCCCAAAGCCATTCCGTACTCCCCACCTTCTCATCTTCTACCCCCTGATTCTACCACTCACATGCACCCTAGGGGCCATTTCCAATTAATTTACCAATCGGCATGCATTATTATGCGGGAAGAAACCAGAGGATTCAGGAAAACCCACACAGTCAAATGGAGAACATGCAAACTCCACACAGACAGCACCCGAGGCTAGGATTGAACCTGTTCACTGGAGCTGTGATCTTTGCACACTGAACCACTGTGCCACTCAACCCCCCACTGTCTCTCCGTTTCCCTCCCCCACCCTCTCTCTCCCTCTCCCTCCCTCTTTTCCATGCTGTCTCTGCATCTTTCTCTCTCTGACTCTCCATCCCTCCCCCCTCTCCCACCAACTCTCTCCATGTCAGCCCGTGTGTGCCTCTCTCTGTCTCTCACTGACTCATTCTCACTGTCTGCTCGTGTCTACCTCCCCCCTGCCTCTCTCGTTCTTCTCGGTGAACGAGAGGCCTTGCCACATCATTGCAGAGGTGAGGGTCCCCGTGCAGGAAGAGACTGTGAATCCGCTCTCCCTGCTGTTCGTAGATCAAAGCCGCAGGAGCACTGTGCCGGAAAGTCAGAGACGAGTGCGACCTTTCGGAAAACTGTGACGGCACGTCGAACATATGCCCGAAAGATGCATTCCGCCTGAACGGGACCCCTTGTAAGAGAGGGGAGGGTTTCTGTTACAATGGAGGATGCCCCACTCACCAGGAGCAGTGTACCTCCCTGTGGGGGCCTGGTAAGTCAATCTTCTTCATTACTGCCGCAAAAACCCTTCAAAACCCTAAAGTGTAAACACTACCAAAGCTCTGTGTTGAAAGGAACCGCAGGTGCTGGTTTATACCGAAGATCGACGCAAAGTGCTGGAGTAACTCAGCGGGTCAGGCAGCATCTCTGGAGAAAAAGGATGGGTGATGTTTCGGGTTGGGACAGATTCACAATCTATGAGTCTTCAGAGTCTGATCAAGACTCTTCAGACATAATCTCTGAAGGTCTGAAGAAGGGTCGCGACCCGAAATGTCAACCATCCTTTTTCTCCAGATATGTTGCCTGACCTGCTGAGTTCCTCCAGCACTTTGCGTCTATCTTCACAACCTGTCCTCTCCTCAACTCACCCCTGCACTCTCTGCTCTAAATCAATTCCTGGTAACGCCACTTCTTTATCTAAACTTTGCTCTCCAATGCCCACATCTCAATGATCTCCTCCTGCTGGGAAGCCGTCTTCTCCTCTCCTCCGTCTCCAACTCTTGACATCCCCAAATGCTCCTGTCTCACTGCTGGCAACCGTGCTCTCAGCTACCCCAGTATATTCCTCACCACATCGAAGGTGGCCATTCAGCCCGTTGATTCTATGACAGCTCTCAGAGTTATCCCATCGCTCCATTTATTTTCACCATCATCTGTTCTCTCTCACGTGTGCACCAGCATCCCAGTGAACGCATAAACTTGGGAGTTTCCTTCTTTAAAGTCTCCGTCTCTCTGCCTCATTCCTCCTTTGGGGGCGGCTCGGTGGTGCAGCGGTAGAGTTACTGCCTTACCCGGGTTCGGTCCTAACCATGAGAGCCGTCTGTACGGAGTTTGCACGTTCTCCCCGTGACCTGCATCGGTCTTCTGCGGTTTCCTCCCACACTCCAAAGACGTTCAAGTTTGTAGGGTAATCGGTTTTGGTTCAATAAAAATTGTAAATTGTCCCCTGTTGCGTGGGGCAGGGCCAGTGTACGGTGTGATTGCTGGTCGGCGTGGACTCTGTGGGCCGCAGGGCCTGTTTCAGCACTGTATCTCTAAACTAAACCAAACCTTGAGCGTGGGTTTATCTAATAATCCTTGGCCGTTCCTGTTGAATCTCCTTCCCACAGCCTCTTCTGGGAACACACTCCAAGTCATGAAAAAAAATGTCCTTAATCTCTTCAACTAACGCCATTGCTGACTGGAGAACGGACTGAAATGATATTAACCAAAATTTGACATTGCATAAACGATGATGAAATAGAAACATCAGGGAAAATATAACGTTAAATATGAAGCAGGAAGTAAAATAGCACAGTGAAGGAAATGTTGACATGTTCACTTTTGTTTGTACATTCTCATCATGAGAACCAGAGGACATGGGTTTAAGGTGAGGGAGGAAAGATTTAATGGGAACTTGAGGGGTATTTTTTTACACAAAGGGTGGTGGGTGTATGGAACGAGCTGCCGGAGGAGGTAGTTGAGGCAGATACTATGGCAATGTTTAAGAAACATTTTGACAGGTACATGGATAGGGTAGGTGTAGAAAGATATGGGCCAAAAGCAGGCCGGTGGTATTAGTGTGGATGGGGCATGTTGGGCGGCATGGGCAAGTTGGGCCGAAGGGCCTGTTTGCACACTGTGTGGCTCGATGACTCCATCACATGGATGCAGCAGTAGGGTTCCTGCCTTACAGCGCTTGCAGCGCCAGATACCCGGGTGCGATCCCAATTACGGGTGATGTCTGTACAGAGTTTGTACATTCTCCAGTGGGCCAAAGGACCTGTTTACTTGCTGTATGTCTGGACTAAACTAAACTAAACTAAGGAGGCCATTTGGCCCATTGAGTCTATGATGGTTCTCAGAGCAAGCCCATTCCCCTGTTTAGTTTCACCATCATCTGCTCCCTCTCACATGCTCAACAACAACTGTCTCAATGGTTAAACTCTGGATTTTGTTCTTAATAATCTCCATCTCACACATAAGATGCTCGTTAAAAATCTCTCTCTGCTGGACAATCAACAGGTAATGTTTCAATGCGTGCCGTTGGATCGATGGGCAGGATTGGCGGTTCTTGAATGTGGAACAATAGACAATGATGTTTCTTTCACTCAAAGATTCACTCTGATGTACTATTTTTGTCAGTAGCAAAAATCTAAATCCTTGAACCAAATTTAGTCGTTAACAAACTAGTGTCATCAAATGTGGGAAATTTGATGGGGGGGTCAGATGGTTGGATGAATTGTGACGAACCATCCATTCCAATGTTAATCAAATATTGACTCATTGCGTTATGGATGATGAAATAGAAACTGTAAATTAAAAAATGATGTTAAATATGAAGCAGGAAGTGAAATAGCCTAG
Source organism: Malacoraja senta (assembly GCA_038087875.1). NCBI lineage: Eukaryota > Metazoa > Chordata > Chondrichthyes > Rajiformes > Rajidae > Malacoraja > Malacoraja senta. Next base: position 4,243,914 of record CM075991.1, read on the forward strand.
GGAAGGAAGAGATGATGTGCTAATTTAAAACAAAATGTTCTTACTTTACACACAAATGTTTAATGGATATGGAAGGTACACAAAAATGCTGGGGAAACTCAGCGGGTGCAGCAGCATCTATGGAGCGAAGGAAATAGGTAACGTTTCGGGCCGAAACCCTTCTTCAGACTGATAGGGGGTGGGGAGAAGAAAGGAAAAAAGGAAAAGGTGGAGGAGGAGCCCGAGGGCTGGGGGAGGGGAGGAGACAACCAGATGGCTGATGAAGGGGAGGGGACAGCCAGGGCTAGCAGAATTGGGAGAATTCAATGTTCAGGCCACCAGGATGTAGACTGCCCAAGCGGAATATGAGGTGCATTTTCTCCAATTTACGGTGTTGCTCGCTGTGGCTATGGAGGAGACCCAGGACAGAGAGGTCAGATACGGAATGGGAGGGGGAGTTGAAGTGCTGAGCCACCGGGAGTTCAGGTTGGTTATTGCGGACCGACCGGAGGTGTTCGGCGAAACGATCGCCAAGCCTCCGCTTGGTCTCACCGATGTAGATCAGCTGGCATCTAGAGCAGCGAATGCAATAGATGAGGTTGGAGGAGATGCAGGTGAACCTCTGTCGCACCTGGAACGACTGCTTGGGTCCTTGAATGGAGTGGAGGGGGGAGGTGAAGGGACAAGTGTTGCATCTCTTGCGGTTGCAAGGGAAAGTACCAGGGGAGGGGGTGGTATGGGAGGGAAGGGAAGAATTGACAAGGGAGTTACGGAGGGAGCGGTCTTTGCGGAAGGCAGACATAGGGGGAGATGGGAAGATGTGGCGAGTGGTGGGGTCACGTTGGAGGTGGCGAAACTGACGGAGGATCACTTGTTGTATGTGACGGCTGGTGGGGTGAAAGGTGAGGACTAGGGGGACTCTGCCTTTGTTGTGAGTGGGGGGATGGGGAGAGAGAGCAGTGTTGCGGGGTATGGCAGAGACCCTGGTGCGAGCCTCATCTATGGTGGAGGAGGGGAACCCCCGTTCCCTGAAGAATGAGGACATTTAATGGATATAATGCTTCACTCAGTTGAAGTGTTAGACAATAGACAATAGACAATAGGTGCAGGAGTAGGCCATTTGGCCCTTCGAGCCAGCACAGCCATTCAATGTGATCATGGCTGATCATCCACAATCAGTACCCCGTTCCTGCCTTCTCCCCATATCCCCTGACTCCGCTATTTATAAGAGCCCTATCTAGCTCTCTCTTGAAAGCATCCAGAGAACCTGCCTCCACCACCCTCTGAGGCAGAGAATTCCACAGACTCACCACTCTCTGTGAGAAAAAGTGTTTCCTCGTCTCCGTTCTAAATGGCTTACTCCTTATTCTTAAACTGTGGCCCCTGGTTCTGGACTCCCCCAACATCGGGAACATGTTTCCAGCCTCTAGCGTGTCCGAGCCCTTAACAATCTTATATGTTTCAATGAGATGCCCTCTCATCCTTCTAAACTCCAGAGTGTACAAGCCCAGCTGCTCCATTCTCTCAGCATATGACAGTCCCGCCATCCCGGGAATGTTCTGGTTGATTCTTGTGCGAGTGGGTAAAATATTGATTGAAGGAAATGAAAGACAATAAATTGAAGGCTTTGTGGTTTTCCCAGTGTTAGGTTCCCACCAAGGTCCAGTGAAAAGCACTTCTGTTGCGTGCTATCCAGTCAGTGGATTTACATAATTACAATCAGGCCGTCCACAGGATAAAGGGAATAACGGTTAATGCAAGATAAAGTCCAGTGAAGTCTGACTAAAGATAGTCCAAGGTAGACAAAAATGCTGGAGAAACTCAGCGGCTGAGGCAGCATCTATGGAGCGAAGGAAATGGGTGATGTTTCGGGTCGAGACCCTTCAGACTGGAGTTTCTCCAGCATTTTTGTCCACCTTAGATTTTTCCAGCATCTGCAGTTCTTTCTTATAAATAGTCTGAGGGTCTCCAATGAGGTAGATGGTCGGTAAGGACTGCTCTCTAGTTGGTTACAGGATGGTTCAGTTGCCTGATAACAGCAGGGAAGAAACTGACCCTGAATCCGGAGGTGTGCGTTTTCACACTTCTGTACCTCTTGCCCAGTGGGAGAGGGGGGAAGAGGGAGTGATTATGAATTTGAGCTGGTTGACTGGATTAGTTGAGTATTACACAGCATGGTACAGTGTATAAATCCTGGAAGAGCTGCAGAGGGTGGAATGGAGGGGGAAGCAAATTGGTTTTCTGTTGCAAGTAAAATGCATCTAATGCAGATACACTTTTATAATGTGGTCAGTGCTGCGATGAGGGAAATGACTCATCCAACTTACAAACACCCACGATTGGTATTGTGACCACCAACAGAATATGTTGTTTTCAAGAGATGTTAATTTTGACAAGAGAGATGCTATTGAGATGGCATTTCAAGATGGTTCTTTCAAGCGGTTTGAGATGAGATTGTATTAATTTACATCACAAGTTACAACTGTGAGCAATTTTGGCTGCCATATCTGAGGAAGGATGTGCTGGCTCTGGAGAGGGTGCAGGGGAGGATTACGGGAATGATCCCAGGAATGAGTGGGCTAACATATGATGAATGTTTGACGGCACTGGGTCTGTACTCGCTGGAGTTTAGAAGGATGAAGCCTTGAAACTTACCGAATAGTGACAGGCATAGATAGAGTGGATGTGGAGAGAATGTTTCCACTAGTGCGAGAGTCTAGGACCAGAGGGCACAGCCTCAGAATAAAAGGATGTACCTTTCGGAAGGAGATGAGGAGGAATTTCTTTAGTCAGAGGGTGGTGAATCTGTGGAATTTATTGCCACAGACATCTGTGGAGGCCAAGTCAGTGGATATTTTTAATGTGGAGACTGACAGATTCTTGATTAGAGCGGGTGTCAGGGGTTATGGGGTTGAGCGGGAAAGATAGATTAGCCATGATTGAGTTGTGGAGTAGACTTGATGGGCCGAATGGCCTAATTCTTCTCCTATAATTAATGAAGTTATGAACATATAAAACACAATTCCCCCCCCCCCCATTGATCCTCACAAAAACCCTCAGAATTCAAAGCTTATACTCACGGGTTGCAGTACAGGATAGTGACCAGTGGAACCCAGTGTTATTTGTCAGAATATCAAGTGTCAATAGTGTTAGGGGCAGAACAGTAAAGGGCCTGTCCCACTTGCGTGTCCTTGGCATGCAAATTACGCGACCTCGTGGTCGCGTTGAGGCGCACGGGCATCGTATGGCTGCGCGGGGCCGGTCCCACTGAGAAGCGGGGAGGGGTATGTAGTTGTGGGCGACATCGCGCGGGGCTCCGAAATATTTGTAGCGAACAAAATCTTCACGCGCCAACGGCCTGTCGCATAAGTGACGGCCAAAGTGGGACAGGCCCAAGACTCTGGCGCGACGCAACGTCTCACCTCCAACAGCAGCAGAAGCAGGCAAACGATCGCCAAGCTCAGCCTGGGGCTCACGGCCGTTGCGGATCCGGATCCGCCCCCACTTCTACTCCCAGAGCGGGGCCAAGAAAATTGAATATAGACACAAAATGCAGGAGTAACTCAGCAGGACCGGCAGCATTTCTGGAGAGAAGCAATGGGTGATGTTTCGGGTCAAAGACCCTTCTTTTCAGACTGAAGAAGAGTCTCGACACGAAACGTCACCAATTCCTTCTCTCCAGAGATGCTGCCGGTCCCGCTGAGTTACTCCAGCATTTTGCGTCCATCTTCAAATAATGTCACGTGCTCCAGATGGCTGTACGGGTGCATGAAATCGCGCACGACCTTCGCTGGACCGTCGCTGCTCAACGCGACCACGAGGTCGCGTAATTAGCGTGCCAAGGACAGGTAAGTCGGACAGGCCCTTGACGCAGCAGTAGAGTTGTTGCCTTACAACACCAGAGACCTGAGCTCGATCCTGACCTCGGGTGCTGTCCGTACGGAGTTTGCACGTTCTCCCTGCGTGGGTTTCCTCCGGGTGCTCCAGTTTCCTCCTACACTCCAAAGATGTGCAGGTTTGTAGGTTAATTGGCTTCTGTAAATTGTCCCAAGCATGTTGGGTAGATCACTGGTTGTCGCAGACTCTGTGGACCGAAGAGTTAAATTTAATTTAACTCTAAAACTAAATTGCCCGTTAGAGTGTAGGATCCGAAAGTGGGATAACACGGAACTAGAGTACCGGTGATTGTTGGTTGGCATCGACTCGGGCCGAAGGGCCTGTTTCCCTGCTGTATCTCGAAACTAAATTGGCATCAATTTTTGGCATCAATTCCAGCAACATCAACCGACTCCAACTGGTCCAGAATGCAGCCGCCCGACTCATTACCCACACCAAATCCTGACACCACATCATCCCAGTTCTCAAAGAACTCCAGTGGCTTCCCATTTCCCACCGGATCATCTACAAAATCCTGGTCCTCACCTACAAAGCCCTCAACCACTTGGCCCCCCCTTATCTCACTGACCTCCTCTCCCCCTACCAACCCTCACGGTCCCTCAGATCCACATCAGCTGGTCTCCTCTCCACTCCGAAATCAAACCTCTGCACTTTTGGAGGCAGAGCCTTCTCCAGGGCAGCTCCCAGGCTCTGGAATTCCCTCCCACAACTGATCCGAAATTCTGAGTCCCTCACCATCCTCCAGTCCTGCCTCAAGACCCATCTCTTCACCTCTGCATACCCTTAGTCCCATGTTCCCCTCCCCTTTGCATCTCTGTCTTACTGCTCTATTTTGGTTTGTTTATTCTTGACTCTCAATGTAAAGCGACTTTGAGTCCTGAAAAGCGCTATATAAATAAAATCTATTATTATTATTATTAAATTAAGAGTGTTTAATCGTCATATGTACCTACAATGGAACAATCAAATTCTTATGTCAGATTGATTAGTTAACAAGTGTGTTTGCATCGAAGTGTTAAAACTTTAGCCTCTTCTCTGTCAAAACTGGCTTGGTGGAAGATCCAGGGAGGATATTCCTGGTGGATGGAGATTCTGGAAATAGGTTTCTCAGCCTCAGGTTATAGGGCGTGCCATTTTGAACAGCTATCAGGAGAAATTGCTTCAGCCCGAAGCTAGTGACCCTGTGGATTTCTCCGCCATTGACATTGTGCCAGTGGATATATTGACCTGGAAGTTACTGAAGTTATTAAGGCAGTTGTGTTATTCAAGAAGGAAGTCGATATATTTCTCCCTGTAAGAGGGTCCAATGATATGGACAGAAGGTGGCACAGCGGTAGAGTTGCTGCCTTGCAGCACCAGAGTCCTGGGTTCGATCCTGACGATCGGTACCGCCTGTATGAAGGTTGCACGTTCTCCCTGTGACTGCGTGGGTTTTCTCCGGGTGCCCCGGCTTCCTCCCACTCTCCAAAGACGTGCAGGTTTGTAGGTTAATTGGCTTCGGTAAAATTGTAAATTCTCCCTGGTGTGTAGGATAGTGCCAGTGTACGGGGTGATCGCTGGTCGGCGTGGACTCGGTGGGCCGAAGGGCCTGTTTCCGCTCTGCATCTCTCTAAAATCTCTCTCTCTCTAAAGTTGTGAGGATCAGTCATAATGGTAGGTACACAAAAATGCTGGAGAAACTCAGCGGGTGCAGCAGCATCTATGGAGCGAAGGAGATAGGCAACGTCAGTCATAATGGTGTTGTATTGTGGAGCAGGCCTGATGGGCTGAATGGCCTGATCCTCTCACTGTCGCTATCTTCTGTGCTCTGATGTTGAATACCACGGAGACTCAACCGCATTTAAAAGTTCACATTGATCAGTCACGTACTTTGTGCCATGGCTAATCTTGGGAGTTTTCTCTTTTTTAATCAGGGGCTCGGACAGCACCCAGACAATGTTTCCAAACCAACACAGGGGGCACTCGGTACAGTTACTGTAAGAAGACAACCTCGTATCGACGCTGCAGGGATAAGTGAGTGTTAATGGTGAAACTGTCACATAAAATATTTTACACTTGCCCATTTATAACTTGCTGATTAATCAGTGTAGCACACAGCCTCCCAACCCTCTGTACACACGGTGGCGCAGTGGTAGAGTTGCTGCCTTACAACGGAGTTTTATGTTCTCCCCATGCCCTGCGTGGGTTTTCTCCGAGATCTTAGGTTTCCTCCCACACTCCAAAGATGTGCAGGTTTGTAGGTTAATTGGCTTGGTGTATGTGTAAATTGTCCCTAGTGTGTGTAGGATAGTGTTAATGTGCGGGGATCGCTGGTCGGTGCGGACTCGATGGGCCGAAGGGCCTGTTTCCGCGCTGTATCTCTAAAACTTTTTTTTTTAAACGAAAGTTGCCCAATTATTTCCTTGTCACCTATTCTCTCTCACTGAATCATCAGCTCCTCACTGATCCTCCTGCCTCTCCTCCGCACTGGGGCAATTTACAGTGACTAGCTGTGTCGGAAGGAACTGCAGATGCTGGTTTAAACCGAAGATGGACCCAAAATGCTGGAGTAACTCAGCGGGTCAGACACCATCTCTGGGGAAAAGGAATAGGTGACGTTCTGGGTTGAGACCCTTCTTAAGACTGAAGAAGGGTCTCGACCTGAAACGTCACCTATTCCTTTCGTACAAAGATGCTCAGCTACTCTAGCTTACTAACGAACTAACTGATCGGAACATTGTTAGGGTGCAGGAGGCAACCAAAGGGCCGCACAATGGCACAGCGGTAGAGTTGCTGCCTTACAGCACAGTGGGTTTTCTCCGGTTATAAATTCTGCAAGGTAGTGGACAGAATAAAAGATTCTCTTGCCTGGAGTAGGGGAATCGAGAAACAGAGGACATAGTTTAAGGTGAGGCAGGAAAGATTTAATAGGAACCTGAGGGGTAACATTTTCACACAAATGGTGGTGGGTTTAGCTTAGTTTAGAGATACAGCCCACCAGGTCCACGCCTACCAGCGATCCCCGCACATTAACACTATCCTACACACACTAGGGACAATGTTTATATTTTTACATTTACCAAGCCAATTAACCTACAAACCTGTACGTCTTTGGAGTGTGGAAGGAAACTGAAGATCTCGGAGAAAACCCACGCGGATCACGGGGAGAACGACCAAACTCCGTACAGATAGCACCCGTAGTCAGGATCGAACTCGGGTCTCCGGCGCTGCATTCACTGTGAGGCAGCAACTCTACTGCTGCGCCACCTTGACCGCACAATAGTGCATGGAACGAGCTGCTGGAGGAGGGAGTTGAGGCAGATACTATTGCAATGTTTAAAAAACATGTGGACAGGTTCATGGATAGCACAGGTTTAGAGGGATGTGGGTCAAACGCAGGCGGGTGGAACTAGTGCAGTTGGGACATGTTGGTCGGTCATGGGCAAGTTGGGCCAAAGGGCCTGTTTCCATGCTGTATGCCTCTATGACTATGACTTCAAAAGGCAAGACATGTATGCAACACGTAATTAGAAAAAAAAACAAGTCCATGGAAGCACAAGGGGTCAATGTTCCATTGACAAGGAAGAATTGGGGTAGGACCTGCTAATCGTAGAAAAGTACCTGTACCTGAAGCTGGTGGTATGAGGCTATCGAGCTGGTCAAGCCTATTCTACTTGTAAAGAAACCCCAGATATCTGCTCCTTAAATTAATTCCTGGTCAAAACAACCAAAATCAACCAATTCCAAGAAAGACACAAAATACTTGAGTAACTCAGCGGGACAGGCAGCATCTCTGGAGAGAAGGAATGGGTGACGTTTTGGATCGAGACAAGGGTCACCCATTCCTTCTCTCCAGAGATGCTGCCTGTCCCGCTCAGTTACTCCAGCATTTTGTATCTGTCTCCGATTGAAAGCAGCATCTGCAGTTCCTTCCTACTCAACCAATTTCAAGTTTCCAAAGTCAAATCTCAATGCTGAAACGTCTATCAGACCCACACTGTCAACGGGTTTTGGGAGGGAGAGATGTGGGTGATCACTGGCCTTTCCTCCTGTCCCACCACTGTAGGGAACTGAGGATCAGTAGGTGGTGTCTGCTAGTGCGTGACCTCTAACATTCTCCTTCCTGGATTTCAAATATGTCCGAACTGTTACACCTGGAAGACATGAGATTCCTCCTAGCAGGCAAATCAGACCATTTCCAAAAGATTTGGTCTCCATTTATCGACTTATTACAAGCATAGGGTGCAACAGAACTTTGAAAATAAATGGTTTCAGGACCTGGTGAGGGGTGTGTAAAGATACGAAGTAGGTACATCCCTTTTATCTTATCTTATTTTACTTTCTTATATCTTCTGTTCTCTATTTTTCTCTTTCCTTTTGGTTTTCTTTTTAACTCTTTCTCGTGGGTTACGTTCCTACGGGTTTCTCCTGGTCACTCTTTCACGCACTCACTATCTTATCTAACTCTTTCTATTTTTCTTCTTTTTAAAGTTTAAAATAAGAAGTGGTACAGGAAATGTATTATGTTATTTTGGGCTGATATCACAGCAATGTACACTACTTCTAATAAATAAAATATATATTTTTTTAATTAAAAAAAAAAAAAATCTCCTTCCTCCGCAGGGACATAATGTGCGGGCAACTGCACTGTAATGGTGGCAACAAAAGGCCACAATCTCACAGCACTGGGACAATAACCATTGGAAGTCAAGAGTGCCAAGTCGTTCTGGACCGGGATGGACTTAACCCAGGATTAGTACACAATGGCGCAAAGTGTGGAGACAACAAGGTAATGAGACGCAGACGCAAACAACTGCAGATGCAGGTTTATACCAAAGATACGTACAATGTTCTGGAGTAATTCAGCGGGTCAGGCAGCATCTCTGGACAAAAGGGTTGGGTGATGTGTTGGGTGGGGACAGTCTGAAGAAGCATCCCCACCCGAAAAGTCATTTATTGAATTTCTCCAGAGATGCTGCTTGACCCGCTGAGTAACTCCAGTACTTTGTGTCTTTTTACTCGTCCGTCAACTTCTGCGGTTCCTTGTTCCTACATTTTGGATGCTCATTGTAAATCTGCCCTCTCCACAGATGTGCTTGAACGCAGAATGTGTCGAGGTCAGAATGAAGAACTGCTCCAGCAAGTGCCCGCAGCACGCGGTAAGGTTGATGCTTGGCCTGGCCACGTTTGTGACCGCCCTTGCCTCTCCATCTTCCACAGGGTCCTTGTCTGCACCTTTCGGCGTGGTCTACCCTGGGACTTGGCATTAGGCAGGCGCTGCCTAGATCATGCAGGCACCCTGTTCACCATCTCAGTCCCGCTCAGCTGCAGTACTATGCAGTAGTGTGGGAATTAAACATAGAACATAGATCAAACAGTACAGCCCAGAACTGGCCCCCCAGCCCACAATGTCCACGCCAGACATGATGCCAAGTTAAACTGATCTCATCTGCGTGGACATGATCCATATCCCTCTATTCCTTGAACAGCCATGTGCCCTTCTAAACACCACTATCGTATCTGCCTCCACCACCACCCCTGGCAATGCATTCCAGGCCCCCACCACTCTCTGTGTAAAAAGCTTCATTAAACTGATTAAATCTCCATTAAACTCTCCCCCTCTCACCATATAGCTCTGCCTTCTAATGTTGGGTATTTCCACTCTGGGAAAAGGTTCTGACTGTCTCTCATCTTTTTATACGCTTCTATCTCGTCTCAACCTCTCCTATCATCCCAGCATTAGTCTGGAGTTTTCAGGGACTGAATATAACAACAAGCAATACAGCATGGGAACGAGCTACGCCCACACCAGCCACCAAACTCCTGCTGACATAAATCGGACACTAATACAACTTCTGCTCACCCCATATTCACATCCGCTCTCTTCACCATCGACCACTCGCCCGCACACTAGGGGTGATTTACAATGGCCGATGAACCTATAACCTGAGGCACAGTGGCACTGCAGGTAGAACTGCTGCCTCGCAGTGCCGGGGACCTGGGTTTGATCCTTATCTCCGACGTGGTCTCTGTGGAGTTTGCACCTTCTCCTGGTGATCGCAGGGCTTCCTCCGGGTGCTCCGGTTTCTTCCCACATCCCAAAGACGTGCTGGTTTGTGGGTTGTATAGGAATGAGCTGCAGATGCCGGTTTATACCGAAGGTGGACACAAAATGCTGGAGTAACTCAGTGGGTCAAGCAGCATATTTTAGGAGGAAAGGAATCGGTCACGTTTTGGGTCGGAAGCCGTCTGAAAAAGGGTTCTGATTAGAAACTTCACCTATTCTTTTTCTCCAGAGATGCTGCCTGACCTGTGGAGTTACTTCTGCATTTTGTACCTATAATTCAGGTTGGTAGGTTAATTGGCTTCTCTAAAGTGTCCCGGGGGTGTAGGGAATTGAACCTGAATCTTTGGCACTGTGTGACTCTACTCACTGTGCCAACGAGCTTACAGATACTTGCAGAGAACATTCAATAGGAAAGCCTTGGAGGAAAAGGTGCTGGAGAAGGGTGGCGCAGTGGCTCAGCGGTAGAGTTGCTGCCTCACAGCGCCAGAGACCCGTGTTCCATCCTGACTCCGAGTGCTCTCTGTGCGGAGTTTGTACAGTTTTGGGTTTGGAGTTTGGATTTTCTCCGGGTGCTCCGGTTTCATCCCACATCCCAAAGACGTGTGGGTTTGTAGGTTAATTCACCTCAGTAAATTGCCTCTATGTGTAGGATGCGAAAGTGGGATAACATAGAACTACCATATGGATGATCGATGGTCAGCATGGATTCAGTGGGCCAAATGGCCTGTTTCCATGTGGTGCCTCTATTAAAAAAACAGGTGAGCATTCCTTTTGAATGCAGTGTCTTGCAGCCATCTTTTCTAGTTTAGTTTAGAGATACAGCACTGGAACAGGCCCTTCGGCCCACAGAGACCGTGCTGAACAGAGATCCCCATACACGAACACTATCCTACACACACTGGGGACAACTTACAATGTTGCCAAGCCAATTAGCCCACAAACCTGTACGTCTTTGGAGTGTGGGAGAAAACCGAAGCACCCGGAGAAAACCCACACAGATCACGGGGAGAAGGTACAAACTCCGTACAGACAGCACCCGTGGTCAGTATCGAACGTGGGTCTCTGGCGCTGTAAGGCAGCAACTCTACCGTTGTGCCACTGTACAGTCCAGTGAGCGAGGAACAAGAAAAGAAAGGCTTGCTCTTTTATAGCAAGTTTCCTATCCTCTCTGGCATGCCATGCTTCCCAGCAGTGAGTTTATACTGAAATACTGACGCCATGGTGGTGGGACATTGTGCTCGAGTGCCCTTTGTGTGAAGTATTTAAGAATTGCTCAGTATTTGGTTCCTCATTGCATCTTTATGTTCATTTTCACAGACCTGTAATCACCTGGAGGAGTGCCAGTTCAAGGCGGGCTACAGTAAACACAGCAGCATGCTTCCTGTAGCCGGTAACGTTACCACAAGACCACCGCGTCAAGGCTTCGGTTCCCCCATTGAGTTTGATAATCCCCACTTCACCATGTTGCTATATTTTATCTGCCCCCACTCAGAACCCTGAATCACCCCTTCCCCACAAAACCACACCGCACCTTTGTGAAAATGAAACATCTTTGCCGGAAATCCGAACTAAATGAGTGAGGGTTTGCAGAAAACAAATACCTTGGCATAAATGCCACTTGTTTTCTTAGCCTGAGTCCAATTGTTCACTGGCTCTAGGGTGCTTCAATGCAGCTTTTATTGTCACATGTGCAAAGTGCAAACGCACGGTGAAATTCTTTAATTGAGCCAGGTACTCTGCAAGAAACCTTTAGACAGGTACATGATAGGTTTAGTATGAAATGGGCCAAACGCATGCAGGTGTGACTGGTGTAGATGTTCCCAGAAAGCTGCAGTGACTCAGCGGGACAGGAGAGAAGGAAGGGTGCTGTTTTGGGTCGAGACACTTCTTCAGATGTTGGTTGGTGCGGGGAGGTTGGGCCGAAGGGCATGTTTCCACACTGCATCTCCATGCCCACGACTTTAATCTCATCGGTTCTTGCTGCGGATGGATGGGTGACTTAAGAGCGTGTCCTACTTGGGCGTCATTTGCGCATCACGCAGGTGGCGCGCGAAGATTTTGTGAATCCCAAAATCCTGGGGCGCCTCACGTGACCGCGCACCACTGCCTTCATCACCACGCACCATGCGCTCGTAATGCACGCCATGTGCGCGTAATGCATGCCATGCGCGCATTACGTGCGCGTCAAGACATGTAAATTATGTTGCGCAAATGACGCGCAAATGACGCCCAAGTGGGACAGGCCCTTTACATTGTATAACTCCGCTGTAATAAGCCCATGGTCCTGGGTAATAACCCAGAGATAAACCAATCTGCTGCGGCAACCTAAACTCAAGGTAACTATGAACTACTGTGTGTCTTGGGTGTTAATGTGTTTTTGCTTCATACCCTGCAGCGACAGTGATCATCATTGCGGTTGTGATACTGATCATCGCCGTGATTGGAGTGGGATGTTTCATATACTGGAGGAGGTACAAGGCAAAGAGCCCGTCCCTGCCACGGTGAGTGACCCTTCTGAAGGGCCGGTTGTCTTTTGTCCACCTCGCTCACAGCCGGGTTGCTGAACTTGCAGTCTTGGCCCATCTCCTGTGGCCCGGGCCACAGTACAGGGTGGCGCAGCGGTAGAGTTGCTGCCTTACAGCGCCAGGGAGCCGGGTTCGAACCCGGCTACAGGTGCTGTCCGTACGGAGTTTGTACGTACATCCCGTGACCTGCGTGGGTTTTCTCCCGGTGCTCCGGTTTCCTCCCACACTCCAAAGACGTGCAGGTTTATAGGTTAATCAGCTTCTGTAAATTGTCCCTAGTGTGTCGAATAGAACTAGTGTACAGGGTGTGTAGGATAGAACTAGTGTATGGGTGTGTAGGATAGAACTAGTGTACGGGTGATCGCTGGTCAGCGTGGACTCGGTGTGCTGATGGACCAGTTTCCACCCTGTATCTCTGAACCAAACTAAACCAAATTAAGTAGACGCAACACCTCCAACTCAGAACCGTGGACTCAAGTTATACTCTAGGGCCTTGGATCCAGATCGAAGCTGACATCTCAGAGTTGAAGGGGTGCAACAATATTGGAGGTACTGCTTTTAAACTGAGGCCCCTCACTCCTGTCAATAGACAACAGGTGCAGGAATAGGCCATTCGGCCCTTTGAGCCATTCACAGTGATCATGGCTGATCATCCACTATCAGTACCCCGTTCCTGCCTTCTCACCATATCCCCTGACTCCGCTATCTTTAAGAGCTCTATCCAACTCTCTTGAAAGCATCCAGAGAGCCAGCCTCCACTGCCTTCTGAGGCAGAGAATTCCACAGATTCACAACTCTGGGTGAAAAAGTTTTTCCTCATCTTCGTTCTAAATGGCCTAACCCTTATTTTTAAACTGTGGCCCCTGGTTCTGGACTCTCCCAACACTGGGAACATGTTTCCTGCCTCTAGCGTGTCCAATCTCGTAGTAAACTTATATGTTTCAATAAGATATGAAAGGATACGAAAGAATCAGGGAGCTCCCATGCCCATATTCATCCCCCAGTCTATGTGACAGGACTTGATTACCCAGTCAATCTGCTGCTGCCTGCTGTGTTGTAGATACATTGCAACATCTCAAGATGCAACATGGCCCGAGTGGTTTAACAGGCTCTGTGATTTATTCTGCGTCCCCTGCCTGACTGCGCACTGTGACACCTCTACCACAGTCACCGTCAACCCTGACCACAAACCCACCCCTCTCCACATCTAAACACACTGAGGTTATCTGACCTGAAGAATGGCAGTGATCCCCTGTCCCCAGCCTCAGACAGAAAGGCAGGGAATGGTGAGCGTTAGTGGAAGAGCAGGGAAGGAGTGGTTCACTCTACTCGATATAATTGCCCACTATTTCACCTCAGGCACTCACCAGTTCCACTCTCAGATGAGGGAGAACGTCCTGCTTTCTGCTGTCAAACACAGCTCAGAACTTCATTGGGTAGTCATTTGATTCTGAGTTTAGTTTAGTTTAGTTAAGTTTAGTTTAGTTAAGTTTAGTTAATTTTAGTTGTGTTTAGCTTAGTTAAGTTTGTTTAAGTTCAGCAGGTTAAGTTAGTTTAGTTTAGTTTAGTTTAGCTCAGCTTAGCTTAGTTTAGCTTAGTTAAGTTAAGTTTGGTTAAGTTCAGCTAAGTTAGGTTAAGTTAGTTTAGTTTTGTTTAGCCCAGCTTAGTTTAGCTTAGTTAAGTTAAGTTAAGTTAATTTAATTTAGCTTAGCCTAGCAATTTAGTTTAGACCAGTTTATTGTTACAGTGAAAAGATTTTTGTTGCAACTACTGTAATCCAGTCAGTGGAAAGACTATACATAATTACAACCAAGCCGTCCGTCCACAGCGTAGAGATACAGGAGAATAACGTTTGGAGCAAATCCAGTAAAAGTAGCCCGAGGGTCTCCACTGAGAAAGATGGTAGGTCAGGACCACTCTAGCTAGTGATAGGATGGTTCAGTTGCCCAATAACAGCAGGGAAGAAACTATCCCTGAATGTGAGGCTGTGTGTTTTCACACGTCTGCACCTTTTGCTTGATGTGAGAGGGGATAAGAAGGAGTGATCAGGGTGAGACTTGTCCTTGAGTGCCTCTTGCTGCTGTTTATAATATGTTCCTGGTTTTCATCTTTTCCGAGATATATATGAAAATCCTTGTGAAATACAGCTATTCTCACGTTCCCATGAAATGTAGTTAGTTTAAAGTTTGCTTCAAGAGCTTCTTGCTTCTTATTCAGCAATGAGGGAGGCACAGCGGTGCAGCGGTAGAGCTCACAGTGCCAGAAACCGAGGTTCGATCCTGACCTTGGGTGCTGTCTGTGCGGAGTTTGCACACTCACCCTGTGACTGCGTGTTTTTCCTCCCAGTGCTCTGTCTCCCTCCCACATCGCAAAGGGCAGCATTAGGAGGATGTGGGCCAAACATAGGCAGGTGGGACCAGTATAGACGAGACATATTGGTCAGCGTGGGCATGTTGGGCTAAAGGGACTATTTCCATGCTGTATGACTCTATGACTCCATGTGTGTGTGTGTTTCCAGGTTATTTGGCCTTTGTAAAATTGCCCCTAATTGTTGGGAAAGAATGAGAATGTGGGATAACATAGAATTAGGGTAAATGGGTTATCAATGGTCGGCGGGGACTTGGTGGGCCAAAGGGGCTTTTTCCACGCTGTATTTCAAAACTAAACTAAATTAGACTAAATTATCCAATGTCATGTTGAGTTGTGGTAGAGATATCTGGTTCCAAACTGTGACCCTTGATGATGGGATCCAAAGTGATGCTGAAGGTAGACACAAAATGCTGGAGTAACTCAGCGGGACAGGCAGCATCTCAGGAGAGAAGGAATGGGTGACGTTTTGTGTCGAGACCCTTCTTCAGACTGAGAGTCAGGGGAGAGGGAGCCTAGAGATATGGATGGGGTAAGGTGTGAAATCGACAGATCAAAGCAGACTTTGATTAAGAAATCATTGTTGGCTGAGGCAAAGGTGACAAGGAGGCATATAATCAGTAAAATTAATCGGAAGGACAGTGAAATTAGTCAGAGAAGTAGTGTGGAGGAGGGATGGAGAGAGAGGGAAAGCAAGGGTTAGTTGGTCAGAAAAAATCAAGGGTGATGCCACTGGGTTGAGAGCTGCCGAAGCGAAATATGAGGTAATGCTCTTCCCTTTTATTGACGATCATCTGATTCTGTTCTTAGGTTCCAGGAAACGCAGATCTCTGGACTCACAAACCCAACCTTCGCAGGAAGTGCACCAGCCACACCACAGATGCAAAGAGCCCACAACCCCAAGGCAAGTCCGAGCAATGCTTCACTCTGCTGTCTGACGATCAGAGCACTCTTCTGGCTTTATTGCTGAATTAGTGTTCCAGAGAACTGAAGTCATGAATCCACATCCTGAAATTTGAGTTTTATTTTGTTTTTTTAAAAAGCAAAAAAAAAAGGAAAGACTTTAAAAGTTGCCCAACTGTGTAAAACTCTGATAGCCCAGCACCCTCCCAACTTTAGTGGCATTACACAGGAGTATAACGTGGATGTGGAGAGGATGTTTCCACTAGTGGCAGAGTCTATGACCAGAGGTGAGGAGAAATTTCTTCAGTCAGAGGGCGGAGAATCTGTGGAATTCGTTGCCACAGATGGCTTCTTCTTTCGTGTGGCATGCACGGCCTAAAGTTGTAGGGCAACTTGTTCTATTTGATCTTCCGTTTGTGCACGTCGAGTTGATTGCATTAGTCGAAACAGGGTGGACCACGTGAAGGTTGCAATCTTCCACCCCCCACAGATGGTTACGGGGGCCAAGTCAGTGGATACTTTTAAGGCCGAGATTTATGATTAGTATGTGTGTCAGGGGTTGTGGGGACCGGAGAAGGCAGGAGAATGCGGTTGAGAGGAAAAAATAGATCAGCCATGATTGAATGGTGGAGTACACGTGATGGGCCACATAGCCTAATTCTGCTCAAATAACATGAACTTAACATACCCTTTACAGTGAACCTGGTGACTTTAAATGGAGCATGGGAACTGTGGACTTGATGAAGTGAGAGACATCACCCTGGTCCCCAGTGAGGAGAAAGGGAGCCTGAGAAACGGGGCCCTGGTGAGCTGAAAGAATATGCAGGAAACAGGAGGCACAAGAGACTACAGGTGCTGGAATCTGTAGCAAGGAACAAAATACTGAAAATGGTTTTTAAAAAACTGTTGGAAAATAACCAGTCAGGCAATATCAGGAGTTTAGAAGGATGAGGGGATATCTTATAGAAACATAAAATTATAAAAGGACTGGACAAGCTAGATGCAGGAAAAATGTTCCCGATGTTGGGCGAGTCCAGAACCAGGGGCCACAGTCTTAGAATAAAGGGGAAGCCATTTAAGACTGAGGTGAGAACAAACTTTTTCACCCAGAGAGTTGTGAATTTATGGAATTCCCTGCCACGGAGGGCAGTGGAGGCCAAGTCACTGGATGGATTTAAGAGAGAGTTAGATAGAGCTCTAGGGGCTAGTGGAATTAAGGGATATGGGGAGAAGGCAGGCATGGGTTATTGATCGGGGACGATCAGCCATGATCACAATGAATGGCTCGAAGGGCCGAATGGCCTCCTCCTGCACCTATTGTCTATGTTTCCATGTTAGGAGAACAGCGGGAGGTACTCAGTCCAGAAGAGATTTACTAATCTAATTCCGTGTGGAGTTTGTACGTTCTCCCTGTGACCGCTTGGGCTTCCTCCGGGTGCTCCAGTTTCCTCCCACATCCCGAAGACGTGCAGGTTTGCGTGTTAATTGGCCTCTGTGCAATTGCCCCTGTTGTGTGGGGAGTGGATGAGAGAGTGGGATAGCACAGAACCCGTGTCAGCTGGCCAGCGATGGGTGGATCCAGGTGAGGGAGAATACATTGGCAGAAGGAGTCAGGGTTGGTGGAGAAGCTCGACACAAAATGCTGGAGTAACTCAGCGGGTCAGGCAGCATCTATGGAGAGAAGGAATGGGTGACGTTTCGAGTCAGGGCCCTTCTTCAGACTGATGTCAGGGGAGGGGGCGGGATAAAGATAGAATGTAGTCGGAGAATAGAATGGAGAAGATCTTTGGCCAGTATGGATCTGGAGGGCCAAAGGGCCTGTTTCCAAACTGTACCTTTCAAAATCAGAATGGAGAAAAATCCTTCATTACACGAGTGGACTATTTATCAGCAAGACAGAAGGGTAGGCAATATTACATATATATTTGGAGCAGCACTCTTGAGCTGCTCTCTTAAAGAGCCAGAGACCTGGGTTCGATCCTGACTATGGGTGCTTTCTGTACGGAGTTTGTACATTCTCCCTGTGACCGGGTAGGTTTTCTCCGGGTGCTCCGGTTTCCTCCCACACTCCAAAGACGTGCTGGTTTGTAGGTTAATTGGCAACGGTAAAATTGTAAGTTGTCCCTAGTATGTATTATAGTTAGTGCTAGTCTGTGGGGTAATTGCTGGTCGGCATGGACTCGGTGGGCCGAAGGGCCTGTTTCTGCACTATATCTCTCCAGTCTAAAGTCTAAAGGCTATTATAGAAGCTATCGGAGTGGGGGTAAAACTCTGCCAGTTGTTGAGACTAAAGGTCATCCCTTCCCATTCTCACCAGCCCCTGTGTTTTCTCTTCTCACTAATTCTCGCCTCAAATTGCAGGGTCCAATGCAAGTGGCTCCACCCCCTCCTCCGTATGCCAGGGCACCTCCTGCACCTGCCAAGGTAAGTCCACGTGCCACCACTGGGTTATCCTGGCTCCATTGGTCCACAAACACCATCAGTTCATTGAGTATAACCACTCATTCCAGAGCACCATCTGATCACACGGTTCATATTAATCCTGCTGCCTTTCTTGTAGTCATTTGCTTCTCAAGCTCCAGTAAATGAGTTTAGTTTAGTTTAGTCATCGAGTTACAGAGTCATACAGCGTGGAAACAGGCCCTTTGGCCCAACTCGCCCACACCAACCAACATGTCCCATCTACACTAGTCCACCTGCCTGTGTGTGGCCCATATCCCTCTCAACCTGTCCTATCCATGTACCTGTCTAATTGTTTCTTAAAAGTTGTAATAGTTGCTGACATTATATACCTCCTCTGACGGCTCGTTCCGTACGCCCACCACCCTTTGTGTTTTGTTTTCACTTAGTTTTGTTTCGTTTTGGTTTATTGTCACGTGTACCGAGATACAATGAAAAGCTTTTTGTCGCGTGCTATCCAGTTAGAGAAAATACTACACATGATTACAATTGAGTTGACAGTGTACTGGTACAGGATAAAGGGAATCAAGTTTAGTGCAAGATAAAGTCCAGTAAAGTCCTATTATTTGGATTTTCCTCCAAGATAACCTCACTAACTCTCACGTTATATTCCAGGGTCCAATGGCTACCGCTCCCCCCTTTCCTCCATATGCCAAGCCACCATCTGCACCCATCCCCCCTGCCAAGGTAAGTCCACATCCCAGCAATGGGTTGTTTCAGGGTGAATTTACCAATGGGGACAAAGTGCGCCACTGAGTGTAACAACTAAGACTAAAGCATCGGCTGATCGGACTATTAATATTGTTTCTCGTCTTTTTCTTCCAGCCATTTCCCCCTCAAGCTCCAGCAAAGAAGCCGGTTTTGCCTCCACCGTCGACCAAGGTACTTCAACCTGATTAGCAACTTACACAGAAATAGGTTGGCCAAGTAGATAGTAGCTCAGGACCGCTCTCTAGTTGTTGGTAGGATGATTCAGATGCCCGATAACAGCTGGGAATAAACTGTCTCTGAATCTGGAGGTGTGCGTTTTCACACTTCGGTACCTCTTGTCTGATGGGAGAAGATTATGCTGCTGGCCTTGCCGAGGCAGCGTGAGGTGTAAATGGAGTCAATGGAAGGGAGGTTGGTTTGTGTGATGGTCTGGGCTGCGTCCACAATTCTCTGCAATTTCAAAATGCTGGAGTAACTCAGCGGGTCGGGCAGCATCTCCGGAGAAAAGGAATAGGTGACATTTCGGGTCGAGACCCTTCTTCAGACCAGCATGTCTGTTTTAAGGAACGTACTGAATGTACCAATATCTTCTTTCCAGGTCTTGATGCCTCCAACCAAACCGAGAAACTGAACATCAGACGGGAACTGACTGCTCCAACCTCCCAGTTACCTGCAGCTTGTATTATTTGTTCCGTTTATTTATATGTTGTCGCAGTGAAATTCTCAAAGCTTTCTTCTTCTCTATTTATTCTGTTGATTTATAACCAAAGAGGCAAAGCAACTGGACTCCTATATCTCTATCTTGACTGGGGAATGGCAGGAGAGTGCATGATGTATCAATAGCCTCTGCTGATGATCAGTGGAATGTTACATTGGAGATTTTTGATGTCTGCAAAATGGGGATGTTTTTATAAGGGCCACAGTGAGAGTATGCATGTTTTTTGTAGAGTGAAGGGCAAGGCAGGTGGGAATAAGGAAAACCTACAGAAATAGAGGCTCTGGTCTGGAAAAAAGGAGGAGGCATGGTGTGTAGGCAGGAACTGAAGATGCTGGTTTACACCCAATACAGACACAAGATGCTGGGGTAACTCAACAGGTCAGGCAGCAGCTCTCAGGGAAAAGGAATAGATGACGTTTCCGGGAAGTTGGAAACAGAGGTATGAAATAGTACAGAACAGTGGAGGCCAATTCACTGGATGTTTTCAAGATGGTGTCAGATTACTGATTGTGGATGGTCAGCCATGATCACATTGAATGGCGGTGCTGGCACGAAAGGCCAAATGGCCTACTTCTGAACCTATTGTCTACTGTCTATTGTCTCGAACAAATCAGAGCCAGTACCGATGGCCAAGGAGCAAACAATGGTCCATTGCTGGCAGTGGAGGAGGTGATAACGAAGGGATGCGAACAGTGATACTAGCAGGACAACTAGAAACATAGAATATAGGTGCAAGAGGAGGCCATTCGGCCCTTCGAGCCAGCACCGCCATTCATTGTGATCATGGCTGATCGTCCCCAATCAATAACCCGTGCCTGCCTTCTCCCCATATCCCCTGATTCCACTAGCCCCTAGAGTTCTATCTAACTCTCTCTTAAATCCATCCAGTGATTCGGCCTCCACTGCCCTCTGTGGCAGGGAATTCCACAAATTCAACAAACCAGGGTGGGGGAGGGACGGAGAGAGAAGGAATGCAAGGGTTACTTGAAATTAGAGAAATGCAGTTTAATTCCGATAACTGAGGAATTGCATTTCGGGAAGTCAAACCGGAGCAGGACCTTTACAGTGAAGAATAGGACCCTGGGAAGGGTTGCAGAGCAAAGGAACCTACATGTACAACTACAGCTCGGAGGAGGAGCCATCTTGGGGAACGGATGCTAACCAGCAGCCGTCCGTTAAATTCACTTTTTTTCTTAGTTTTTAGTTTTTTTGGGTCTATGTCTGTTGGGGAATTTTGACTTTTCATGTGGAGGGGTAAGGGGGAAACTATTTTCTAGGTCCCTACCTGGTCGGTGAGGCAGCTTTTTCTCCGGGCTGCCCCGTCGACCCGTCCTTGCGGCCTACCATCAGGCCTGGAGCGGCGTTTCCTGGCGGGGACTGCCCAGCACCTTCAGCTTCGGTGGCGGCACAGCGCTGGAGCGCTACCGCGGAGCGGAGCGGGCGATGCCTTGCCTGGGTCGCCGCGCTGGATCGACGCGCTGGAGCTCCGGTGAGCTGTGACCGCCGAGGTCAACACCTCCGGGCTGCGGGACTGTGGAGCCGCCAGCCGCGGGCGGCGGCGCCGACTCTATCATCGGGAGCCTCGGAGCTCCAAATCGGCGCGGCCTTGTCGGCTTCAGAAGCCAAGGACTCCGGTAGGAAATCGGCCGTTCCAGCCGTCCCAGCCGCTGTGAGGACTCTCCCGACGCCGGGGCAACTGCACCCGGCGAGAACGGCCAGGAACATCGGGCCTCCGTAGAGGCAACTGTGGAGGCCTCAATAGGCCTGACTTTGGGAGAACTGGGGTTGGGGACTGGACATTGTGCCTTCCCCCACAGTGGTAATCATTGTGGGGGGATGATTTCTGTGTGTGAATGATTATTTTATTCTGTGTCCAAGATGGCTGCCGGAAGGGAGAGTGGACGCTGGCGCGCTTTAGCTGCCGCTGCTCTCTCTTCCATAGTGTGTTTTTGATTTTTGTTTTTGGATTGAATTCTGTCTTTAATTTGTGTACTGGTGATGTCTTTACTATTTATTTCATTCCGCTTACATGTTTCGACACTATTTGTTAAACTTTGTAAGGTGTCCTTGAGACTCTTGAAAGGCTCCCATAAATAAAATGTATTATTATTATTACATCATTCCCTGAAAGTGGTTTCGCAGGTAGATGTGGTGTAGAAGAAGGCGTCTGGCATGTTGGCCTTCATCAGCCAGGGGAGTGAGTATAGAAGTTAGGACATTACGTTACAATTGTACAACATGCTAGAGCGACTACACTTGGAGTATTGTGTTCAGTTTTGCTCACACTGCTATAAGAAAAATGCCATCAAACTGGAAAGGTGCAGAGATTTACGAAGTTGTTGCCAGAACTCGAGGGCTTGAGCTATAGGGAGGTTGGGCAGGCTAGGACTTTTTCCCTTGGAGCGCAGGAGGCTGAGGGGTGAACTTATAGTGGTGTATAAATTCATGAGGTGAATATATGGGGTAAATGCAATCTTTCTTTTCAGGGTAGAGGAATCAAGAACTAGAGGACTTATATTTAAGGGGAGAGAGGAAGGATGTAATAGAAACCTGAGGGGCACATTTTTCATATATAGAGTGGTAGGTATATTGAAAGTGCCACTAGAGGTCCCACCACTGCCATTGTATGCAGCCTTATTTCTTGGGGTGGCATGGTGGCACAGCGGTAGAGTTGCTGCCTCAGAGCGCCAGAGACCCGGGTTTGATCCTGACTACGGATGCTGTCCGCCCCGTGACCTGCTTGGGGTTTTTTCCGGGAGCTCTGGTTTCCTCCCACACTCCAATGACATACAGGTTTGTAGGCTAATTGGCTTGGTATAATTGTAAATTGTCCAATGGATAGTGTTAATGTGCAGGGATCGCTGGTCAGCGCGCACTCGGTAGGGCCGAAGGGCCTGTTTCCGTGCTGTATCTCTGAACTAAATTAAAAGTATTGATTGCGGCAGGCACAATAACATTTTGACATGTCTTCTTCTTCTTGCGTATGGCGTGCACAGCCTGAAGTTGTAAGACAACTTGTTCTGTTTGATCTTCTGTTTGTGCACGCCAGGTTGATTGCATTCGTCGAAACAGGGTGGACAACGTGAAGGTTGCAATCTCCCATCCCATTTTGACATGTCAAGGATAGGAAAGGTTTAGTGGACTAATGGGAGTAGCTTAGATGGACATCTTATCGGACTGAAGGATGTTTCTAAGCTGTATGGCCGACTCTATTTGACATCCATTTAAAGGTGGAGGTAATGTACAATTTATTCTCAAATAAAAATAATCAAACAAAAAGTCCTAGTTTTCTACTTATTCTCTTGTCATTATTGACAAGGCATCCTGTAAATGTGACCATGTTGACTTCTCCAGCAGAATAATTCACTGAACTATCCAGGACTGTGGATCAGGAGGATACTTTGGCCTCAGTAGATGTAATGAACTAGTATAATAAGATCATAGGGCATAAGAGCAGAATTAGATCATTCAGCCCATTGACTCTACTCTGCCATTCGATCATGGCTGCTCTATTTTTCCCTCTCAAACCCATTCTCCCGCCTTCTCCCCACAAACATTGACACCCTTAATCAAGAAGTTATCAATCTCCGCTTTAAAAATACCCTATTACTTGGTCTCCACAGCCATCTGCGGCAATGAACTCCATAGATTCACCACCCTCTGGCCACCCAACACCCTTCCCGCATCCAATCTATCCAGGCCTTTCATTGTTCGATAGGTTTCAATGAGATCCCCCTCATCCTTCTAAACTCCAGTGAGTACAGGCCCAGAGCCATCGAACGCTCCTCACACGTGTGCCAAAGATGTCTCTTTGACTCTAGTTGGCAAAGACTCCATGGACCGAATGGATGTCGTTTGGAAATACATGAACGTATGTAGGATATGGAAACTGCGGGGATGATGAGTTGACAGCCCAGCTCTGACTGACCTGGTTGAGCAATGCTGTGGTTTGGTCTCATGGTGCCGTGACGTGGCTGCACAGTGCAATTGCTCAACGTGGTCAGGCCAATACAGCTTCATCACATGTAGCCAACATCTCCCTTTGAGGAGACCACGTTGGTTCAGCTGTGGTCAGCAGAGGCCGCGGCCTCGTGTGACTCAGAGCCCAGACGTCTGACGTCAGCAACTAGAGCACGGAGATCAAAGCACATCCACAGGACACAGGGTTCTGGTGAAATGTCACCAGGGCACGACTAAAACAGGAGGTCTGATGGAGGGACCGAGAGCAGGAGGTGGAGAGGATTATAGACAATAGACAATAGGTGCAGGAGTAGGCCATTTGGCTGACCATCCCCAATCAGTATCCCGTTCCTGCCTTCTCCCCATATCCCCTGACTCCGCTATCTTTAGGAGCCCTATCTAGCTCTCTCTTGAAAGCATCCAAAGAACCTGCCTCCACCACCCTCTGAGGCAGAGAATTCCACAGACTCGCCATTCTCTGTGAGAAAAAGTGTTTCCTCGTCTCTGTTCTAAATGGCTTACTCCTTATTCTTCAACTGTGGCCCCTGGTTCTGGACTCCCCCAACATCGGGAACATGTTTCCTGCCTCTGGCGTGTCCAAGCCCTTAACAATCTTGTATGTTTCAATGAAACATATAGGATTGGTTCAATGGTTCTTTATTCTCACATGTACCTAGACACAGTGAAATTATTTTTTGTGCACAGATCAGTAACATTATTGCCTTATGTATGTACAACCCCCAATTAAGTACAGAATGTATAGAAACAGCCCAGAGTGCACATATGATATGACACGATACAATGCGATATGATACGATAGAACTTTATTTATCGCAGGATGGAAATTGATCTGCCAACGGTCATTAAACACAAGAAATATGAAATATGAAATTAAAATGATGAGTGGAAAGGATTGGGGATGTGCAAAGATTACGGGGGGGGGGGGGAGCGTCAGTCAGAAGGGGGGGAGTGCAAGAGTCGCCAGGTTTGGGCACCATTTTCAAAGTCCCAGCTGCGGCTGGTCATGAAGGTTTGTTGCAGACGTGGCCATGATCTGAATCGTCCTGCAAACCGTCGCCCCTCTCCTCGCCCGGCCACCTTCAGCCTTTGGCTAAACAACCATTTGCCTTGTGAGTGAGCAGAGGGTCTGCAGTGTCACTGCATGGCCCCTTCCTCAGTAACATGTCACAACATGCAGCATTCAGCCTGTGTGCTTTGAGATGGTTACTGGTGGCTTGTTTCTGCAGGAGAGCAAAGTTAGGTGCAGACACAAAATGCTGGAGTAACTCAGCGGGACAGGCGGCATCTATGGAGAGAAGGAACGGGTGACGTTTCGGGACGAGACCCTTCTTCAGACTGATCAGTCTCTCGACCCGAAACGTCACCCATTCCTTCTTTCCAGAGATGCCGCCTGCCCCGATGAGTTACTCCAGCCTTTTGTGTCTATCTTGTTTAAACCAGCATCTGCAGTTCCTTCCTACACCCAATGTTATATGTGGTTAGCGCCCTTAAAATCTCACCGATGATGATGAAACCAGCTTGTGTTTCTGTAAGAGATGATTCATAGCACAATCCGAATTTGGAAACAAATAAAACAAAATTTAAAATTAAGAAATTTATCACTTTTATTACCCATAGTTAATAACCCTTCGTTTAATCCCTCTATTATAGATAAAGCTTTTACACATTGGGATAGACTAGGAATTAAAACACTCGGTGACTTGTATGAAACTGGAAAATTACTTTCATTTCAACAATTACAAATAAAATATAAACTCGGAAATAATCAATATTTTAAATATTTTCAAATATGCGACTATTTGAAAAAATATACAAAAGATCATTATAATAACCCAGCAGATGTATTGGATGAGGCAATGCAGATAAAAGCTGAATCAGCAAACTTAATATCATATTTGTATAATACTATCTTAAATGTAGAAATACCATCAACGGAGGGTATCAGAAGAGACTGGGAACAAGAGTTAGCTATTAAAATTTCAAAGGAAAGTTGGAATGAACACTTATTAAACGTGCATAAATGTTCGATTAATGTAAGACACACTTTAATACAATTTAAAATTTTACATAGATTATATTATTCCAAAACTAAAATCCATAAAATTTTCCCAAATGTATCATCTATTTGTGATAAATGTCAATCCCAAGAAGCTACTATAACGCACTCATTTGTTTTCTGTACAAAAATTCAAAAATTTTGGAATGAAATTTTCGAAATCTTTACAAAATTATTTAAAATAAAACTGATACCCAAAGCAGAATGGATTATCTTCGGAATAACGGAAGATGGTCCAGAACTAATTGTGTTTCAAAAGAAACTAATAGACTATGGGTTAATAACTGGAAAAAAGCTAATCCTAACATTTTGGAAGAAGGCTCCAATACCAACTATAAACATGTGGATTTCAAATATGTTTGAAACATTACACCTAGAAGAGATAAGACTCCTCCTGGCAGGTAAACCAGATCACTTCCACCTGACGTGGTCTGCATTTATAGAATTATTACAAATATAGGGTGCAAAGGTACCTTAAAAAAATTGAGGTCAGGTTATGGGGGATGATAGTTGAAGAGTTGGTATGTCCCATTTGCGTAATGCTCATAAAAAATATTTGTTTCTCTCTTTTTCCTCTTTCTCTTTCTCCTTTTCTAGGGTCTATTTCTTAACTCTTTTTCTTTTGTTTTTAATTTTGTTCTTATAGGGTCTTCGTCCTTTTTTGTTGTCACATTTTCTACACTCTCACTTTTTCCTTCACTTTCTTCTTTCTTTCAATCTTATCCTTTCCTTTTACTAGTGTAAAAAACAAATGGAGTACATTAATTGTAAGAAGACATAAGTGACGAGTACTAATGTATGTGGTTGTAATGTAATGTACTTCTAATAAATAAAAAATTTAAAAAAATATTTAAAAAAGAGATGATTCGTGTTGCTGGGACAAGTGCTGGAAGGTCTTTAACAGCAGAACCTGATGAATAATGATACGAGAAGATCAACTCCATGGCTTTTGGACTTTGCCACTGAGGTCCACGAGAAAGATGTGCAAACTAAGGAGAGATATGTCATTAATGTGTGCAGGGCAAGGAGCCCATCACAAAGTGGTGGAGTAACTCAGCGGGTCAGGCAGCATCTCTGGAGGACATGAATAGGTGACGTTTAGGGTCGGGATTCTTCCTCAGACCTTTATGCAGTCTGCTCTCACTGCCCCTCAGTTCCTTTGGCTCAGCATCTGACAGCTTTGCAAACCTCTTGTAAAACCAACATAATGATGTATTCGAGAGAGAGTTAGATATAAGCTCTTAGGGCCGAAGGAATCAAGTGGTATGCAGAGAAAGCAAGAACGGGGGTACTGAATTTGGATGAACAGCCATGATCATATTGAATGGCGGTGCTGGTTCAAAGGGCCGAATGGCCCACTCCTGCACCAATTTTCTATGTTTCTATAATCAAGGACAAATCTCCAACTTCTTCCCTCTCCGATTGATCAAGAGGTACAAAAATATTAAAACGCACACCTCCAAATTCAGCAACAGTTTCTTCCCACCTGTTATCAGGCAACTGAACCATTAAATCGCCAACTAGACAGCGGTCCCAAGCTACTATCAACATCAGTGGAGATCCTTGGAATATCTTAGATGGGACTTTACGGGACTTTATCTTGCATTAAACGTTTTCCCTTTAACATGTACACTGTGGATGGCTCGCTTGTAATCGTGTATAGTCTTTCTGCTGACTGATTAGCTTGCAACAAAAACAGATTTTCATTGTACCTTGGTACACGTGACAATAAACAAAACTAAGTGGCAGGAGAGACCACACTTTGTGGTTTGTCCTGACACCCACTGGCCCCAACCGGTACTGCAATGCAAAGGTCTCTATTCCAACCATAAGAACTATCAGTCTGAAGAAGGGTCTCGACCCGAAAGGTCGCCTATTCCTTTGCTCCATAGATGCTGCCTCACTCGCTGAGTTTCTGCAGCATTTTTGTCTAACAAAAGAACAGAAGGAATCAGAACAGGAGTCGGCCACTTGATGTTAGCACAAGGGTGAGGGTGGAGGCAGGGTCAGAGAGTTGGTCCAAGCAGACTCTGTCCCCAGCCTGATCAGCTCAAACCAACCTCCCTTCCCACCCCTTTCTTCCCACCCCATTGTGCATCAATGAACTCCCTTAACTAGAGATACAAGGAACCACAGTAAAAATGGAGGAGGCCCAGGGCCCCACAGTGGTGCCATGGAAGTGTTACTGCCTTACAGAGCCAGAGACCTGGGTTTGATCCTGAGACGAGTGCTTGTCTGTACAGCATTTGTACATTCTCCCTGTGGCCGCGTTGGGTGCTCCCGTTTCCAAAGACGTGCAGGTTTGTAGGTTAATTGGCTCTGTAAATGGTAGGCCCAAAGGGCCTGTTTCCACGCTGTATCTCAAAACTAAACTACCGATGCTAGAATCTTGAGAGAAACACAAAGTGCTGGAGTAACTCAGCAGGTCAGGCAGCATCTGCGGAGGGAATTGAAGGGTCCCAACCCGAAACGTCACCTATCCATTCAGAGATGCTGTCTGGCCTGCTGAGTTATTACAGCAATTTGTGTCACCGTCAAATATTTGCTTCAACTGCTGATTATCATCTTGAATTATTCAACAAATTAAATTGGAGATTTAGGGATATTAGTTAGCGCATGAAAGTGGTGCTGGATTGGCCATGATCTTACTGAATGGTGGAGCAGCCACGATGGGTTACTCACAGAGACCTAGAGAAATGCAGCACAGAAACAGGCCCTTCAGCCACCCTGGTCCTGGTGAAAGCTGGAAGAGAAGATAGATAGGGTGGGACAAAGCCTAATGGGTAATAGGTGGATACAGATGAAGGTGTTTTTTAATGGGCAGATGGTTGGACAAAGGCCAGCACTGAAAAGACAAAAGGTTTGAGATAAGGATAGAAGTGTGAATTATTTAATTTAGTTTTGAGATCCATGGAAACTGGGTGATCACCCTCCGGCTCACCCAGTCCGCACCGACCAGCGATCCCTGCACATTAACACTACCCCACATACACTAAGGACAATGTTATATTTAAATTAAACCAATTACCGACAAACCTGTACTTCTTTGAAGTTTGGGAGGAAACCGAAGATCTTGGAGAAAACCCACGCAGGTCCAGGGGGAGAACGTTTGTACAAACTCCGTTCAGACAAGCACGCATAGTCAGGATCGAACTCGGGTCAATGGCGCTGTATGCAGCAACTCTACCGCTGCGCCCCCCCTTATGTGAAACGTGGTGGTAGAGCTAATGTCTTACAGTGCCAGAGACCCGGGTTCGATCCTGACCACGGGTGCTTATCTGTACGGAGTGTAAGTTCACCCCGTGACCAGCGTGGGGTTTCCCCGGGTGCTCCAGTTTCCACCCACACTGCAAAGATGTACAGGTTAATTGGGTTGGTAAATGGAAAATTGTCCCTAGTGTGTGTAGGGTAGTGTTAATGTTCGGGGATCGCTGGTCGGTGCAGACTCTGTGGGCTGAAGGGCCTGTTTCTGTGCTGTATCGCCAAACTAAACTAAACATAACTAAACTCTTCCTTTCTTCCTCCCCCCCACATCAGTCTGAAGAAGGGTTTCGACCCGAAACGTTGCCTATTTCCTTCGATCCATAGATGCTGCCTCACCCGCTGAGCTTCTCCAGCATTTTTGTCCACCATAACTAAACTCCCCACGGATTCAGCCTGTCCTGCAGAATCTTTGCAGCATTCAAAGTTTTCCCTTTTTTATTGGAATCAGCATTGATTCAGCCAGTGGGCACTAGAGGGAGCTAGAGTATAACTGAGGGAGTGGATAGACACTGTGGCAGAGTGGGAGAGAGACAGAGGGAGGGAGAGAGACAGAGGGAGGGAGGGAGAGAGATGGAGAGAGACGGAGGGAGGGAGGGAGGGAGGGAGAGAGAGAGAGAGAGAAAGGAAAAAAGATTTGAAGGGGAAAGAGGAAAAAAGAATAACGTTGGGGGGAAATGGAGAGTAGAAATGCAAAGAAATGTAGAAATGTCGAGAGTCAGGATGGAACCTGGGTCACTGGCGCTGTAAAGCAGCAACTCTACCGCTGTGTCACTGTTGGGAGAGGCAAAGTGTAAAGGACACGGTGCAATGTTTTTAACACAGAGAGTGTTGGGTGCCTGGAATGCACTGTTGGGGATGATGGTGGGAGCTATGAAAGTGGCATTTAAGAGGCGTTTAGATATTTAAGATACGCAGGGCATGGAGGGATATTAAACACTTGCAGGCAGACAAAATTAATTTAACGTGGCACTATTGTTGCCCATGTTAATGTGCTGTACTGTTTATGTTCTATGCTCACACTGACGTCTACCTAATCCATAATTCATAAAGCAAATAATGTGTGAATCCAGCAAATAAAACAGATAATTTGCTTCCTTAAAAGTAGATTTATATTCAAATTGCTCACAGCGGGAGCAAGGGGCTAAATCAAAGTGTTTATGATAAACAGCTATATAAATAAAACTGTTACCTCTCTCTCATATCAAGAACAAGCTGAAACTGCACCAAAATGAATCATCGAGATTGTTTCAAAACTGGAAAAGGCCACTCGGCCCCTTGAGCCTGTTCTAGCATTGAATGAGATCACGGAGGTTTCATGTACCAGCTCGAGCCGCCTGCTGTACCTCTCAACATTGTGGATCAACTTCAGACTTAACATTAACAGTGGCTGCAGCATCGATTACTGTACGGAAAAACACAGAGGCTGAATGAGTCAGCCAGTCTGGCTGCGACTGGTCGATGTGCACTGCTGAGGGCCCTGCATTACAACATGCGTCTTACTTTGAGAGGACTGTGGCAGCAGATGGCGACAACACCCTATGCAACCGTGACCTGAGAACACAGGAGACAGACACATAATGCCGGGAAAACTCACTGGGACAGGCAGAATCTCTGGGATGAAGGGATGGGTGATGTTTCGGGTTGAGACCCTTCTTCAGACCCAACCCCAATATCACAGAGCCTGGGGGGTCGGGATGGGGGGCAGGGGACAGGGACGGGGGATGGGGAGGGGGGGGGGGACACCTCGCAGGGGCTGAACCAGGGCAGGGCTGATGTACAGACAGGGTGGGTAAATGTCCGTCAGAAGGACATGATAATAAAGGAGTAGGCCATTCAGCCCCTCCAGCCTACCCTGCTGTTCCAAAAAATCATGACTGGGCAGGAATATCTTTAGCCAGAGGGCGGTGAATCTGTGGAATTCATTGTCACAGACAGACAGCTGTGGAGGCCATATCATTGGGTATTTTTAAGGAAGGGATAGAGAGAGAGAGAGAGAGAGAGAGAGAGAGAGAGAGAGAGAGAGAGAGAGATGATAGACAGACAGACAGACAGACAGACAGACAGACAGACAGACAGACAGACAAACAGAGAGAGATACTTGTACAGGGAATGGAGGAAAATCGATTACATGCAGGCAGGTAAGAGTTGGTCTTGGCATCATGTTTAGCACCAACATTGTGGGCCGAAGGGCCTGTTCTTGTACTATACTGCACTATGTTCCATACTCTATGCCATCTTGGCACAATGAATGGGATTTCAGCACCAGTTAGTGAGCGACGCGTCTGCAAAGCCTCACAGGAAGGAAGACGTCCGAACCTTGACCAAGACAGCAGCTCAGGAACAAACTGCTTTCCTCCTTCGAGCAGCCAGGTCTTGCCCGTGTTGGGAGTGGCCGCGAAGATCAGCAGGGAAGAGCGATCTGCGAGGAATCGGATCGCAGGAGGAGGGAGGAAAGGAAGGAAAGACGCATGCTGGAATTGAGAAGAAGCTGGCGTTGAAGACAGAGAGCGGGAAGGACCTGCCGAGCGTGTGGCCTCTTCCTGAACCATCACTCCTGCACCAAATAACCTGAGATAATCAACATATTCAAGATGTTCCTCTCCCAGCAATGTTCTCCTCTCCCCCTTCCCCCTCCTCCTCCCCACTGCCTGCTTCCTCTGGGATTACAGTTCCAGGACTGGTGCATTAACCTTTCACCACTTCCATTTGCGGTCCTCAGCCCAGTCCATTTGCAGCTCAAACTCCTAATGACTTTAAGGGCCACGTCGTTAAGGCAGAGGGACTCCATTCATCACTGCTGCTCAACACGAGATTTTACTTTGAAGAGAAAGGTGTCAGAGGGTAGACAAAAGTGCAGGAGAAACTCAGCGGGTGCAGCAGCATCTATGGAGCGAAGGAAATAGGCAACGTTTCGGGCCGAAACCCTTCTTCAGATTTTCCAGCATCTGCAGTTCCTTCCTAAACAAGGTGTCAGAGGGCCCTTATCGGGAGAAGAGCGGCGATCTTTCCCTGTACCAGCTGCCATGAAGGAACAATCGTAGAAGGAAGAGCCTCCTGCCAATACCCAACACAAACGAGACAGAGATTATTTATTTCAAAGGTAGACACAGAATGCTGGAGTTACTCAATGGGACAGGCAGCATCTCTGGAGAGAAGGAATGGGTGACATTTCGAGTCGAGTCCTCTGAAAAAGGGTCTCGACCAGAAACATCAGCCATTCCTTATCTCCAGAGATGCTGCCTGTCTCGCTGAGTTACTCCAGCATTTTGTGTCTATCTTCGGTTTAACCAGCATCTGCAGTTCCTTCATACACATATGTATTTATATCAGCAGCTTTAGCTTGCGACTGCACTGTGGGTCAAACAATCTTCTTCTAAACTTAGGAGAACATGGATTCATCAGTCTGATGAAAGCCACTGACCCGAAACGTCACCTATGCATGTACTCCAAAGATGCTGCCTGACCCACTGAGTTTCTCCAACACTTTGGGTCTTACTTTGTAGACCAGCATCTGCAGTTCCTTGTATCTACTGTATTTCCAAGCTGCTTCCTTACTTCAGTTTTCTTTACTTTCGAGACACAGCGCGGAAACCGTCCCTTTGTCTCACCGAGTCCACGGTGACCAGCGATCCCATACACTAGCACCATCCTACATATTAGGGACAATTTACAATTTACAGAAGCCAATTAACCTGCAAACCTGTATGTCTTTGGAGTGTGGAAGGAAACCGGAGCACCCGGAGAAATCCCACAAGGTCACAGGGAGAACGTACAAACTCTGCATAGACAGCACGGGTCTTTGCACGATTTCATCGCTCCATCACTGGCCGGCTGCCTTCCACTTTTTAAGCTCTCAATCTTGGAATTACCATCCTAAGCATTGCTAACTCCTTGCTTCATATAAACGCTCTTTCTTGCTTTGGCCAAGCTGTTGGTGAGGTGTCCGGTGTCCTCCGATGTGACCCAGTGACTTTCATCAGTTCACAAGTCATAGGAGCAGGATTCGGCCATTTGGCCCATCGTGTCCACTCCGCCATTCAATCGTGGCTGATCTATCTTTCTCTCTCAACCCCATTCTGCTGCCTTCTCCCCGTAACCCTTGACGACCCTTGACATACTCCAAATGCGGTCTGACCAGTGCCTGAGAAAGCCTCACCACAACATTCCTGTTTTTATACTCAAGACCTCTCAAAATAGATGCTAACATTGCATTTGCCTTCCTTATTATCAATTCAACTTGCAAACTTGCAAATGAACCTTTCCAGTGTAAGCTTCTTGCATAGAAACATAGAAACATAGAAAATAGGTGCAGGAAGAGGCCATTCGGCCCTTCGAGCCAGCACCGCCATTCATTGTGAACATGGCTGATCGTCCCCTACCAATAACCAGTGCCTGCCTTCTCCCCATATCCCTTGACTCCACTAGCCCTAGAGCTCTATCTAACTCTCTCTTAAATCCATCCAGTGATTTGGCCTCCACTTGCCCTCTGTGGCAGGGAGGCCAAATCACTTACATCAGCTCAGGAGGAGGCCATTCAGATCTGTGCTGACTCCCAGAGCAGCAATTCCCATTGGTCCCTTTCCCACCTTCTATTTTCCGGTACCCCTGCAGATTATTCCCTCTCACACAACATCCCTAAACCCATCGGAATAATTTTGTCATTAACCTACACTGAGGGATAATTTACAATAGCTAATTAACCATCCATTTGTGTTTTTTAAATTTGTTTTATAATTGCTCCTGGGATTAGGTACCAGAGCATTTAATCAGCTTATTCTTTATTTCCACAAATCTGAAATTCAGTCATTGGTATCCCTAGAGTGCTCCAGTTTCCTCCCATATCCAAAAGCCAAGAAAGTTACTAGATTATACCAAAGATATAGACGCAAAGTGCAGGAGTAACTCAGGAATAACTCAGAGGGTCAGGCAGCATCTCTGGAGAATAAGGATGGGTGACATTTCATGTCGGGACC
>CM075991.1:4277993-4318687 GCA_038087875.1 Malacoraja senta
TATGTATGTAGTGATGTATTGTACTTAAATCTATGAAACCACTGTTGTATAACATCAGTACCTCCACCAATGTAAAGCACTTTGGCCAACGAGAGTTGTTTTTAAATGTGCTATAGAAATAAAAGTGACTTGACTTGCATTATCCTACACACTAGGGACAATTTACAATTTTATCGAAGCCCAATGAACCTACAAACCTGCACGTCTTTGGAATGTGGGAGGAAACTGGAGCACCCGGAGAAAACCCACGCAGTCACAGGAGAAAATACAAACTCCATACAGACAGCACCCGTAGTCAGAATCGAACCCGGGTCTCTGGCGTAGTGAGGCAGCAACTCCGCTCCTGCGCCACTATGACCTTCTATATTACTAAATGTACTATTAAGTTTAAACCTCCTCTGAAGGTTCAACGTGACCAACAGTAAAACATTAAGTTGCCCAGATAGATGATGAGTATATAGATGATAGAACAGTACGGACAGGAACAAGCCCTTCGGCCCACGATATCTGTGCCGAACAGAATGCCCACAACTCCCTTGTGCCTGCACGTACTCCATTTCCCTGCATATTCATGTGCCTCTCTAAAAGCCTCTTAATGAGGTGCCTGGAAGTCCTGACCATCTCGCAAATTCTATAACCCTGTTATTAATGATCCGCTCGGTAAATTGCTGGTGCAAGGCAAACAAACATCAATTACTTTACCTTCCGGATGCCTGTTCAGACACCATCATTTGTCTCCTCGATCGACCATTTAAAGGGCCAGAGACAGCCCCCTACAAACTTACAGGAAGCAGCATAGTGCCAATGTAGTTTTAGTTTGGTTTAGTTTAATTTAGAGATACAGCGCGGAGCCCTTCGGCCCACTGAGTCCGTGCTGACCAACGATCACCCTGCACTATCCTACACACTAGGGACAATTTACAATTTGTTCCGAAGCCAATTAACCTACAAGCCTGTACGTCTTTGGAATGCGAGAGGAAACCGGACAGAGCGCCCGGAGAAACCCACGCAGGTCACATGGAGAATGTACAAACTCTGTGCAGACAGCACCCGTAGTCAGGATCGAACCTGGCACTCTAGTGCTCTATGGGCAGCCACTCTACCGCTGCGCCACCATGCCGCCCTTAAATCAACCAAGTCAGAGAAAGACTGAAGGAAACAGAGTCCGAAGCAAGATGCAGAAACTGCCCAGAGGTGTGACAGCAGGAGCACAGACTTAATTCTGATCCACAGGAGTGTTCCTCTCCTCTCCTGGACGCATGGGGGGGGAAATGGGCCTCTTCAAAAGAAAAGAGACCTCCCAAGTCAGGGAAATTTGAGGGGTGGCACAGTGGCCCAGCGGTAGAGTTGCTTCCTTACAGCGCCAGTGACCCGGGTGCTCCTGCACTCCAAAGACGTGCAGGATTGTAGATTAATTGGCTTTGGTAATATTGTAAATGTTCCTAGTGTGTAGGATAGTGCTAAGGTACGGGATGATCGCTGGTCGCTGGGCCGAAGGGTCTGTTTCCACGCTGGATCTCAAAAAGTCAAAATCCCTAAAGTCTAAAGTCTCATCCCGTACCTTACATCCAAATTTGATGGAGACTTTTGTCTCCAGGACCATTTCAGCAATTGGTTTCCTATCTCCCAGTGGGAGAGGATGATGTGGAGGGAGATACCTTTTATCGGATACATGAGTTGAGTGGCTATTTGGCTTTGGAAAATTCTAAATTGGCCCTGGTGTGTATAGGATAGCTAGTGCCCAGTGATCGCTGGTCGGCGCGGACTCCAAGCTGCAGCTTTAAAATCACTATTCTTATTAGTGCGCTGCAAGGGCAACTTGAATTTCACTGCACCAATTGGTGTATGTGGCAATAAATGAACCTTTGAATCTTTGAAAACTAAGCATCTGCAGTTCCTTATTCCTACATTCTGCATTGCCTATGAGAGCAGCAATCCATGCATGAATAAATAACGTCCACACCTCTCCACCCTTCTCTGCCGAGATTATCGCGGCCTGCTTTTATACATTACTGCACCAGCTTTCAGCATAAAGTATGCATTTGCTGCCCTGCTGCCGTTGGGCTGCAGTATCACGCCATCACTCAGGGCCGTGTCCCTCATTTAAAGCTGATGCTTTCAACGCTCAAGAGGGAAGAGCAATAAATTTAGCTGTTTCTTGAAAGCCTGCCGAACAGTGGCGGTCTCCTGTCACTATCCCGGATATGAATGGGATTCTTTGAGGTTTAATAATTAGCCCTAATATTTTATAGCGACTAAATGGGATCAGTCCTGCAAACTAGATATGCAGCTGCTCAATTAAAGAGGGGATTTGTTTTATCTTTAGTGCACAAGGTAATTAAACAGCTCCTGTCTAGATTAAATGGTGTGGGCGTAGGTTGGAATATTTAACAGTGCGAGAAATGCCTGTGATTGCCAAGGACACAGAGTACAGCACAAACCCAGTGTCGGTGAAACCGATCAAATCAACACAGCACCACCACTAGGATTAACTGAGGCACATTATGGTAAACCCGCTCTTGGAATGTAATAGAGTGTGTGTGTGTGTGTGTGTGTGTGTGTGTGTGTGTTGTGTGTGTGTGTGTGTGTGTGTGTGTGTGTGTGTGTGTTGTGTGTGTGTGTGTTGTGTGTGTGTGTGTGTGTGTGTGTGTGTGTGTGTGTGTGTGTGTGTGTGTGTGTGTGTGTGTGTGTGTGTGTGTGTGTGTGTGTGTGAGAGAGAGACTTTAGACTTTACTTTACTTTCGACTTTCGAGATAAGGCCCTTCGGCCCACTGAGTCCATGCTGAGCAGCAATCACCCAGTACTGTAGCACATACCAAGATACAAGATACAAGATACATTTATTGTCACATGTGCCAGTTGGCACAGTGAAATGTGATCACCATACAGCCATACAATAAAAATAAAGAACACAACACACGATAGAATTCAACAGAAAAGCATCCCCACACAGCAGAATCAAAGTTTCCCACTGTGAGGGAAGGCACCAAAGTCAGTCTCTTCCTGGGACAATTTACAATTTTTACCAAAGCCAATTAACCTATCAACTCGTACAGCAATTACCACACAGGC
The DNA here is from genome assembly GCA_038087875.1 of Malacoraja senta. Lineage (NCBI taxonomy): Eukaryota > Metazoa > Chordata > Chondrichthyes > Rajiformes > Rajidae > Malacoraja > Malacoraja senta. The sequence goes on from CM075991.1 coordinate 4,281,066, forward strand.
TAGCACCAACTAGAATACACACTAGGGACAACTTACAATTTTACCGATGACAATTTACCTACAAACCTGTACGTCTTTGGAGTGTGGGAGGAACCAGAGCACCCGGAGAAAACCCACGCGGTCATGGGGAGAACATGCAAACTCCATACAGACAGCATCCGTAGTCGAGGTCGAACCCGGATCTCTGGTGCTGTACCGCAGCAACTCTACCGCCGCGCCCCCACCGTGCCGCCCCCCCACCGAGATGGTGAGACAAGTTGGGAAGGAGAGAAATGAAAAGGGGGAAAGGGAGTGAAGCGGAGTGGAAAAGAGGCAAACGGAGAGAAAAAGACCACAGATACGGGTCAAAGATCAAATCGCTCAAGGCTCAAAGTGCTGGAGTAACTCGACGGGTCTGGCAGCATCTCTGGAGAACAATTGAAACTTAACTGGACTTTATCTTGCACTAAACATTGTGCCCTTTATCCTGTACACGGCCTCAGCGGCCCAGCCGCTGAGAGGACTCTCCCGACGCCGGGGCAACAGCACCCGGTGAGAACGGCCAGGAACATCGGGCCTCCGTAGAGGCAATAGCGGGAGGCCTCAATAGGCCTGACATTGGGAGAACTGGGGATGGGGACTGGACATTGTGCCGTCCCCCACAGTGGTAACCATTGTGGGGGGATGATTTTTGTATGTAGTGTCTATTTTAGTCTGTGTCCAAGATGGCGGTCGGAAGGGAGAGTGGACGCTGGCGCGGTTTAGCTGCCGCTGCTCTCTCTTCACATTGTGTTTCTGATTTTTTTTTGTTGTTTTTTTGTGTCTTTGGATCGAATTCTGTCTTTAATTTGTGTATTGGTGATGTCTTTATAACTTATTTTACTCCGATTATATGTTTCTTACTTGTTAAACTCTGTAAGGTGTCCTTGAGACTTTGGTATAAGGCGCCCATAAATAAAATTTATTATTATTATTATTATTATTACACTGTGGATGGCTTGATTGTAGCCATGTATTCGCTGACTGGATAGCATGCAACAGAAATGTTTCCACCATACCTCGGTACACGCAAGAATAATAACTATAAACTAAACACAGTGACTTGCACTAAATGCTATTCCCTTATCATGTATCTATACACTGTAAATGTATAGATGGTAATCATGTGTTAAGAAGGAACTGCAGATGCTGCAAAATCGAAGGTAGACAAAAGTGCTGGAGAAACTCAGCGGGTGCAGCAGCATCTATGGAGCGAAGGAAAGAGGCAACGTTTCGGGCCGAAACCCTTGGTATTTCCTTCGCTCCATAGATGCTGCTGCAACCGCTGAGTTTCTCCAGCACTTTTGTCTACCTTAGATGGTAATCATGTTTTGTCTTCCTACTGACTGTAGCATGCAGCGAAAGCTTTCACTGCACAACAAACTAAACTAAACTAAACTAACAGTACCCTCTGTGTAAATTAGTTGCCCCACGCATCTCCTTTAAAATTAGACAACTCACCCATCTTAAAAGATATTTGAAACAGGTACATGAATAGGAAAGATTGATATGGGCTAATCATGGGCAGGTGGGACTAGTGTAGATGGGGCATCTTGGCTGGTATGGGCATGTTGGGCTGATGGACCTGTTCCTGTGCTGTATTACGCTGTGACTCTAAGATTCTCTAGAAACATAGAAAAATAGGTGCAGGAGTAGGCCATTCGGCTCCTCGAGGCAGCACCGCCATTCAATATGATCATGGTGGATCATCTAAAATCAGTACCCGTTTCGGCTTTTTTCCCCCATCTCCCTTGATTACTTTAGCCCTAAGAGCTAGATCTAACTCCCTCTTGAAAAAATCCAGCGAATTGGCCTCCACTGCTTTCTGCGGCAGAGAAATCCACAGATTCACAACTCTCTGGGTGAAAAAGCTTTTCCTTATCTGAGTCATAAATGGCCTACCCCTTATTCTTAAACTGTGAGCCCTGGTTCTTGGACTCCCCCAATGTCATGAAAATTATGAGTTGTAGAATATAGGGAATATAGTAGGAATGTTGAGGGAGTAAAATAGGGTTGGTGTTTCACTAATGTAAAAGGAAGCTTAACTGTTAGGGCACATTTGGTGGGATGAATGGTCTGTTTTCCTGCTGTAAGACTTCATGACATATAAACATCAAGAGTCATAAACCTACACTCCCACAAGATTAACAAAATGCTGGAGAAACCCAGTGGTTCGAGTGATGGGGGAAGGAAATGTTGATGTTTTGTGATCCATGCGAGGCCAATGATCGGTGGAAATGATCAAGAGCACAAGAACAATGTGACAAATGTCCTTTCAGACCTTTCAGTCTGAAGAAGGGCCCCAACCCGAATCATCAACTACCCATTTTCCCCAGAGTTGCTGCCTCTATGTTACTCCAGCACTTTATGTCTATCTTTGGTCTAAACCTGCATCTGCAGTTCATTTGTATTATACCCGATCTCCTTTGTTGGTTGTTTCAAATATGATTTGGAGGATAGAAATTGTTACTTTGCTTTGAAATAGTCTGTTCTTAAAAGTATCTTTAATGACTAATGCTGGTTATGCTGGACAGATGCTGGTTTATACCAAAGATAGACACAGAGTGGTGGAGTAACTCAGGCAGCATCAACTGGAGAAAATGGATATGTGACGCTTTGGGTCGGGACCCTTCGTCAGACAGAAAAAGTCTGAAGAGAGGTCCCAACCTGAGTTGTTAAGGTTAGTAATAAGAAGGAACTGCAGATGCAGGTTTATACCAAAGATCGGCACAACGTGCTGGAGTAACTCAGTGGGTCAGACGTCATCACTGGAGAAAATGGATAGGTGACATTTCAGGTCAGGATCCTTCTTCAGACTTCTTCAGAGTCTGAAGAAGGGTCCCGATCCAAACATCACCTGTCCATTTTCTCCAGAGATGCTGCCTGACCCGCTGAATTACTCCAGCACTTTGTACCTATCTTTATTGAGGTTAGTGTTGTGTGGTGTTCAAGATGGTTGCTGAGAAGAAGCTATTCTTGAATCTGGTGGTTGTGGTTTTCAGCCTCCCATACCTTCTTCCCGATGATAGGAGTGAAATGAGAACTGGCCAGGGTGGTGTAGGTCTTTGATGATATTGGCTGCATTTTTTTTTTTGAGGCAACGCCTCCTACAGATCCCTTCAAAGATGGCCTTAGTTTAAAACAACATCTTGTCCAAAAATCAACACCTCCAACATTGCGTCCCTCAATGACCAGCGGCCTGTAATTGTGTATCCGCACAGGGATTTGAACTCACATTGAGTGAGAGACATATGTATGGAGCCACACGTGACACATTGAGTGGATAAACCACGTATGCCCAGGAGATAGACACAAAATGCTGAAGTAACTCAGCGGGACAGGCAGCATCTCTGGAGAGAAGGAATGGGTGACGTTTCGGGTCAAGATCCTTCTTCAGACTAGTCAGGGAACAAGGAAAATGACAGATATGGTGACGGAGAGAGATATAGAACAAATGAATGAAAGATATACAAAAAAGTAACAATGAAAAACTAAACATTGTTAGCTGTTTGCTGGATGAGAACGAGAAGCTGGTGCGACTTGGATGGGGGAGGGATGGAGAGCGAGGGAATGCAGGGGTTACTTGAAGTTAGAAAAATCAAAACTCATACCACTGGGTGGTAAACTGCACAAACAAAAATATGCCCTGGAGACATATGTTCCACATACATGCACATGCTTCTCAGCTTAAAATCTACCTGAAAAACTCAGTTACAAATAAATATGTGATTAGACGTGAAATTCGTATCTGTTCGTACTGGCTTTTCATTTTTTTCAAATTTCAAATTATTATCTTTATTACTCACGATAAAACTGGGCTCATCAAATCTAGCCAGCTTGGTATAAAACCATCACCTGTAGTTCCTTGGTATTAAATCTATACAGGTGTTGCTATTCCCAATTTCCGAAGAAAAATACCAAATTATCCAATTTCACCTATCCATTTTCTCCAGAGATGTTGCCAGTCCCGCTGACCTACTCAAGCATTTTGTGTCTTATCTTTGGTATAAACCAGCATCTGCAATTCATATTTGTTATTTTAATTAGTTTAGAGATACAGGCCCTTTGGCCCTCTTTGGCTCAGTCTGAAGAAGAGTCTTGACAGGAAACACTGGACTACTTACAATCTTTATCGAAGCCAATTGACCTACAAAATTGCACGTCTTTGGAATTTGGGAGGAAACCGGAGCACCCGGAGAAAACCCACGCGGTCACAGGGAGAACGTCTAAACTTCGTACAGAGAAGCACCAGTAGTCAGGATCGAACTGGCGCTGCAAGGCAGAAACTCTACCTCAGCGCCATCTGTTTATGTTATATTTTATTACTATTGTCAATGTATTTCTCTGTAGCCTACACCATCTCTCACATGCTCCTGAAGAACTTTTCCCAAATTTCTTTACACCCACTTATACTGAGAATTTATTACTAATGGGAACCCGACAAGGTCATTCAGCACAGACAGCAGCGGAGATCGGGACCGAACACCCCGGGTCGCTAGAAATGCGAGTCGGTCGCTTTCAGGGGCAGAGCGCGGGTGGAAGCTAAGATAGAAAGAATGGGGGAATAAAGATGAAAAGACATTTTGTTTCAATGTTTAAAACCAGATTCGTTTTCTGCCGTTTGCTGCAGAGCAGTGGGCGGGGTTACCCGAGCACACAACTTCGCCAATCCAAAGCCTGGTCTTTCAAACACACACACACACACACACAAAAGCTACGCAGAAAGCACTTTGAATTCCCAGCGGAGAGCCTGCGGCTTTTGCTGCGTCAGTCCAAACCTTCCCCGCCCCCAACAACAGAGAAACCACGGCCATTCCGCTGCTTGGACATTAAGGGCAGAGTCCAGCGGGGACAATCCTCAAACAAGGGAGGGGATATCGCCCCAGGGGGTCACAAGAGGGGCGTGGGTGCTTGGTTTAAGCACAGTTGAGAACACTGCCAAAATATGTCACAAGGTCATGTCAATGGTGATAGGAGCAGAATTAAGCCATTCGGCCCATCAAGTCTACTGGGCATGTTTCCTGGGCATATTTCCCAGTGATTTGCTTCAAGTAACCCCTGCAATCCCTCTCCACCCCCCCCCCTCCCCCACACCCAGCCACTCAATCACGGCTGATCTATCTATCCCTCCTGCCTTCTCCTCATAACCCCTGACACCCGTACAAATCAAGAATCTATCTATCTCTGCCTTAAAATATCCATTGATTTGGCCTCCATAGCCTTCTGGAGCAAAGAATTCCATAGATTCACCACCCTCTGACTAAAGAAATTCCTCCTCATCTCCTTCCTTTGTTTATTCTATGACACTAATAAGTGTAGGAGCAGAATGAGGCCATTCGCCCCATCAGGTCCCACCATTCAATCATGCCTGATCAATGCATCCATATTAATGGATGCTGAGAATGTCAGAATTATTTGCACTGTTCTGGTTTTGTATGTATATTTGTTAATTATAGAGTTATAGTGTGATACAGTGTGGAAAAAGGCACTTCGGCCCAACTTGCCCACACCAGGCAACATGTCCCAGCTACACTAGTCCCACCTGCCCGCGTTTGGTCCATATCCCTCCAAACCTGTCCTATCCATGTAGCTGTCTAACTGTTTCTTAAACGTTGGATAGTCCCTGCCTCAACTACCTCCCCTGGCAGCTTGTGCCATACACCCACCAGCCTTTATGTGACAAAGTTACCCTTCAGATTCCTATTAAATCCTCTCTATAGCTCAGACCCTCTAGTCCTGGCAACATCCCCGTAAAATTCTGAATAAATTTTGGAAACTATCATGCCTGTGGTGAAATGCAAACGAGAGAAGATAAAGGATTCAACTCCGCAGTGGATTTAGACTTTTGTTCAAATAAAGAAATTGGCATGCGCGAAGCAGTCCATTTGGCCCATCGGGTCAGTGTCGACTATCGACTTACATAAACCCATTTTATTCTCCACATTTTCTCTTCAACTGCTCCCCCTGATTTCTACCATGGGAAATAGAAAATAGGAGTAGGCCATTCGGCCCTTCAAGCCAGCACCGCCGTTCAATATGATCATGGCTGATCATCCAAAATCAGTACCCTGTTCCCGCTTTCTCCCCATATCCCTTGATTCCGTTTGCCCTGAGAGCTATACAATATCGAACTCTTCTGTACATCTACACTAGGCAATTAACCCACCAATCTGCACGTCTTTGGGATGCGGGGGGGGGGGGAACCCCACAGGAAGAACGTGCAAACTCCACCCAGACAGTAGCTGAAGTCAAAATTGAACCCGGGTTGCTGGAGTTGTTCGGCAGCAATTCTACCAGGGACTACCTGGGAAATGATATTCTAAATTGTGTTCAGTTTGCCACTCTGCTCACATAGGTTGCATAAAACAACTTCATGGAAGGGTCTCGACCCGAAACATCAACCATTCCTTCTCTCCAGAGAATGTGCCTGTCCCGCTGAGTTACTCCAGCATTTTGTGTCTATCTTCGATTTAAACCGGCATCTGCAGTTCCTTCCTGCACAGTATGATTCAGGGCAAGGATTTGTTTCGGAGCATGTTCAGCCTGGTATGGTAACGAGTCCATGGATGAGTATCCGGGTATAAGTGGAACCCGGTATCGCTTCCGCAGCTGCAAGGACTTGCATTCACAAAGTAACTCAACCGGTCATGGAGGCTACCACCCCCACAATTCCCAGCGGCGGAGAAATCCCCCTATCTGTTAACTAGGGAGGGCGAGGCACAGAATCAACTATGCAGCAGAATATGTAGGAAGGACCCTGTAGAACAGATGATGGTTTAGACCGAAGATAGACACAAATAGCTGGAGTAACAGCGGGTCTGGCAGCATCTCTGGAGAAAGAGGTCAGAGAACATCTCTGGAGAAAAGGAATATGTAACGTTTCGGGTCGAAACCCTTCTTCAGAAACGTCCCCCATTCCATATCTATAGAAATGCTGTCTGAATTACGCCAGCTTTTTGTGTCTACCCACTGCACTAGACACATTAAGCGCACCTTTCTAATTTACCCACTCGACAACCGTTCCCTTCGGTCGATGGTAGTCGGGAAATTGAGTCTGATAGAAGATTAAGTCACTATTCATTTTAAAATTAAGCAAAAAACATGTGCAAAGGACGGTTTCACCGGCAGGTGGAGACGTCTCCGCTGCTCACATGCAGTGTCAAGAGGCAATGGTGTTTAATTATTATGTGGACAGGGGCCGGAGCAATTACATTCTCTCGCCTGTTGCGGCTTTACAGCAATCTTAAACGCAACTACACAACAAATAAATACACAAAATGTGCAGATGCCGGTATAAACCGAAAATAGAATCACTAAAATAAATATACAAGTACTAAGCAGGTACTTTCGCAACGTTTAAGTAACACTTCAGTCATGTACGTGGATAGGGTCGGTTTAGATGGATGTGGGCCAAACGCAGGCAGGTGGGACTAGTGTAGATGGGACATGATGGTCGATGTGGATAAGTTGGGCCGATGGGCATGTTTCCACGCTCTATGACTCTGTAACAAGTAAAACACAAAGTGCTGGAGGAACTCAGCGGGTCAGGCAGCATCCGTGGCGGGAATGAAACTGATAGAGCAGCGGGCCGAGGGGTGAATGGAACCGGGCAAACTCAGAAACGACAGCGCTGACATCGTCTGCCTTTCATTTCCCAGAGTCTGGTGACTCCGATTGTAAACTCTTGCTGATACCCGAGAAGTCAGGTGGCTTCCGAGTCAAGAACAAGATATTGTTTACAGAGATAGAGGGTGGAGAGGGGAGGGGAGGGAGGGAGAGGGGGGAGAGAGGGGTGAAGATTATGGAGGGGGAGGGGATGGGTGGATTGGAAGTGGGAAGGGGTGGGGAAGGGGGAATTCAGCGAGAGACAGGAGAGCAGGTGTTAGATGAAAAGTCAATCGAGAAAAGCCGACAGGGAATCGCCCTTTAAATTGCAGGTGCTGGAAATCTGCAATTAAAAATAAAAGGAAACGTTTTAGATGCTTCTAAATGCTCCCAGCATTTTATGTTTTAAAATGAAATGCGCTCCTGCGTATTTCTGCAAGGGAAAAACACCTAAAGCAGCCCCCCCCCCCCCACACACACAATTACATGAGGCTCTGGAACGTAAATCATGGTTCTGCAGAACCTTGGATTCATTAAAGAGAAATACAATCCAATTCATTGTGCAGATTTTGGGGAGATTTTAAACTCCCGAACGTTGCACTGTCTATGCGAAGATGGCACAGGAAAACCGTGTGTGTATGTGTTAGTGTTGTGTATAAGAGTGTTTGTGTGTGTGTGCGTGTGTGTGTGTGTGTGTGTGTGTGTGTGTGTGTGTGTGTGTGTGTGTGTGTGTGTGTGTGTGTGTGTGTGTGTGTGTGAGTATATGTGTGTCAAAGTGAGTGTGTCAGAATGTGTGTATGTATGTGAGAAACTGTCAGAGTGTGTGTCAGAGTGTGTGGGTGGGAGGGGGGTGTATGGTGTGTGTGTGTATGTTTATGGTGTGTGTGTGTGTGTGTGTGTGTGTGCATCAGAGTATGTGTGTGTCTGGTGTGTGTATGCGCGTGTCAAAGTGTGTGTGTGTCAGAATGTGTGTATGTAGGTGAGAAACTGTGTCAGAGTGTGTGTGTCAGTGTGTGTGTCAGGGTGTGAGTGTGTGTGACAGGGTGTGAGTGTGCGTCAGTGTGTGTGTGGGGGTGTTTATCGTGTGTGTGTATGTGTGTGTGTGTGTGTGTGTGTGTGTGTGAGTGTGTGAGTGTGTGTGTGTGTGTGTGTGTGTGTATGTGTGTGTGTGTGTGTGTGTGTGAGTGTGTGTGAGTGTGTGTGTGTGTGTGTGTGTGTGTGTGTATGTATATATATATATATATATATACATCACCTCTTATTGGGAAGGCGCTGCACCAAAAAAAAGGTGTGCAGTCAATCGTGTGTGGAAGGGGGAGAGATTGGGGAACTGGAGGGGGGGGGTTAGAATGTCTGATTAGCAGATCCAGATGCCCATTAAACCTGCTTCAACGCCACAAGGAAGGCTGTTTCAACGCTGCACCTCACACACTCACCACTACACACTTCGAACCACCAGGAAGAAGTTAAAAACGGAGCAATAAATGAAAGCATGGGAAATTGATTTATCACCCCGTTCAGCACAGATAGTTAGATTTATAAGTCTCTGGTCACCAGCTACATTTGGCGATAGCCCCGGGCCTGGAACCTGCCGAGGCCTCTCTTCAAGGCTCTCACTATTCACTGGGGAAACAAGAACCACCCAATGTTCACACTCCCGCATTTATGAGGAATACCGTTGCCACAGCCAAATAAATGCCTCAGCAGGTCGTGAGGTTGGGATCATGGGGTGCGCTGAGGGAGGGTAGCTCTACACATCGGCAGCCTGGTGCCCAGTACCCCGCTCTCAGCATATGGACAGCGATCTGGGTTCAATAACCTTTGCTCAATTCATCTGAACTCTGCTCAGCACCGAGCAGTCATCAGAAGCAGCAGGGGAGATATCCTGTCAGACCACAGACAGGCAGGGAGATATACAATAGACAATAGGTGCAGGAGTAGGCCATTTGGCCCTTCGAGCTAGCACCGCCATTCAGATATACCCATCAGAGCCCAGACATCGAGACAGACACCCCTATATCAGCCCACAGACAGACAGGTGTCTATCAGATCACAGACCACTGTCCGGTGCCCCATTAAACACAGACGGGTACCTCTGTCAGACCACGGGACCAGCAAGTCGAATCGAGTTATTGCACAATCAGGTTAAGGTGCAGGTACAATGAAAATCTAGCATGTAGCAGCTTCACAGGCACGGAGGCTCAGACTAACACACAAAAACCAAATTATATATTTGAAGGGCACTTAAAGAGCATTGGGGATGGCATTGCCAGCATTGAGTTCTAGTTTAGTTTATTGTCACATGTGCAGTTAAACAGCTTTTGCTGCGTGCTAGCCAGTCATTTGTACTGGCTAGCACGCAGTCGTGGGTGTACACGGGGTAAAGAAGGGGGCTGAGAGCGCATCCTTGTGGAGCCAGTGTTGAGGATCATCGTGGAGGGTGATTTGTCCCCCTATCCGTGTGTCGAGGGTGCACGGTGGAGTGGACGGAGTGTGCCACCACAAAGACCACCCCCCTCCCTACAGTTACAAGCCGATCTGCTCCCACCAGTCACAATCTCGACGGGACTCTCGTCGACCTGCTCAGAACCAAAGGGAGGGGATGTGGGGTGGGGGGGGGGGGTCAGTCCCGATCCCCAGTGGCCAGGCGAGAAGAGGGTCCAGTAGAAATGAAGGCTGTGTGGCCTATCTTACATACTACATAGAGCGCAGAAACAGGCCCTTCGGCCCATAATGTCTGTGCCGAACATGATGCCAATGTAAACTAATCAATGGCGACGCAGTGGCGCAGCGGTAGAGTTGCAGCCTTGCAGCGCCAGAGACCCGGGTTCGATCCTGACTACAGGTGCTGTCTGTATGTAGTTTATACGTATACATGCTCCTCGTGAACGAGTGGGTTTTCTCAGGGTGCTCCGGTTTCCTCCCAAACTACAAAGACGCAAAGGTTTGTAGGTTAATTGGCTCCGGTAAAATTGTAAAAGTGTCCCTAGTGTGTAGGATAGTGGTAGTGTCACACCGATCTCTGGTCGGCGTGGACTCAGTGGGCTGGGGGGGGGGGGGGGCTGTTCACCACGTTGGATGTCTAAAGTAAACGAAAGTAACCTCCTCTGCCTGCACATCATCCATATCTTTTCATTCCCTGCATATCCATGTGCTTATCTGAAAGCCTCTTAAAAACCACTGTTGTGTCTGCTTCCATCACCACCCCTGGAAGTGTGTTCCAGGCACCCACCACTGTGTCAGTAAACTTGCCCCAACTGTCTCCTTTGAATTTTACCCCTCGCATCTCAAAGATTTGTCCCCCACCATTAAACTTTTCCACCCCGTGAAATAGGTTCTAACTGTCCAGCCTATTCTATGCCGCTCATAATTGTATATACTTCTCTCGTGCCTCCAAAGCTCCAGAGAAAACAATCCGAGTTTGTTCAACCTCTCTCTATATGTAATACCGTCAAATTTAGATAGACACCAAATGCTGGAGTAACGCAGAAGGCAGCATCTCTGGAGAAAAGGAATCGGCGACATTTCGGGTCGAAACCCTTCTTCAGTCCCGAGACGCCACCTATTCCTTTTCTCCAGAGATGCTGCCTGGCCCGCTGAGTTACTCCAGCATTTTGTGCCTGTCCTCGGTGTAAACCAGCATCTGCACTTCCTTCCTGCACTCTCTAATCTACACAGCATTCTGGTAAACCTCTTCTGTCCCTGCCTCCACATCCTTCATGCAATGGGGCGACCAGATCTGCACACAAACACTCCAAATGCGGCCTAACCAAAGCTCTATAAAAGTGCAACCCTCAATGCTCAGACCGGTGAAGGCAAGCGTATCATACCATTCTCCAACAAGCTATTTCTGTTGCCACTTATGGTGTGGACCCCAATGTCTGCCACAGAAGGTAGTTGAGGCCAGTTCATTGGCTATATTTAAGAGGGAGTTAGATGTGGCCCTTGCGGCTAAAGGGATCAGGGGGTATGGAGAGAAAGCAGGTACAGGATACTGAGTTGGATGATCAGCCATGATCAGATTGAATGGCGGTGCAGGCTCGAAGGGCCGAATGGCCTACTCCTGCACCTATTTCCTATGTTTCTATCCCCATGTACATCAATGCTATTTAGGGTCCTATAACTAACTTTATGCGTTGCCCTTACATTTGACCTTATTTATGCTAAACGCAGCATTTTAATAATGTACAAATTGTGTAAATGGGATTTGCGCAGCATTCTTAGCTCAATCCTCAGATTACGATAAATTAGGAGTAGTCTTGTAATTGAACCTGCGGGGATTGTCTGAGTTAATGCCGCTTCTCCCAGCACCGCGCAGACAGTTGTAATTAAGAGGGGGTGGCTGGTATTTTGAAGATGTTGGCGAGAATTATTTCATGGGGGTCGCAGCATTTCTGATTCCTTACACGGGGCTGGGTTTGCAAGCTGTTCGTTAATGAGACAGACTGCCCGATTCGCTCCATAGAGGCAACTGCAGTGTGATCCGCACTGCAGATGCTGCAAGTGTCCTTTAGGGACAGAATGCACAGGCTATAGCACCAGGCACCTTGCCAAGAAAAAATACTTTTAGGCAAGTTGAAGACTAACTCATTTTCTCGCTCTCTAACCATTGCAGGAAGCAACTAACTCGTGACTCGACCCGCTTCGGAATACACAGTCTGCCGCTTACCTTGCACGATATTCAGATAAGAATCCCACACTCATTTCCACACCTTGCAGCTGGCCAGACAGGATTCCCCGCCTCCCCCTGCCTACTGCGACCCAGCGAAGCAATACATACAAGATAGACACAGAATGCTGGAGTAACACAGCGGGACAGGCAGCATCTCTGGGTGGAAGGAATGGGTGACGTTTCGAGTCGAGACCCTTCTTCAGTCCCGAAACGTCACCCATTCCTTCTCTCCAGAGATGCTGCCTGTCCCGCTGAGTTACTCCAGCATTTTGTGTCCATCTTCGGTTTAAACCGGCATCTGCAGTTCCTTCCTACACGAAGCAATAAATAGCTATGAGAGCTGGGAAAATATTTTTCACACAAACTTGTCTCGAAAACTACCGGACTGTCTGGGGTTACCCGCCGGTCTCATTTTGTGTAATTGAGACGGGAGGGGGGAGGGGGGAGGGGGGAGGGGGGAGGGGGGAGGTGGGGGCGGGCTTGCATTCAAAATTTAAACCCGAATGGTTTTCTTCTGGAAATATCTATAATATATTTCTGCAGATATTCTGCAACTATCTATAATATCTATCACGTCCAATAAGGCAGTTCAACATCTGGTGCCCCACAGAGATCAGATGCCTTTGAACAGAACATTCGGTTGAGAAATCTGCAATCTCTTGAATGTACTCTACTAGGTTAAAGATTGGGTCGGAGAATGGCGCAGCTGGTGGAGCTGCTGCCTCACAGCCCGGAGACCCGGGTTCGATCCTAACCTCGGGTGCTGTCTTGTGTGGTGTTTGCACGTTCTCCCTGTGGCCGCGTGTCTGAGAAAGATGGGATATCATAGAACTAGTTTAAACGGGTGATCGAAGGTATCTTTCAAGCAATCAGATGTACAAAGTGTGAAGAAAGGTCCCGACCCGAAATATCACCCAGCCTGTATCATCCAGCTGCCTGTCCCGTTGAGTTACTGTAGACAAAAATGCTGGAGAAACTCAGCGAAGGAAATAGGCAACGTTTCGGGCCGAAACCCTTCTTCAGACAGAGTTACTCCAGCACTTTTGCATCACCTGCAGTTCCTTCCTACCACTCGGTTCAAGTCACATTGGCGGGGGACGGGGTTCAAAATTAAAATGAGAAATAGATTTGGACGGTGAAAGTAATTAATTGCACACATTTTGTGTCAATTCGGCCAGGCACTATATCGGGCCGAGTGTGCCCGAGTGGCTACCGCCTTTAATGATCCTTGTGGTAGCTGCAGTGAACGCATGGACACGCCCCCAGTCATTTCCCAGCGCGGCCTCGGCCAAGCGAATTACTGTGAAACCACCGCCTCCCACAAGCCCTCTGCAGTGGGCGATCTATATCTCTCTTCCGCACACTCATGCACATAATTTGCAACAAATCCCGTTCTCCGAGACACCTGCAGCTTGTACCAGCAACGAGCGAGGATCAATGCTTGAAGAGACCGTCTCCAAATGTCTGACTCTCACCAAAGCGTTCAGTATGACTGGCAACGAAGAGGTAGAAGAGGCAAGGAACTGCAGATGCTGTATTTATTTTTTTAAACACAAAGTGCTGGAGTAACTCAGCGAGTCAGGCAGTCATAAAGCCATAAGTGATAGGGGCAGAATTAGGCCATTCAGCCCATCAAGTCCACTCAAGTCTATAGTATTTCTGGAGAACATGGATAGGTGATGTTTTGGGTCGGGGTCCTTCTTCAGACTGACAATTGTTTCCTGGTCAAAGGGGCAAGGACATTTGACTTATTTGTACACCAATTCATAAGCTCATAGGAACATAAATAGGCCATTCGGCCCATGCAGTCTACTCCGCCATTCAATCATGGCTGAACAATCCCTCACAGCAATCACAATCCGTCCTGCCTTCTCCCCGTAGCCCCTGAGACCAATATAAGAATCAGTCAATCTCCGTTTTAAAAATACCCAATGACATGGCCTCCACGGCAGTCGGTGGCATTGAATTCCACAGATACACCACCTCGTTTCTGAAGGCAGGTCCTTTTATTCTGAAGCTGAATTTGCTTTTATGATTTAAATTTCTTGAAAAGGAAAGAATTCTTCACGGCCAATTAAATACTCAAAGCTAAGATTATTAAAATCTGATAAAAATCAAAACCTTTCCACAACGGGGTTCCTAACACTCCAAGTGTTTTACAACCAATGAAGTATTGCTAATGCAGAAATGCATTGGTGCAAAGCGGGCTGCCACAGTGACAGGGAAGAATGCTGGAAGTGAGGAGAGGCAGGACAAAGCCTCAGAATTAAAGGACGTTCTTTTAGGAAGGAGGTGAGGAGGAATTTATTTCGTCAGACGGTGGCGAATCTGTGGAATTCTTTGCCATAGAAGGCTGTGGAGGCAAAGTCTGTGGATATATTTAAGGCAGAAATAGATAAATTCTTGATTTGGACGGGTGTCAGAGGTTATGGGGAGAAGGCAGGAGAATGGGTTTAGGAGGGAGAGATATATCAGCCATGATTTAATGGCGGAGTAGACTTGATGGGCTGAATGGCCTAATTCTACTGCTATCACATGATTTTATGAAAGCATGGTAGGTACTAGGTGAACACAGGTGAGGGGTGCGGTGGGAGGTTTGATCGGCAGAGGGTAAAATGGTACTTTATGGTACTTTATTTGCCACAGGTACAGTGAATTTCATTTTTGTAGGCAATTCAGTACAAGCATCCCTACACATAAGCACTTAGATACATCTTAGATAAACATCTCAGTTACAGCACAAGTGCTTAGCAGTCGTACATTGAGACAGTATACAGAGTTGCCAGTTTTGGTGTCATTTTCAAGCCGCAAAGGCTAAAGGTTGGACAAAGGCCGTGCGACAAAATAATTGAAAAGCTGCAAAGTGTGAAGCCGGAGGAACGAATGTAGGTGATTGTTTTTGTGTGGGATGTTCTATGATAGGTGATGGGCAAAAAATATGAAAGGGTGTATGGGGAAATATCCTTCAGAATGTTTGCACAGTTTTGAGCACAGTTGAGCTTGTAATTCCTCCCCAGGTAAAAATGTCTGGCAACATCTCTGACAATGCAGCATTCCCTTGGCAGTAATCATCTTCCAGACTCAGTGCCAAGAGTGTTATCCACTAAGGCACAACAGACATGATGATTAGTAGGAATCAGTCTGCAAAAGGAATCCAGCTACACATTGTACCTTGGGACCACTCAGCATAAGGGCCAGCCTTCCAAACGCATGTCCCCCTTGCCTGCCACCTCTTCTGTGAAGATGTGGATGTAAACGGAGACACTAAATAATATTTTGGCCATTTTCTTGCTCACGTATTCCAGCAGAAAGAACAAATAATGTAAAAAATCCTACCAGTGTGGCTGAGGATTTGAGCTAAATAAATGACAAAACGATGAATGAATCAGCTGCGAAGATGAAACTGACTGACTTGGCATCAAGGGATATCTCCCTTACTCGTTACGGCAGACACAACAAGGGTGGCATGGTGGCGCAGCGGTAGAGTTGCTGCCTTACAGTGCTTGCAGCGCCCGAGACCCGGGTTCTGTCCCGAGTACAGGTGCTGTCTGTATGGAGTTTGTACATTCTCCCCGTGACCACATGGGTTTTCTCTGAGATCTTCCTCCCACACACCAAAGACGTACAGGTTTGTAGATTAATTGGCTGGTATAAGTGTGTAAATTGTCCCTAATGCGTGTAGGATAGTGTTAATGTGTGAGGGTCACTGGTCGTTGCAGACCCCGTGTCCCGAAGGGACCAGTCTCCGCGCTGTATCACTAAACTAAACTAAAATGGTTGACTCTAACCCAACTTCAATCCATAATCAATTTGCTGTAGACAATGTAACAATGTAGCAGCCATGATCACATTGAATGGCGGTGCTGGCTCGAAGGGCCAAATGGCCTCCTCCTGCACCTATTGTCTATTGTAACACACGCTGTCCTCTCCTTCAAGAGTAATAATATGCCAAGGTCTAGATTACTGGGATTCATGAGATGTGGTGGTCTCTACATGGTGAACAACATCCCTTTTTGTGTTGGCTTTTCCCGCTCCAAGTCATCCAGCACGATAAATCGGGATCATCGGGGAGATGCACAGAGTCTCTTGCTGAGAGCAGCGGAATCAAGAACCAGAGGATATGGGTTTAAGGTGAGGGGAGAAAGATTTAATAGGAACCTGAGGGGTAAACACACAGAAGGTGGTGGGTGTATGGAGCAAGCTGTCGGAGGAGGTAGTTGAGACAGGTAGTATCGCAGTGTTTAAGAAACATTTGGACAGTCACATAGATAGGACAGGTTTAGAGGGATATGGGCCAAATGCAGGCAGGTGAGACTAGTGTAGATGGGACACGTTGGTTGGTGTGGGCAAGTTGGGCCGAAGGCCCTATTTCTACATTGTTTGACTCTATTACTGTGACCATCTAAGTATAAAGATAAGAGAAAATGACCTTGGCCTTAACAATCAAACTTCTGATCCAAGTCTAAATACCACTGCAATATTGAAGGTTATTAATAAATAATCAGCACTCCAGGCAAGATCGGAGAGATAAAATTAAAGACAGCCATTCATTAATTCTTGATCACAGTGAACAGAACTGAGCAAATATATTGTTGAAATGAACTGAAAATGAAGCAGCTCCTTTGCTGTTCTTGCAGGACATAATTTATTCAGTATGTCCTTAATAGTAGTTAAAATTGAACCATTCCTAACTTCACGGAACCAGATTAATGTGCTGGAGAATGGACACTAACCAGTTTTTAGTTTTAGATATACAGCGTGGCACTGGGGACAATTTACAGAAGCCAATTAACCTCGAAACCTGCACGTCATTGGAATGTGGGAGGAAACCGGAGCACCCAGAGAAAACCCAGGATGAATGTATAAACTCTGTACAGACAGCACCCAAGTTCAGGATTGAGCACGGGTCTCTTCATCTGTGAAGCACCAATTCTATCGCTGCGCCACTGTGCCACCCTCATTTAAGAAACATTTAGACAGGTACATAGATGGGACAGGTTTAGAGGGATATGGGCCAAATGCAGGCAGGTGGAACTAATGTAGATGGGACATGTTGAACGGTGTGGGCAGGTTGGGCTGAAGGACATGTTTCCACGCTGTATGACGCTATGACTCCATAACTCTGTGACTCCTAACTTAATGCGTCTTTAATTTATCAATAGCTTCCGCATGCTTGTACTGAAAGCTTGTACTGAAAGCTGTTCTCATGGCACAGAAATGGGACCTTTCGCCCACCGTAACCATTCTGCTTTTATTGTTCATCTATATTAATCCCATTTGCCGACATTAGGTCCATATCCTTTTAGCCTTGCCTATTTGTCTCTCTTTAAATGCCTCTTAAACATAATGGTTGTAATTCTCCTGTCAGCATGTTCCAGATTTCAACCTCTCTGTGTGTAAAGGAACTTTCTCCTCAGATCCCTTCCTCTCACCTAAACCTATGCTCTCTAGTTGTTGATACCCCTAAGATGGGAAAAAGGATCTGACTATCTACCTTATTTACACCTCCCATAATTTACTGTGCCTCCAGCAGAAATATTCCTCCCTGAGATCGGTCTCTTTCACTACAGCAAAACAAGCCCAGCCCATCCAATCCCTTCCTGTAAATTTCTCCATCCAGCCAACATCCCGGTGACCATGTAGAAACAAGGAACTGCAGATGCTAGATACGAAGGAAAGACACAAGACCCACTGGAGTAGCTCTGCGGGTCAGGCAGCATCCCTGGAGAACATGGATAGGTGACGTTTTGAGTCGGGACCCTTCTTAAGACTGATTGCAGGGGGGGGTGGGGATAAAGAAAGTCACAAGGGTCACTCTACTGCACTGTTCTAGCTCTCTCCCCTCTCCCCTGCAACCAGTCTGAAGAAGGGGCTTGACTCGAAAAGTCACCTATCCATGTTCTCCAGTGATGCTGCATGACGCGCTGAGTTACTCCAGCATTTTGTGTCTGATCCCAGTGACCAGACCTGTCATATGATATTTGCTGACTTTCCCTTTGTGTACAACATACCACAGACAGAAAGCACTGTAAGATGTCTGGGCGACTTGCATTCACTTGAAAGTGCCTTTGGGCAGCTGTAAAGCACCTTGATGACCTTGTGGACATGGAATCTATCCATAGATTCAAGTTATTTTAGTCTTTTGAATGTATCACCTCAAAGGTGGTTGGACTGAGATGTTACAGCAAGTGCCAGTGAGGAAGGGCTCCTACATGTAATAAACCTTTAGATCGACTGCCCTGTCCACCATCGGCTCTGACCTCCCCACCATCGAAGAGATCTATCTCAATCGCTGCCTCAAAAAGGCTGCCAGCATCATCAAGGACCCACACCATCCTGGCCACACACTCATCTCTCCGTTGCCATCGGGAAGAAGGTACAGGAGCTTGAAATCTGGAACATCCAGGTTCAGGAACAGCTACTTCCCCACAGCTGTCAGGCTATTAAACTCGCCATCAAACAAACTCTGAACAATAACAGCCTATTGCACTTCATCTGTTTATTTATTGTGTATATATATGGTCTATGGTATATAGACACACTGAATATTTATTTCCTGTTCCGTATTATGTTTGCATATTCTGTTGTGCTGCAGCAAGCAAGAATTTCATAGTCCTATCTGGGACACATGACATTAAAACTCTATTGACTCTTGACTCTTGATGAGTAACTAGGGTTTTTCGAAAGCCTGGGATGTCTCAGGAACCCCTTTCCCAGCTGTTTTGATCACCATTCTCAATGTTCCATTTCAGTGGCCTGGTGTTAAAATCAGCGATTTGTACATTAAAGGCATTAAATCAGTGCAAGCTTTTATGGTTGGCAATATGGGCCAGAGAGAATTGCAGAGCATCTTAGGCCTAGGTCGTACGCTTCAGAGACCTGGAAGTTGTAAAATGGCACCGGTTTGAGCAATCAGTTGGCGATCTCAATGTTTATTACATGTAGGGGCCCCTCCTCACTGACACCTGCGACTCTCTGTATGCTGATCGTATTCCTGTGTGGTCATGTTTTGACAGGCAGAAAGCAGAACATGCATTTCTGTACACATGACTGGCTGTAAAGAAAGGGGTGGCACGCTGGTGCAATGGTAGAGTTGCAGCCTTACAGCACCAGAGATGTGGGTTCGATCCTGATGACGGGTACTGTCCGCATGGAGTTTGTGCGTTCATTCCCCCTGTGACCGTGTGGGTTTTCTCCAGGAGCTCCAGTTTCCTCACACATTCCAAGGACATACAGGTTTGTAAGTTAATTTGCTTCGGTAAAAATGGGTAAATTGTCCCTAGTGTGTTGGGTAGTGCTAGAGTATGGGATGATTGCTGGTCGGCGTGGACTTGGTGGGCCGAAGAGCTCTGTACTGTATCTGTAAACTCAACTAAACCAAACCAAACTAATGAAACCAAGTATAGATCTCTACACGGTGCAATGAAGTGCGGTAGGGGTTTGGGATGGTGGAGGGAGGACGTGGAAGGAGAATTGAGAGATTGTATAATTGTACCTTGGTGAGAAAATAATAGATAAAGCAACAGTACAACGTTCTCCTTGGAAAATTAACGGCCTTCGTTCTCGGAATTGCATTGTGGAATCCCTGGAGCTGAATAGGCGAAGTGGGATCTAATCCTTATTGTAAGCGGATCAAACTCCCATTCAAGCAATGCAGCTGCAATATCAGTAAGTAACTACAAATGACAGAGGGCAGTGTAACTGTTAGATGAAATTCAATCAGCTCTCTCTCCTCAGTGTGCTGAGTGAGGCACTTACATCACCGGGATATGGATCTGGACAAAGACCGGCCTCTCACTCACATAATCTCTGCCTTAGAGCAGTACATCGCATGCTCTCGTTCATTTGTGTCGATGGAAGTAACTGGCTTCGGTGGCTGGCTGGTCCCTCTGTACACCAAGAAATAACACATAAAACAGCATAAACCATTCCCAGCTTATGTGTTAATTTTGTCCCATTCATTAAAAAAAATTTATACAGGTAAAGGGATGGGACAGGTTTTGAGGGATGTGGGCCAAATGCAGGCAGATTGGACTGGATGGGACATGTTGGCTGGCGTGGGAAAGTTGGGGGCGAAGGACCTGTTTCCACACTGTAAGACTCTATGACACTATTCCACCTGCAGCGTATTCTTCCCTCTGGCCACATTTCACTCCTCTTTTCTCCTTACCTGACACACTTTTCTCTCCTTTTTTCCTCTTCTCACTTTCTCCACCCTTCTACCAACCAATCCACCCCCTCACCTATATGCACCCATCCCTTGCCTGCCTTTGTCCCACTCCCTATCTTTTGTTTAGTTTAGAGATACAGCGGTTAAATAGGCCCTTCGGCCCACCAATACCTCTTTTAGATCTTTCTTCCCCCGACTACGATCAGTCTGAAGAAGGGTCCTGACACGAAACATCACCTATCCATGTTTTCCAGAGATGCTGCCTGACCCACTGAGTTACTCCAGCATTCAGTCTTTCACGCATTCATTCATTTGCTCGCCACCATTTCAGAAATATTGCTCCTTCACAAAACACAAAGTGCTGGAAGATCTCAGCAGGTCAGGCAGCATCTGGGGTGGGAATGGACAAATGAAGTTTGGGTTTTGGTCCCTTCCTCAATGCCTTCATATTGCCAGGTCCATTGAGTCCCTCCAGCACTTTGTGTTTTACTCAAGATCCCAGCATCTGCAGTCTTTTGCATCTTCATACATCATCCCTCACATTCTCTGCTACTGAACCCTAACTTGCCTTCTGTCTTTCCCACTATTGACAAAGTGTCTCGGACCTGAAACTTAACACTGTATCCCTTTCCACAGATGCTGTCTGACATGTTGAGTGTTTCTGTTTCTTATCAGATTTCCAGCAGTTTTTGTTTTGTTATTTTAACAACTCTCCTAGATTTGGCCTGGTCCAAATTGTTCCAGATGGTTTTACAACCTGTTTTGCTGGATGTTAATGCATCGTAAGGAAATGCAGGTTTAAGAATTAGGAGCAGTAGGAGTCTGTGCATTGATCCATGGAAAGATCACAGTTGATTTCAAACTTCAGCCCCATTTTACTGCCTGGTCCTTATATCGCTCGGTTCCCTGTCTTTCCAGCCACCTCAGCGCTTATGCACCCAGCACTGAGTGAGATAGTTAAACGAGATCCACTTTGAGGTGTACAAAATCATGAGAGGAATAGATTGGGTGATCAGGATTCCCTTGCACAGAGTGTGGGAATCAAGAACTAGAGGGCATAGGTTTAAGGTGAAGGGGGAATTTTTTTATCGGAATCCGAGGGGTAACATTTTCACACAAAGGGTGGTGGGTGTATGGAACCAGCAGCCAGAGGAGGTAGTTGAGGCTGGGACTATCGCAACGTTTTAGAAGCAATTAGACAGGTACGTGGTTTGGGCAGGTTTAGAGGGAAATGGGCCAAACGCAGGCAAGTGGGACGTGTAGATTAGACATATTGGTCGGTATGGGCAAGTTGGGCCGAAGGGCCTATTTGCACGCTGTATGACTATGACTAAGTGGGGTTGAAATTTGTCCTTCGCGGTTTGCTGTTGTGTCCAATAGAATCGAATTTCCTGACTAGGTGGCGCAGCGGCACAGCGGGCAGAACCGCAGCCTCATCGCGCCTGAGTCCCGGGTTCGATCCTGACCTCGGGTGCTGGAGTTCGCCACAGAGGTTTCGCTTTCATCTCACAAGCGGGTTGGCAGGTTAAGTGATCGCCTTAAATTGCCCAGTGTGTAGTTCACATATAGATTACATGTTACACATATGAAGTGTGCTGCTGCAAGTAAGTAAATGGCATTGTTTCGTTTCGGCCCATCATCATATGATAATAATAAAACACTCTTGAGAACGTGAGAGTGAAATGGGCGTTGGATGGTCTTTGTCCATGCTGTATAACTCTCCCTAAAAAACCCAGAATAGAAGGGTCTCGACTCGAAAAGTCACCCATTCGTTCTCTCCAGAGATGCTGCCTGTCCCGCTGAGTTACTCCAGCATTCTGTGTCTATCTGTAGAAATCTTTACATACCGTCTATAACAGACATCAATCTGAAGTTTAATGTCATCATATGTCAAGCATCACACTGCGGAATTATGGACAAACACCAGACCAGAAACAAGGAACTGCGGATGTGTAGGAAGGAACTGTAGGTGCTGGTTTATACTGAAGATAGACACAACATGCTGGAGTAACTCGTGTTAAAGAAGGAACTGCAGATGCTGGAAAATCGAAGGTACACAAAAAAATGCTGGAGAAACTCAGCGGGTGCAGCAGCATCTATGGAGCGAAGGAAATAGGTAACGTTCTTCAGACTGAAGAAGGGTTTCGGCCCGAAACGTTACCTATTTCCTTCGCTCCATAGATGCTGCTGCACCCGCTGAGTTTCTCCAGCATTTTTTTGTGTACCATGCTGGAGTAACTCAGCGGGTCTGGTATTCAGTCTATAGGAGTGTCTCGACCCGAAACGTCGCCTGTTCCTTATCTCCAGAGACGCTGCTGAAAGAACTGCAGATGCTTGTTAATAGACAGAAAGTACTGGAGCAACTCAGGGGGTTAGGCGCTATCTCCGGGGAACATGGATAGGTGACGTTTCGGAATCGAGATCCTTCTTCAGATACTTTAGAGAAATAACACAACTACACTTAAAGACCCCGGCTGAACGTATAGAGTGGGATTCAGTCAATTGTCTGTAGTTTTCGTGTCGTCTGAAGAAGTGTCTCGACTCGAAATGTCACCCATTCCTTCTATCCAGAGATGTTGCCTGTCCCGCTGAGTTACTCCAGCATTTGGTGTCTATCTTCTGGCCTTTCGATCGCTTGATCCTCTTCGCAGTACAAGACTGGGTCAGGCAATATGTCCAGTACAATTACAGACAGGAAAAAACCTGGGATAGAAGACCTCAGTCGTAACCTCTGTCCAGCGGTGCCACGTGCATTTTCGGTTTACATTTCTGAATCTCCACATCTTTATTAAAATAATAATTTGTCTTAAGTAGATCAGCCTCTGCAAAATTACACCATTGATTCTCCCTAAAATCTCCAGTCAAAGCCGCCCCGAATCTCTCAACCCACTAATTACCCACCATGTTTCTCGGGCAGGCTTTTTTTCTCCTGTTTTATTCACGGAGCTTTGGACAATTTGGCCATTTTAATACAACGCGGCTGGGTCGGGGGCGTACGGTTGGCACACGCCGAGATGCGTTGAATTGGGAAGGGCATGGGGTTAGTCTGAAGAAGGGTTTCGGCCCGAAACGTTACCCATTTCCTTCGCTCCATAGATGCTGCTGCACCCGCTGAGTTTCTCCAGCATTTTTGTGTACCATGGGGTTAGTCTGGCTGTGCAGAGTCGCCCAAACCCTCTCCGCCAGGCTGCAATGTCAAAGATGCAGCAGTTTTCGACATGGCGAGATTTGCCATCGCCTTTCAGGTCTGGGTAACAATTGCAACAAAACTGGGTCCGCTTCCCCCCCCCCCCCCCCCTCCCCTCCCTCCCCTCCCTCCCCTCCCTCCCCTTCAAACAATGACTTGTCCACAACGGGTGTCGGCCGCCAGACTCCCTCGTACATTAAATCCGACAATTACCCCCTCTACACATCTGCATTCATATCACCGGGACATTCTGCCCGATTATTTTTTTTAAACAGCTTATAATGCTCAAATTGTATTCTCGACATCAACACGCTTTGAAGTGAGAGTCCAACAACTCATGTTATAATCAAAATAAAAATATTTGCTCTTTAATCCACTGTAAGCTTAACTCCAGCTCTCCTTGATCTGGATGTCACTGACACGATTTTATCATTATCTATCCGAACTAATCTCCTTTATGCTGCAAACACCTTAATTGGGTCGCTTGTGTTATCTTACACATAGAACACGTCGTGGATTCGAACCGGTTCCCGGGGACGTAGAGCATTGTGTAGTGGGAGGACAAAGGAATGCGGGGAGGGAGGAATGGGGTGGGGTGGGGGTTAGGGTTAAGGAAGGCTCCCGTGCTCACTGA
The DNA here is from genome assembly GCA_038087875.1 of Malacoraja senta. Taxonomy (NCBI): domain Eukaryota; kingdom Metazoa; phylum Chordata; class Chondrichthyes; order Rajiformes; family Rajidae; genus Malacoraja; species Malacoraja senta. Next base: position 4,305,352 of record CM075991.1, read on the forward strand.
ATCTCCCGGCTATTGCGCCGCTGGGTGGGGAGGGGGGATTTAAAATATCTAACAGGGAGGAGGGGGGGGCAGGCAAGGGTTAAGTCACAGGATACGGGGACGGGGCTGGTTTTATGCAGGGGAACATAATATGGGGTGCGGTGGAGAGGGGTTTCAAGACTGGAGCTTGTTCCAGAGCAGTGGGGGCAGACATTGGGGCAGCAACCCAGAAACGAGTTGCCGCAGAAGGCACCATTTTGAGTGGAATATCCGGGCTGTATCAAATTTCTACCGAGACTGGAATTGCATTGATTCGGACACCAGTTTTGTTTGCTCGGCGCGATTGGAGCCCGTCAGCTTTCTGTTAGTGGGCGTGTGCAGTATCGATCTGACTGGTGAAAGAGGCTGCGTCAGTGCTGTGACTGGGTATAAATAGGCGGCTGCGGACCAAGCCCAGCACATTCGGCACCATGAGCACTTCCAGCTACGACTCCTTCCTCCACGGTCACAGGAGGCGCTATGGCGACAGCTCCATCCCTAGGACCTACGGAACTGCCCAGCATTTCAGGAGCGGCTATGGCAGCAGCGCGAAGCCCTCCTACACAACCTACTCGGCGCCTTCCTTCGCCGTGAGGAAAGCCCACAGCATCTCGTCCTCTCTCATGTCCTCAATGGACAACTACGACCTGAGCCAGGCCACCGTGGTGAGCAGCGAGTTCAGGGCGCTGAGAACCCAGGAGAAAGCCCAGCTGCAGGACCTGAACGACCGCTTCGCCAGCTTCATCGAGAAGGTGCACGAGTTGGAACAGCAGAACAAGGTGCTGGAGACCGAGCTGGGGCTGCTGCGCCAGAAACACGGAGGACCATCCCGCCTCAAGGGCATCTACGAGCAGGAGCTGAGGGACCTGCGGCTGGCGTTGGACGATGCTAAACACGAGAGGCAGGCGGCGCAGAGCGAGCGGGACCACCTGGAGGACACCCTGAAGAACCTCCAGAGCCGCTACGAGGAAGAGGTGTTGAACCGGGAGGATGCCGAGGGCAGGCTGATGGAGGCCAGGAAGGGCTCCGACGATGCGGCGCTGGCCAGGGCCGAGGTGGAGAAGAAGATTGACAGCTTGATGGACGAGATCGCCTTCCTGAAGAAGCTCCACGAGGAAGAGATCGCCGAGCTCCAGGCCCAGATCCAGTACGCGCAGGTGACCGTGGAGGTGGACATGGCCAAGCCCGACCTCTCCTCCGCCCTGCGGGAGATCCGCGGCCAGTACGAGAAGGTGGCCGCCAAGAACATGCAGTCGGCCGAAGACTGGTACAAGAGCCGCTTCGCCGTGCTCAGCGACACCGTGTCCAAGGACCACGACGCCACCAAGCAAGCCAAGGACGAGGTGGTGGAATATCGGCGCATGGTCAAAGCCAAGACCCTGGAGATCGACGGCGTGAGGGGGATGAACGAGGCGCTGGAAAGGCAGCTGCAGGAACTGGATGAGAAACAAGGCGGGGAGATCAGCGCATTACAGGTAAGGACTTGGAGCGGGGAGAGGGGAGGGGGCTGGAGAGAAGGATAAGGGTTGAAGGTCAACGGGGAGAGGGGATAGAGGGAGGGACGAAAAAATGGTGTTGGAAACAGAAGGAGAGACCCAGAAGTGAGAGAGGGGTGGTTTGGAGTAAGGGGGGCAAACTCGCTCACAGAAGCACACAATGGAAGGAGGAGGTGGGACATGGTAAAGTGACCGGGGAGAAGCGGGAGGAGAAGTTTGGGCTGGGGAGGATGAGCCTTGCCACTTGACCATCTCCATTCTCTGCACTTAGGATGCCATCAGCCAACTGGAGAATGAGCTCCGAAACACCAAGAACGAGATGGGCCGCTACCTGAAGGAGTACCAGGATCTCCTGAACGTCAAAATGGCCCTGGACATCGAGATCGCAGCCTACAGGTAAACGAGGGGGGTGCCCCCAGGGACGCAATTTGTTCCCAGAGGCAAGGGGACTCCAATAGCTCTCGCTGCCCTGGGAACTCGGGCACCGGGATGGGAGGGGAGTATCTCAGACTAGGGGTCCCGGGAGATAAGTCAAGCCAATTGGTGGGTGTTTCGAAATTTGGCTCACCAGTCAGCGTTAACCTGGCTCGGGGCTCTTCCTCGGCGATATCCAGGACCACTTTCCATAGACTCTCAATAGACTCTTGAGGGCCGCCACCTCGCTTCGCCCCCTCCCCCATCTCCCCCCCCCCTTCAACCAACCAGGAACCCGCATTGCACCATTTGTGTGCGGCCATTCACTACTGGGCGTGGCGCATGCACCGCACTGGCCTCTTGCTGTTCTCTCCAGGGAAGGGCAATGAACAAGCTGCTGTTTGGTCATTAACGTTGGAGACCCGCAGCCTTCAGTCGCTGGAAGATTTGCAAGGAAGAAATAAAAGCTGAGACGCGTGCATTGGCGTTGGCCTCTGATGCTAGGGATCGCCCCCTTTGCTCTCTCCCCTACCCCCTCTCTCCCCCCCTCCCCCCCTATCCCGGATCATGGCCGACCCTCTCCCGAGCAGAGAATTCCCAGCACAGCTCCCAGCCGGTTGATTTTTTTTCTGCTGTGCCAGTGTGCAATATTATCTACAGTGTACGGATAAGGCCACGCCACAGCCGGGCGAGGCACTGTTCCCTCCAAGCGCGGGTTTTAGACAGTTGCCAAAACAAACATGAGGAAGGGGAATAGGATCAAATCGGTGGTTATTGTGAGCGCGGTGGAAGGGGACTTAATATATCATCACAATGAAACAAAGAAGGTATACATTGGGAGGGGAGAGTGTGTGGGAGATCAGGAGACAGAGCGGGGCCATTTCCACTGACCCACTGCTTAAGGGGCAGCCGGTTCTTGCTGATGGGCCATTGAGGGGGGGGGGCGGGACATTTTGGGAATGTTTGAAGCAACCCCTCCAAATTTCTGTGCCGCGATCCAGGAAACTGCTGGAGGGAGAGGAGACGCGGATCAACTATTCCAACGTGGGCGGCATGATCAGCGGCTATGCCCACACACAGAGTGCCGCCATGTTCAGCCGGCCCAACTACTCCATGCAGAGCAGCTCCTACATGCTGTCCAGCAGACCCACCATCTTCAGTGCCTATTCCAGCAGCCAGGCTGAGGAGGAGGTCATGCAGCAAGTCCAGGCATACTCGGCTCAGATGGAGCCTCCAGCAGACGAGGTTGATGAAGGAGAAGGTAAGAGTCTTGACCGGTGGAACCTCAAGGGCAGAAGTGTCCCAGTGCCAACAATTGGATGGCAGTTCGTGTTCATAAGTTGTAGCAGCAGAATTATTCACTTTGGCTCATCACGTCTAACCCACCACTCAATTATGGCTGATTTATCCTTCCCTCTCAACCCCATTCTCCTGCCTTTTCCCAATTACCTCTGACACCCTTTCTAATCAAGAACCCATCAATCTCCACCTTAAAAATATCCATTGACTTCAGTGGTAATGAATCATCCTCTCCACATCCACTCTATCCAGGACTTTCACTAATCGGTATGTTTCAATGACATCCCCCCCCCCCCCTCATCCTTCTAAACTCCAGGAAGTACAGGCCCAGTGCCGTCAAACGCTCATCATATGTTAACCCAAATATCTCTGGGATCATTCTTGTAAACCTCTTCTGAACCCTCTCGAAAGCCAGCACATCCTTCCTCAGATATGGGGCCCCATGTTCGGTATGACCAGTGCCTTATAAAGCCTCAGCATTACATCCCTGTTTTTGTATTCTAGCCCTCTCGAAATACTGTAAATGCTATCAGTAAATGTTGGCAGCACTCCCTTGACATTGGGTGGTGGGTTCAAGTCCCACTCCCCATTACAGCAGAGCCCATGTCTGCTCGGAGTTTCAGTGCCGAGGGTGTGATCCACTTGGAGAGATGAGGCTCTTGAGTAAGAGAGATCCTCTGCCCTCTCAGCTGGAAAAATCCCTCCACACTCTTCCAGTAATAGTTCTCCCTCCCGTTTACCACTCAATCTGCTGCAAAGGGAACAGATCGCTGGCCGGCCACTAACACTGATCTCTGGTTTTCGAAGGTGAGGATGAGGAAGGAGAAGAGGACGTTGGAGAGGAAAACGGAGAAGAGAAGGAGGAGGAAGATGGAGAGGAGGAAGATGAGGCCCAAGGAGAGGGCGAAGAGAAGGATGAGGAAGGAGAGAGTGAAGAGCAGGAAGAAAGCAAGGAGAATGGAGCTGTGACTAATGGTAAGAGTGCAGCGAAGGTGGAAGAAAAGAAGTAGGAGCTGAATGAAGACAGAATATAACGTGTTGAGTTGTAAAATGGGAACTAATCCCAGCCATCCGACCCAATGAGCCAAAGATGCAACGCAAAATGTTCTAGTGAAAGTTTATGCTTTATGTATTAAGATTGACTCAGCTCACAATGTAAGAAAATAACGAAATGCTTGTGCAGATTGTAAACTTAATGATGTGTAAGCATGGTTAATGAGGAATGCGAGCCATGCACTGAATTTAACTGACCCACGGGTCAGAAATACTGAAGCAATATTGTATTGTCATTATACAAAGCAAGGAAAAATGTACAATTATTTAGAAAAGTAACACAGGACAATATGACATGTTTGCAAAAGATTGAGTCACAATGGATGATGCAACCAACAATAAACACAGCTCTCAACAAAATGAGAAAGGTCTGATCTGTTGTACTATCTCAGATACATATTCATTATAGAGAACTATGTACTAATGATGCCCTCACTGACTGAACCCATTTAAGGCACTCACGCAGAACCATTTCATAAACTAAAGGTTGAATGATCAAAAATAAAATGGGTGGCAAGAACACAACACTAGTGACTGAGCAGAGAACTTGATAACTATGGAATCTGGTTAAGTTAATAGATTAGCAGTTGAGAAACCCAGATTACTGTTATAAAGATATATTCAAATCCAACCAAGACACTGGAGGAATTGGCGTTCAGTTAATGAATTAATTCGGGATTTTAAATGTTAGTGTTAGACACCACTGGTTTGCACAGATGGTTTGATGATGTCGTTTAGATACGAATACCTGCCATCTTCACCCGAAGGATAGGGAGGGTTTAGAGGGATGTGGATCAACCGTGGACAAATGGGACTAGATTAATGTGCTGTTTAACGCTACAATTTGGCCCCTTGAAGTTGCTGAGGAAGCCACGCAATTCAAGGACAATGAGGGATAGGGAATAAATGCTGGTGTTTCCAGGGACATCCACATCTAACAGATGGGTAACATGGGATAGATGATCCACAAGAGGGAAAGACAACAACATATTAGTTACAGGTAGACAAAAATGCTGGAAAACTCAGCGGGTGAGGCAGCATCTATGGAGCGAAGGAAATAGGCAACTTTTCGGGTCGAAACCCTTCTTCTGACCCGAAACGTTGCCTATTTCCTTTGCTCCATAGATGCTGCCTCACCCACTGAGTTTCTCCAGCATTTTTGTCTACCTTCGATTTTCCAGCATCTGCAGTTCCTTATTAGTTACACATCAGCAAGCTGGGGGAAGAGTTTCACTAATCCAAGGATATAGATACATAGATACATAGAAAATAGGTGCAGGAGTAGGCCATTCGGCCCTTTGAGCCTGCACCGCCATTCAATATGATCATGGCTGATCATCCAACTCAGTATCCCGTACCTGCCTTCTCTCCATACCCCCTGATCCCTTTAGCCACAAGGGCCACATCTAACTCCCTCTTAAATATAGTCAATGAACTGGCCTCAACTACCCTCTGTGGCAGAGAGTTCCAGAGATTCACCACTCTCTGTGTGAAAAAGTTTTTCCTCATCTCGGTCTTAAAGGATTTCCCCCTTATCCTTAAGCTGTGACCCCTTGTCCTGGACTTCCCCAACATCGGGAACAATCTTCCTGCATCTAGCCTGTCCAACCCCATAAGAATTTTGTACGTTTCTATAAGATCCCCTCTCAATCTCCTAAATTCTAGCACAAAAGCAAATGCATTCGGCTGACTCAGAGGCAGGGGATTTAGAGAGGAAAAGACAGTTCAATTTGAAGCAGTCTACTTCATCTGGGCCTGCTGCTTTTGTCTTAATTATCTCATTTACAAAATATGTTTAATATAGTATAAAATATCTTTGACATAACATATCCCAAGGGGCAGCACAGTGGCACAGCAGTAGAGTTGCTTCCTTATGGGGCCAGAGATCAGGGTCCGATCCTGACTGTGGGTGCTGGCTGTAGGAAGATTTACGTTCTCCTTGTGACCGCGTGGGTTTTCTCCGGGTGCTCTGGTCTCCTTACACACTCCAAAGACGTACAGGTTTGGCGGGTAATTGGCTTTGGCAAGATTGTAAATTGTCCCTCGTGGGAGGATAGTGCTAGTCTATGGGGTGATCGCTGGTCGGCATGGACTTGGTGGACTGAAGGGCCTGTTTCCGCGCTGTATCTCTAAAGTCTACAGTGAAGTCCAAATACCACCTACTTCAGATGGGAGACATTGAAGATAATTTGACCCCAATACCTTTGAGAAGGTTTTAGGCGTTGCTGCGTCTTCAAAGGAGGAGCAGTTTGGAGAGGTCATTCAAGAGACTAAAACCAATATTAGCAAACCATTGCCTCTACCCTCAAACAAATTATTGTAGGTGCCAATTTTTTTCCTTCTATTTTTCTTGATCAAAGACTAAATCTTAGTATTTATATAAAAATGTTCTTGATCAAAGACTAAATCTTAGTATTTATATAAAATTTATATAAAGTTTTTATATAAACTTAATATGAAGAAATGCCAGAAGTAGCACAAACAGCTGATCATTTCAGTCATCTTGTAATTAAAGTGACTCCAAAGCATTAATTCCAACTAATTCTGGAAACTCGTGTAACAAGGGCCAGGCAAAAAACTCCTGGGAAATTATCAATCAACCTCTTACATTACTTCTCCCACAGAGTGAAAGCAGCTTTGCTGACCTCATTTTCATCTTTGGTAGCCAATCTCCAGCCAGTGAAGGGTAATAGCCCTCAGGGAATGGACAAGTGCATTATCAAGTAGGTTCTTTCATGAATAATGAAACACAACACTCTGTACTCCTGTCTGTCACCAGTGTAAATAATTTGTCCACATTCAATAGAAATATTTGAAAAACGAAGAGCAAGTACAGGGCTTGAGACCTTTCGACTTTAGAGATACAGCGTGGAAACATGCCCTTCTGCCCACCGAATCCATGCCGACCCCGTACACTAACACTATCCTACACATTAGAGACAATTTACAATTTTACGGAAACCAATTAACCTACAAACCTGTATGTCTTTGGAGTGTGGGAGGAAACCAGAGCACCCGGACAAAACCCACGCGGTCATCGAGAGAACGTACAAACTCCGGCACAGACAGCACCCGAGGTCAGGATCAAATCCGGGTCTCTGGTACTCTGAGGCAGCAACTTTACCGCTGCACCACCTTGCCGCCCACCAACCTTTCCACCATGCTGCACAAACGTAATTGGTCATCTACCTTATATTCTCTATTACTCTTCTGTCTCTATATTTCTCAACGCCTTTTGTGTCTATCTCTTTCTAAAATCTATTAATTGATTTGATCTCTGGAACTGACTGTGGTGGCAAATTTCATCATCTGAAATTTCCAATCTTCCAGACATTCTCCATTTTCTGAATAAAGAAATATATCCATTTCATCCCAAAACATCCTGTCCCATATGTGATCACTTGCTCCTGTCAGGGGAAACACTTCCTGCTGCAGAAGATCTGGATCTGTGAGAATTTTGTAGGGTTCAATTAGTCATTCACTCTTACTTCTAAACTCTAGTGAAAAGCATCCTAATCTGTCTGCATGGAATAGACTGGCCAACCCAGTCTGAGAACCTTTGCTGAACTTCCACTGGAGCAAGTCTAGCCTTCCTGAAAGAGGGAGATCTAATGAGGTAGATGAGGCTGGGACTATCCCAACGTTTAAGAAACAGTTGGACAGGTACATCGATAGGACATGTTTGGAGGGATTTGGGCCAAACGCGGGCAGGTGGGACTAGTGTAGCTGGGACATATTAGCTGGTGTGGGTAAATTGGGCCGCATGGCCAGTTTCCACACTGTATCACTCTATGAATCTATGAAATAACACTCGACAAACCAGAATAAACAGTGATTACCTACACCACCCCCACACCATAGCTGCAGTGTGGAAACTATAAAATACATTGCAGTTAGTCCCCAAAGGCTCGTGAATAGCATCTACCAAAGCCATGATTTCTGCTCTCAAGGATAAAAGCAGAGGGGCCACAGGAGCACCACTTACATGTGCTGTATCTCGCAACATCGTGACATGGAAAATGCTAATGGGTTGAAATCCTACCAGTACGATCGGCAAAAGGGTTGCAGCGGTCGTAGAGGGTGGTTTACCACCACTTTCTCAAGAGTCATTAACAATGGGAAATAAATTTCACCCTGCCTGCGATGCACTCATCCTGCAAATTAACTTTAAAAATACCGGCAGCACCGGCATCAATATCTGTCAGCTGAACGAAAACATTGTGTCTGGTGTCCGCTCGACGACATTTGTGCGTCAGTTTCTGCCAGTGAGCTTGGCACACAAGATTTAAAGGGAGGGGGGTGGGAGGATACACTTGATTGTTGTCACCCCCACCCCCCCCCCCACCACCACCACCCCACCCCCCCCCCCCGCCCCACCCCACCGAACCACCTGTGGGGGGAATTGGTTACCAAGTGGGACATAAGCGGCACAGTCGCGCAGCGGTAGAGTTGCTGCCTCACAGGCCAATATTCACAAGATATGACATAATCCTCAAAGCATTCATAATGCTCAACAATGTTAACATTGCTGTCAACCATTACTAATCTTTACTCTTTATTTGTTTTTGGGTCAGTTGCCCTTGAGAAGAGCCATTGAAGAGTTAGAAGAGCCATCTCATGAAACTGCTGCAATCCCAGTGGCGGTATTTTGGAAGGGAAGTAGAAGGGACCACCAACCAACATGTCCCATCTACACCAGTTCCATTGCCTGCATTTGGCCCATATCCCTCTAAACCTTTCCTATTCATGTACTTGTCTAATTGCTTCTTAAATGTTGCGATAGTCCCTGCCTCAACCTCCTCCTCTGGCAGCTTGTCCTATACACCCACCACCCTCTGTGTGAAAAAGTCACCCCTCAGGTTCCTATAAAATATTTTCCCCTTCACTTTAAACTATGCCCTCTGGTCCTCAATTCCCGTACTCTGGGCAAGAGACTGTGTGCGTCTAGCCGATCTATTCCGCTCATGACTTTATACGCCTCTGTAAGATCACCCCTCATCTTCCAGCGCTCCAAGGAATAGTCCTAGCCTGCTCAACCTCTCCCTATAGCTCAGACCCTCGAGTCCTGGTAAAATCCTTATAAATCTTCTCAGAACCTTTTCTGACTTGACAACATTGGACAACTGGACTTCTATCAATAAATTCATGGACAGATGTACAGTATGTAGATAGTTTGGTGAGGACCAAGCCACATCAGCTTATACCTCATATTGGTTCAATCTCCATTTCCCGCACAACCAGTCTGGTATTATTGCTCTTGAGGTCTCAGCCAGCTCAGACTGGTGGACATTGCAGTCTCTCAGCCAGAGTACATCTTATATCCTCCATCCATACAACACAGTTGCTGGGCTTCTGTATGACTTGTCCAACTTGCAATACAAGTTACGTTCAACATCCGGTACTGACCTCAAGTCAGCAAGATAAACTTAATTCATTCCTTCTTATGTTGCAGATTGGCTAATGACTGACTGACATTTTTGTCATGAATATTATGCACAGTTCACAGCATAAGTGATAAGTATTTAACTCAAACAGCATGATTTTTTTCAACCTCATGCAATCTGCTCCACCGCAGTAGTTGCCTGTCTTGTTGCACATTCATCACCTGTGGGTAACTTCTGTGGTGAATCTCCATCTGTGGCCTTTGTATCTCAGCCTCTTCAACCATCTGCTCCACACTGGGTAGATGGAACCTCTCCATCTGCTCTCATTTCTGGTACGTTAGTGGCACCAGGGGCTAAATAGAATACACAGCAGAGAAAGCGACAGTCTTCGCCCAACAAGCCCACAGCCACGATTATCCTGCACTGGAATCTCCTGCCATCCTAAATCCGCTGGTGTTACCACCAATGGAGGAAATATGGGTCACAATGAGTTAGAACACAGGAGGGAAATTGATGGTCTGATTGAATGGTGCCTGAAGAACAATCTTGCTCTCAGCATTAGCAAGACTCGAGTCAAGATTATTGACTTCAGGAAGGTGAGGCCAGGGATCCATGAATTGGTCGTGACAGTGGCTGAGAGCAAAGATCATAGAGCAGAGCAAGATGGTCCACTCAGCAAAAAAGCCGTAGTAGGTCATGGGTAATTTTTAGCGCCATCTTCGGAACCGGCTTCATGATTAGTATCTTTGTCTGCAAGTGCGTGATCTGTGGCAGAGAGAGTCAACAGCTTCAATTTCCTGGGCGTGCATATCTCTGAAAATCTGGCCTGGGCCCAACATATTGATGCAAACACAAAGAAAGCTCATCAACACCCTCTCAAGGTTGAGGGGGTTTGGTATGTCACCGAATACTCCATTGATCTTCTACAGGTGTGCAATAGAGAGCACTCTGAAGATAGACACAAAATGCTGGAGTAACTCTGTGGGCATCTGTGGAGAGAAGGAATGGATCCATTCGTAAAGGAATGTCCAGGCCCATTCCTTCTTTCTAGTGATGCTGCCTGTCCCACTGAGTTACACCAGCGTTTTATGTCTATCTTCGGTTTAAACCAACATCTGCAGTTCCTTCCTACACATAGAGAGCACACTGACTGGCTATACCACAGCTTGGTTCGGTAACCCGAATGCCCAGGAATGAAGGGATGCTGCAGAAGGTGGTATACACTGACCTCCCCACCACAGATGGAAGCTGCAGGAGGTCTTGGCTCCTGCAGGCAGGTAATATCATCAAGGATTCACACCAGGCTCAGGCTCCCATCTCAGTACTCCCATCAGGAGGAAAGTACAGGAGCCTGAAAACCGTGACCTCCAGGTTCAGTATCAGCTTCTTCTCAACAACCATCAGGCTCTTGAACACTGCACAATGCTAACCACCATCTCAGTAATTATGTTCTATGATGGGGAAACAAGGAATTGCAGATGCTGGTTAATACACAAATGGACACAAAGTGCTAGAGTGCAGGTCAGGCAGCATCTCAGGGGGATATGGATAGGTGACATTTCGGGTTGAATCCCTTCTTCATGTTCTCCAGAGATGCTGCCTAACCAGCTGAGTTACTCCGGCACTTTGTGTCCTGTTATGTTCTGCAATGGACTTTATTTTGGTTGCACTATGGACAATATGTATTGTATTAGTTTGCTCTGGTTACCCAGCATTAGTGATTATTAACATTGTGTTATTAGTTATTGTATCTTTATTTTAATGTGAATAGTGAAAGTTCTTGGATAGAGTGGATATGAAAAGGATGTTTGCACTAGTGGGAGAGTCTAGGACTGGAGGTCACAGCCTCAGAATTAAAGTACGTTCCTTTAGGAAGGAGATGAGGAGGAATTTCTTTAGTTGGAGGGTGGTGAATCAATGGAATTCTTTGCCACGCCCAAGTCAATGGATATTTTTTAGGCAGAGATAGATAAATTCTTAGCTACACAAAAATGCTGGAGAAACTCAGCGGGTGCAGCAGCATCTATGGAGCGAAGGAAATAGGCAACTTTTCGGGCCGAAACCCTTCTTCAGATAAATTCTTGATTAGTACGGGTGTCAGGGGTATGGGGAGAAGGCAGGAGAATGGAGTTAGGAGAGATAGATCAGCCATAATTGAATGGCAGAGTAGACTTGATGGGCCGAATGGCCTAATTCTGCTCCTATCACTTATGACCTTATGACCTTATAAGTGCTTAATGGACCTATAAAGCTGCAGGAAGTACGAATTTCATTGTTCCATTGCCGGTAATACGACAATTAAACACTCTAGACTATTGTCTCTTTACCTCACCTTTACTCACCCAGTATCCCTGAAGTCATCTATACTACTTGTCTCGACCATTTTCTATGAAGGCACGTTTTACATTCTTCCCATTTGCTGGGGAAAAATGTTTCTCATAAATTACATGTTTGAATTATTCACAACAGCTTAATATTTCCCAGCGCTGGCCACCACACTAAATCATACATTTATTACCTTTCTCTATATCTGGCCAGAATTATTAACATTTTAAAATCTCAGTCAGTACTTCTGCAGTTTGGAAGTTTTCATGGCTAGTCTGAAGAAGGATCCCGACCCGAAACGTCATCTATCCATTTTCGCCAGAGATGCTGCCTGACCCACTGTTACTCCAGAATTTTGTGTCCAAGTGCTTTCCTTGTTTAATGTCAATACTCTGAACTCCTGCACACCTTTCCCATTCAGGATCACATGGAATCAATGTTTTATTTTATAACAGTCAGCCAGCAATGTTAAAATTTCCATTCCATTCTTTATTGGTAGTTGACAAGTCTAATAATTAATCTTATTGAAAACACTTTTATTCACTTGGTATTAATCTGTCAGAAAGTGAATGAAAGGACATTAAGATGAGTAACCATTAATTACTGAAACACAGGGAGACAAAAGTGCTGGAGAAACTCAGCGGGTGCGGCAGCATCTATGGAGTGAAGGAAAAAGGCAATGTTTCGGCCCGAAACATTGCCTTTTTCCTTCGCTCCATAGATGCTGCCGCACCTGCTGAGTTTCTCCAGCACTTTTGTCTACCTTCGATTTTCCAGCATCTGCAGTTCCTTCTTGAACAATTACTGAAACACAAACTTGTTCAGTAACAATTGCAGCTCATGTTCACAGGATTTAACAGTGAGATTCATTTGCACTTCTTCTAATCTTATGTATTGCAGTTGCTGTTCATGATATGATCTCCTCTACATTGGAGGAACCAATTGCAAATTGTGATTGTGTAGGAAGGAACTGCAGATGCTGTTTTACACTGAAGATAGACACAAAATGCTGGAGTAACTCAGCGGGTTAGGCAGCATCTCTGGGGATTGCATTGCAGAGCAGTTGGTGTTCATTATATAATCTTCTCTACATTGGAGGAACCAAATGTAAATGGTGATTGCTGAACAGAGCACCTCTGGTCATTGCACAGGGATGACCTTGAGCTTTCAGATGCCTTTTGCTTGAATTCTCCATTCCAGTCCTCTCTGCTTTGTTCCAGTGACACCAAGGTAATCCTGAGCAACAGGACCTCATCTTCCATCTTCAGCAGTGCTGAACTACTATCTACCTCTTTGATGTCCCTCAATGATGACTTTGCTGGCTTTACCTTGCACTAAACATTATTC
>CM075991.1:4318887-4336387 GCA_038087875.1 Malacoraja senta
AGTCAATTCAACCGAGAATTAACTCGAGAGGCGGTAGTGTGGTGGGGTGGGGGTGGGGGGAGGTGTGGTGGGGGATGGTGGGGGGTTAGAATCTAAGGATAAGCACATCCAAGGGCGGATGGCCAGTCGCTGCCTGGACAAAGGGGGTAGATAGATATCCGCAGGGTGCGCAACAGGTTGCCCGCTGTGTTCGCCCCCTCGCCCGGCTCGCTACCTGATAGTTGCCCACGTCAGAGTTGTGGCGGTCCTCGATGTCAGTGAGCTGCCTCTCCAGGGAATCCTTGGTGCTCCTCGCCGACTCCAGCTCGATGGCTCTTGGACTGCAGTTGGCGCCGGTACTCGCCCATCTCATCGCGGGACACGCGGATGGCGTCCTTGTTCATCTCGGCCGCCTCGTTGAGCTTGACGTAGCGGCACTTGAACCACTCCTCGGCCTGCTGCATGTTCCTGGTCGAGTGGCACTCGAGCTGCGAGCGGATGTCCCTCAGTGCCGAGGTGATGTCGGTCTTGAGGAAGTCCTTCTTCTCCACCGTCACCTGGGACCCCTGGATCTGGGCGAAGAGGTCGCCCACCTCCTCCTCGTGGTTGCCCCGCAGGAAGGCCACCTCGTCCTGCAGGGACTGAGCCTTCTTCTCCATCTCCACCCTCATCATCGACGAGTCGGCCGTCTCCTTCTTCAGCCCGCGGATGGTGGCCTCCGTGTCGTCCCGCAGGCGCGCCTCCTCGTCGAAGCGGTCCTTGAGGCGGTGCAGATCATCATCCAAGTGCCCCGAGTCCAACTGGATCTGGGCTTTCTCTTGGTTCACCTGCTCGACCAGCGACCTCATTTCGCGGATCTCCTGGTCGTACACATCGCCGAGCTGCGAGTGCGACACTTGCTTCTGGCGGTGAGCTTGGATCTCGGCTTCCAGCTCCTTGTTCTGCTGTTCCAGGTAGTGCACCTTATCGATGTAGCCGGCGAACCTGTCGTTGAGTCCCTGCAGGAGCTCTTTCTCATTGCTGCGGATGGCTTTGTAATCTCCGTTCAGGGCGCTGCCCTGGCTGTAGTCGAGGCTGTCGGAGGAGCTGTAAGCCCGGGGAGCGTGGACGCTGGCGATGCGGCGGTAGGAGGAAGACGAGGTGGTGACCGCCGGGGTCGGGCTAACCCGGGACCAGGACTGAGATCGGAAACCGCTGGAGGGCGAGGCGCTGACGCGGCTGCCCAGGCTCCTGGTCTCCACTCTCCGGTAGGAGGGCGGGTTGCCGACCGTCTCCAGGATGTAGCTCATCTTGAGAAGTGGCTGCGAGTGGAGCTGTTCACAATGAGGACTCGGTGTGGCCGCGCCTGCTTTTATATACCCCGGCGATAATCGCTAAGCAGGCAAGAAAGGGCTGCTCATTGATCTGCCGGGGATCAGAGAGGGGAGGGCTCCTCTCTCGCTCCCTCCTCCCACCAGGACGCTCCACGTGTGTTGGGCGGCAGCCAAGAAAGAACGGCCGCTTTCCGCCCGGCCCGGCGTTAAAATCTCACATAAACCCCAATTAATAAGGGTGTGAAATTAATTTAAAATACATTCCCACTGGGCTGGACCGACCTCCCGCAGTAGGAGACGGGGCTGTCGATATTTTATCTCGTTTAAGGTAAGCAAGTGCAACATCAATGAAAATCCCATCTCATTAACGCCCTGCGACAGGTTGAATCTTGTAAACAGCCCCATAAATATAACCGGGGGTGGGGAGGCGAACCGCGCAAAATGAACTTCATATTACACTCTTTATAACATTTCATGTGTTTACGGGGTGATGGACTCAATTCTATTCTCCGCGTCGCCCGGCAACTGATATTTAAGAACAAAAATTGCAGGTCCCGTCTCGGAATAACTGGCGTAAAAATGCTATGCAGTTACAATGAAAATCCCGTTGGAAGTTCAGATGGGACCCGTGTCCGCAATTGGATGTCGGACAGTTCGTTCGTTGAAGGTTAAATTGAACAGATTTGTCACTGGGCGAATTGGGGGTCCGGGAATCGAACCCAAAACGAACTGGATTTGTGGGGAGCGAAGGGCGGGGTCAGTGGGGTGAGTTTTTACTGAATTGCGTAATAGGTGTGTGGGAAAATATACCCCAGATAGGGATTGTCTAAAACTATCTCCTCCTCCCCTCCATCTCAACCCCCCCCCCCCCCCCGCCCCCAAACTCCCCAATAGCGAGAACTTCAAACAATAGTTGCAGGACCGTAATCGGTCCTTCTTCGCATCTCCAGAAAGCGCATGGTCCCGGGAGTGGGGGGTGGGAGAGGGGCGAGGATTGGGAGTTTGGGCGGCGAACCTGTGCCTGTGAGTGTGTATGTCTGCGCCGAGGACCAGCGTCCGCTGACGCACAGCGGGAGGTGGACAAAATGGCCTTGATGCATCAACAGCAAGGTGGGGCACTCTTCTAATCTCATCTGGCTTCAGTGTCTCCGTCCCGTCCCCCGCCCCCTCACCATCGTCTCTTCCCCACTCCCTGCCTCCCAAGGTCTGTGCTTTGATCTGACAGGGTCCATGCTGAACCGCGACATTATCTTTAATCACATTCAAGTACTCGGATAAAGTACTGAAGGGGACACACAGGCCGATTGGAAGCCCTCTCCGTCTTTCCCAGCAGACCTGCGATTCCTCGCCCCTCCCCGACCCCCCTCCCCCTTCGCCCATCCCCCTCCCCCTTCGCCCGTGCTTGTGAGACGGCGATAAATCGCCACGGATCGTTATTGCCTTTTCTTCTGCTGTCGCCTTCGAGTTGGTTCATTGCAAATCTCAGGGTGTGGCGATGGGGGGGGGGGGGGGGGAGGGGGATCAATATCTGTTGCAATGCAGGGGAGAAGGAAGGTGATAAAACGCCTCAATGCAAACGCACACGCACACACACACACACTGCAGTCAAAATCATTCGCCTTTAACCTGGGGCTCAGTGGGACGGCGAGGCAGAAAACATCCCCATTACCCGTCAACAAGGAGCCCGATGCGGCTCACCTGCCCACCCCCCCCCCCCCGGGCTGGCTGTGTGTGTGTCTCTCTCTCTCTCTCTCTGTCTCTCTCTCTCTGTGTCTCTCTCTCTCTCTGAGTCTCTTTGTCTTTCTCCCCCTCTCTCCCTCTCTGTATCTCTCTCTGTCTCTCTCTGTCTCTCTGTGTCTCTGTCTCTCTATCTCTCTCTGTCCCTCTCTGTCTCTCTCTGTCTCTCTCTGTCTCTCTCTCACTGTCTCTCTCTCTGTCTCTCTCTCTCTCTCTGTGTCTCTGTGTGTGTGTGTGTCTCTCTCTCTCTCTCTCTGTCTGTCTCTCTCTGTCTCTCTCTCTCTGTCTGTCTCTCTCCATCTCTCTCTCTGTCTCTCTCTCTCTCTTCTCTCTCTCTCTCTCTCTCTCTCTCTCTCTCTCTGTCCCCCCCCCCCCCCGTGCCCCCCACGCAGAACATGAGAGCTGGTCCACTTAGGGTGGGGGAGATTGGTGCAACACGCGGGCGCAATGGGTCAGTGCTATGGGAACTCGATTCCCGGGATATGGGCGTTCTAACGGGAGAGAGCACTGAGCTGGCAAGTGTGAGGTGACCTTGTGAAGCGTGTACGGGACTGGTCTGAGATGGGCCTGGAGGGGTAGATGGGCAGAACATTGTCCTTGCGGCTGACAGCGCTGGGGTCAAGTGGCATGTCCCGGGAATTTAGGATTGATTTTAGGAAGAATTCCATTATGGAGAGGCGAACATGAATAGTTGTGATTCCTTAACTCAGACGGTCGGGGATCCTTGAGACATCAGTCTTATTGTAAGTCACGGGACACGCGGCCGATTCCTACTTTTATATCTTCCCCGGGATAATAAGTGATGATAAGAACTCCGGTTGTTTGTGTGGCATCACAAGGTGCTCACTGTTTAAACATGGCATGGTAGCGAGCCGGGATCTGACTGTCAGATATGTGGGGGAAATACTCCTCAAAAGGTATCGAAGTGCGCTTGAATGAATCTTAACAGCAGCGAAAAGCACGTTTTCCCTCTTTTTATAAACTTTTGAAGAAGCACTTTTCTTTGCAGACCCCTTAATCAAATCCAATTTCCAGTCGGAGATATAAAGACGCTCTAATCCCACTTTGAAAGCAGAAAATGCTCGCACTTTAAGCCAGGGTCGGATGCAAACGTTGCCTGAGTTTGAGGTTTGCACTGGTTTTGTGGGAAGTGGAATTCCGCACCGTGGCATATGCCAGCGACAGGGAACAGTCCAGACCCACCATCCCATCCCCCTCAGAGTCACCTTCTCTCCACCCCCCCCCCCCCCCCGCCCCTCCTTCCAGCTTCCCATCCACGGTTGTAAGGAAATACAACGCAGGGCTGCAGGGGCGTGTGGTGCAAAGATACACGGCGCAGGGCTGCAGGGAAGAATGGTGCAAGGTGATATGGTGCAGAGCTGCGGGGAGATATGTTGCAGGGGTGTATGGTGCAGGAGTATTTGGTGCAGGGGTGCAGGAATGCATTGGTGCAGGGATATAGGATGCAGGTGTGCAGGAATATATGGTGCAAGGACATAGGATACAGGAGTGCAGGGATATATGGTGCAGAACTGCAGGGATGTATGGAGCAGGAAATATAGACACAAAATGCTGGAGTAACTCAGCGGGACAGGCAGCATCTCTGGAGAGAAGGAATGGGTGACGTTTCTGGTCAAGACCCTTCTTCAGACTGCGTGTCTGAAGTCCAAAGCTCTTTAATGCCCTTTGGTGCAGGGAGTTGTGGTGCACGATGCAGTGATGCAGGGGGTTTACAGTGCAGGGATAAATAATGCAGGAGTGCAGGGAGGTATGGTGCAGGGGTGCAGAGCTGTATGCCACACAGATGCACCGCAGTATGGTGCAGTGATTCAGGGATGTGGTGATGAATGGTGCAGTGCTGCAAGGGTGTATGCCACAGGGCTGCAGAGCTGCACGGTGCAAGGATGCAGGGAAATACAGGGACCCTTCTGCCATGGAACAAAATCTCTACTATCCATCCTCTCTTCACATACACCTGACTCCATCTATACTCCACACACTCATTTCACCACTGCCATCGGGAAGAAGATACAGGAGCCTGAAAACTGTAACGTCCAGGTTCAGGAACAGCTTCTTCCCTACAGCCATCAGGCTATTAAACACTGGTCAAAAGCTAATGCGTTTGCTTAACCATGTCAATCTATATCTTTAATGGCCATTGTGTGATTTTTGGATCCATTTCTCTTCTGGAGATAGGATGGACAATATATTCCCAGGATCTTCCACAAACTTTCAATGGGATCATTGATTTCAGTGGTTGTTTGAGGGATTAACATTATCCCAGGACATCTACTAGAATCCATCCTATGATTCTTTGAATAGTTCCGTGAGATTTTTAAATTCCCATCTGCAGCAGGCAGGGACCTGAGAAGCTTTTACAGATACAGCGTGAAAGTGAGCGCTTTTGGCCCACTATGTTTGCGCCAACCAGCGATCAGCCCCTACACTAGCTAGCACTATCAGGGACAATTTACAGAAGCCAATTAACCTTCAAACATGCACGTCTTTGGAGTGTGTGAAGAAACCGGAGCACCCGGACAAAACCGTCACAGGGAGGACGTCCAAACTCTGTACAGACAGCACCCGTAGTGAGGATCGAACCTGGCTCTCTGGTGCTGTGAGGCAGCGCCTCTGTGCCACTATGCTGCCGCTGAAAGACAGTACTTCTGACATTGTGGACTTTTTTCCAGCAATGTACTGGGTTTATCAGCAGAAGTGTCCCTTGAGTGAGGCATTAGCTGTCGCCCCGTCTGCGCTCCCAGACTGGTGTAAGAAATCCGATTCTTCTATTTCAAAGAAGGGCAGAGGAGTTCATCCCTCTGTAAAATCTCGCTGACTAGTTAACTAAAGGTGATTGTCTGATATTATCACATTACCACCTGTGGGAGCTTATTGTGTACAAACTAGCGGCTACAATTCACACTGAACTGTGTTTCTACATTTCCTCACGACATAGACGGAGGCCGTTCAGCCCATCGAGTCTGTGTTCACTCACAAAGCAAATGTTTTCTTCCACTAATTTCCCCTGTCTCCTTCCATTCCCATCAACTCGGCTCAGCATCGGGTGGTGCTGCTGCCTCGCAGCGCCAGTGGCCCAGGCTCGATCTAGACCTCAGCTGCTGTCTGTGTGGAGTTTGCAAGTTCTCCCTGTGTCCACATGGGTTTCTTCCTGGTGCTCCGGTTTCCTCTCACATCCCAAAGACATGCGGGTTTGTAAGATGATTAACCACTGTTCATTTCTGCTACTCTGTAGATAGTGGATGCAAAGTGGGATAACATAGAACTAGCGTGAATGGTCGACATGGACTTGGTGGGCCGAAGGACCTGTATCCATGCCGCATCTTTCAATCAGTCAATTAAACTCCCCATCCCCGATTCCACCGCTCACCTGCACACTACTGGCAATTTAGAATGTCAAGTTAACCTACCAACCTGTAATAAAATTGAACTGCAGATTCTGGTTTGTACCAAGGATAGACACAAAATGCTGGAGTTACTCAGCGGGCCAGGCAGAATCTGTGGAGAAAACACCTCGTGGGGAAGTGGGAAGAAACAAGTTGACCCGATGAAAACCCAAGTGGTCGCAGGAAGAACGTGCAGACTCCACGGAAACAGCACCGGAGGTTAGGATGGGGCCGGGGTCACCGGCGCGGTGAGGCAGCGGCTCCACTAGGTGCGCCACTTGTTGTTGTTATGCAGGAAACAACATGGCCAACTACTTTTTTTTCTACAGTATCATATTCCGTTCCATTTTCACCTTGCTGGTTTGTCGTGTTGTGGAAACACGACAAACCAGACTGTGAGTCCATTATACTGCCCTGTGGTCAGGTTCAAAAACATCATGAAGCTCCGGTTTCAGATCCCACCCCTGAGAGAAGAATGATGGCAGCGAGTCTTCGCTGGCAGGTCTGCCTTTGCATACTAATGCCTGTTTGACAACCAGCAAGGTGAAAATGGAACGGAATATGATACTGTAGAAAAAAAATAGTCAGCAAGCTCGCAGTCCCAACACGGCACAACTGCTCAAAGGGGAATATTGTCATCAAACCAAGACACCATCCTGAAGCACACGACTTTAATATCAACAAGTTAAACCACGTTCATAATTAACTATAATGCTGATTTGAATAACAGGAATAGATGTCACTTGTGGTAATTTCTTGAAGCAGAAGTCATACATAAATCGATTTGAATTAATAGAATATGCAGGTTTGATTCAAAATGAATTGAATGTCTTTCTAAAGGGGAGGAAGATGTTGACATTAGTGAATTATTGTAACTGTAGAATTGCATTAACTGCTCTCTATCACACCCGTATGTTCAGTTTGCAGATGCCCTGGTAGATTATGTGGAGGTTTGTTCATTTGAGAGTAAACTATTCAAAAGATTAAAATACTAACATCCCAAAAGAATTTGCATTTAACATTCTTTTTTATGAGCTGTAAGATCTTAAGAGCAAACATGTTGCATTTTGATCAATTGTAACTATCTGTTTAAGAAGGAACTGCAGATGCTGGAAAATCGAAGGTAGACAAAAGTGCTGGAGAAACTCAGCGGGTGCAGCAGCATCTATGGAGCGAAGGAAATAGGCAACGTTTCGGGCCGAAACACTTCTTCAGACTATCTATTTGGGCAGCATGGTGGCACAGCGGGTAGAACTGCTGCCTTACAGCACCAGGGACCAGGGTTCGATCCTGACTACGGGTGCTGTCTGTACGGTGTTTGTATGTTCTCTCTGTGACCGCATGGGTTTCCCTCTGGTGCTCCGGTTTCCCTCCACATCCTGAAGACGTGCGGGTTTGTAGGTGAACTGGCCACTGTAACGTGCGCCTAGTGTGTAGGGATTGGATGGGAACGTGGGGAAAACATAGAACTAGTGTGAACAGGTGTTCGGTAGTTGGTGTGGATTCGGTGGGCTGAAGAACCTGTTTCCATGCTGTATCTCCAAATCAAGCTAAAATCTTACAGCGCAGACATGGGTTCCTGTTGGCTCAACTCATGCATCTCATTGTGTCCACACTAATCTCATTTGCCTGCATTAGACCACTGTCCCACCACTCCTTTCCTATCCAAATACCTGTCTCAACACCAGTTGAACATTGTAATTGTACTTGCCTCCACCCTCTGCTCGGGCAGCTTGATCCAGATATTCACCACCCTTTGCGGGAAAATCCTAAACCCTCACATCTCCTCTAAATTGCCCCCCACCCCCTCTTAAACCTGTGTCCTCTAGTTCCAGATTTCTCTCCCCTGGGAAAGAGAGCTCGACCATTTCTTCTATCTATTCCTCTCTTAATTTTATAAACCTCTATTAGGTGAATGGTATTGAATTGATTACTTTATTGTCACATGTGACATGTCACAATGAAATTTGTTGCTTGCATACCCAAGGTATACAAATAGTTGCCACTAAAGGGTGCTTGCAAAGTTACAAAGTACCCACACGGCAGGTCCCCCTTTGTTCTCCCCCTCCCCCTCCTCATGGCGGTTCCCCCACGCCGGGTCCTCCTTTGTTCCTTCCCACGGCAGCGGTGTCCTCACTTCCGCGTGTCTGTCCTCTTCCGTCGGACGGCGCCATCATTGACCGCCGCACCGGCCTCTCCTGTATCGCCGCTGGGTGCTCCGTCAACTCAGGGCCGTTGCCCGTGGGCTTAGCCGACTAGCTCCGGCCCGCGAGGCTGTGACCCGCGAGACCCCTCACTCTCATAGGTTCCCGTGAGAATAAACCAGGCCTATCTAATCTCTCCTCATAATTACATCCCTCCATTACAGACAGCATCTTGGTGAATCTCTTCTGCACCTTCTGTGGTGCTACCACATACGTCCCGTAGTGTAACAACAGTCTGCAAGATTACTGACATCTCCATCAATGTGTGCCTGAAGGTTGGAGTCATAGAATCATACAGTATGGAAACAGGTCCTTCAGCCCAACTTACTCATGCTGACCAAGATACATCTTCACCAGACCTATCTACCCCCATATCCCTCTGAACCTTTCCCATCCATTTTGCTGTCCAATTGCCCTTTGTTGCTCTAATACCATGCCCACTATCTCCTCTGGCAGTTCGTTCCATATACTCACCACCCTCCGTGTGAAAAAGTTGTCCCTCAGGTTCCTATTAAATCTTTCCCCTCTCACCTTACACCTATGTCTTTGGTTTAGTTTTAGATTTAGAGATACAGCGGGGAGACTGGCACTTCGGCCCACTCAGTCCGTGCCGACCAGCGATCCCCGGACATTAACACTATCCTGCACACTAGGGACAATATACAATCTTTACAGAAGCCAAATAACCAACAAACCTGGATGTCTTTGGTGGGTGGGAGGAAACCAGAGCACATTGTGAATACCCACACCATCACGGGGAGAGCGTGCAAACTCCGTATAGAGAGCACCCAGTGAATACCCGCACCATCACGGGGAGAGTGTGCAAACTCCGTACAGAGAGCACCCGTAGTCAGTATTGAACCTGGGTCTCTGGTATTGTAAGGCAGCAACTCTAGCGCTGCACCACCGTGCCGCTCCCTAAATGGGGTTCATAATTCCCCTACACTGGGTACAAGCATATTCACCCCATCATGATCTTATACACCTCTGTAAGGTCACCCCTCATCCTCCTGTGCTTCAAGGAATTAAGTCCTAAGCTTGCTGGCGTCAGATGAACAAAGAGACTAAATAATTCATTAACCCCTTCATATAGTTCCTCTGAGCTGGAAAAAAACCGGCTGATGAACCAATTGGTGACTCAGCATCTAGAAGGAAAGGCCCTTCCATTTATTTAGCACCTGGCTTTCATGACTCTTGAATGTCCCGAAGCACTTTGCTGCCAATTACCTCGAAAGCACAGTTACTAATGCAGGAAATGTGGCAGGCAATTTACACACCGTGAGGTCCCCTGAGATATTGATTACTGATATTAATCTGTTGTCAGAGGATAGACAACAGAACACCAAAGAAAATCACCTCCCTCCCCTCCCCTCCACTTCTCTTCAGTGGGATCCTCAAGGTCCACTGGAGAAGGGCAAGCAAGGCTTTGGTTCAATCTGGTCTGCAACAGAGCAGGCTCAATAATGCAGCATTCACTCAGTGGTGCTCTGGGCAGTCACGCTGGATTGAGCAGTGGGGTGTCAGGCCTGTTGCCATGCTCTATTGCTAAACTAAATTATGCTACAACACAAAGTGCTGGAGTTACTCAGAGGGCCAGGCAGCATCAGAAGAAAGGTCTCGTCCCAAAACGTCACCTATTCCTTTTCTCCAGAGATGCTGTCTGGCCCGCTTATTTACTCCAGCTTTTTGTGTCTAGCATCTGTGGAGGGAATGGACAGGCGATGTTTCGGGTCAGGACTACTCGTCATTCCCCTCCACAGATGTACCTGGTCACAGGAGCGCAGCTGAAACCTTGAAAAACGCAGAAAAGTTTGCTCAGTAATTAGGCTATGGTTGACTGGTTCGAGTTCTCCACTGGGAACAATATCCTGTATCTATTACAGGGATGTTTTTGTCAATTAGCTAACATTACTGTGCGTGTGGATGAGTACCCACATGGCCCTGTCAGGAGTGCTGCACATTACAGGGCAGTATAATTGGCTCTGGTTTCTCCCCAGGCAACTTGTGTAGATGTGACGGTTAAACTGAACTGTTGCTGAGAGAGAGTGCATGAAACAAACAAAACTGATGCTGTTTTGCTACTGTTACCAAATGCTGAACGAGATAGAGCAGCTGTGTGGGAGGGCACAAGGACATTGAAACCATCAGAGCATAAGGCAAAGGAGCAGCAATTGGCCATTTGGCATATTGAGTCTACCCTGCAGTTTGATCATGGCTCATCCCTTCCATTGACTCCATCTACACTTCATACTGCCTCAGCAAGGCCACCAGCATAGACAAGGACGAGTCTCAACCTCGACACACCCTCTCTTCTCCTCTCCCATTAGGCAAGAGGCACAGAAGTGTGAAAACACACACCTCCAGATTAGCTGTCAAAACTGCCCCAAGAGTTGGTAAGTTGAACTGCTTGGTAACACTGCAGTAAGATTGCGGTTGGCCATTCATGTTGATCGTTGATGGCACGGTGGCACAGCGGTAGAGTTGCTGCCTTACAGCGCCAGAGACCTTGGTTCAATCCTGACTATGGATGCTGCCCGTACGGAGTTCGTACGTTCTCCCCGTGACCACGTGGGATTTTCACGGGTGCTCCGGTTTCCTCCCACACCCCAAAGACATACAGGTTCGTAGGTTAATTGGCTTCGGTAAAGATTGTAAATTGTCCCTGGCATGTAGGATAGTGCTAGTGTATGGGGATCGCTGGTCGTCACAGACTCGGTGGGCTGAAGGGCCTGATTCCATGCTGTACCTCCAAACTAAACTAAACTAGAGTTTAGAGTTCAGAATTAATGGGTTTTTATTCATTTCAGTCAAAACCTTTATTGATCCATTCTCTGCAAGGTCTGACCTTGTAGCAAACAGGGCTGTATTCACAAGCCGTGATCAAATAAACTTAGATGGCAAGGAATTCCTGGCTCACGCATCCTTTGACACCGGCAACAGAATGCATTTGATGAATGACTTCATCAAACCAATGGTGAATGAAACTCAGACCCCTGGTGGAGATTGTGGTCTCCATGAGAGGGCTGCTGCCAAAGGTTTCTTCACATTCCAGAGGGATCTAAGGTAAATGCACTGAATAAGCCGGGAAAAAATAATAGGCTCTTGGAGAGGTTTCAGATCATTAAGGAGGTCTGACATGGATTTGCAAAGACAAATGCCGTTGACTTGGTTAATTGATTTTTTTGGATATAATCACAGGCAAGGATTTGTGAAGGGGATGTCGTGGGTGGCATCCATATGAATGTTTTTGACTATGTCCAGCCGCAAAGAAACTTGAGTCTTGTGACTGCGGGCCTAGATGAAAACAGGCCCTGTGGTTTGAAATCAGTGAATCGAGGTATAGAAACATAGAAAATTAGGTGCAGGAGTAGGCCATTCAGCCCTTCGAGCCAGCACCGCCATCCAATATGATCATGGCTGATCATCTAAAATCAGTGCCCCGTTCCTGCTTTTTCCCCATATTCCTCAATTCCTTCAGCCCTAAGAGCTAAATCTAACTCTCTCTTGAAAACATCCAGTGAATTGGCCTCCATTGCCTTGTGTGGCAGAAAATTCCACAGATTCACAACTCTCTGGGTGAAAAAAAGAGTTCCTCATCTCAGTCCTAACAGTGTATAACATTATGAGAGATACGGTAGACAGTCAGTCATAATATTTTCCCAGCTAAGAATGTCAAAGATTAGAGGACATAATTTTAAGGCGAGAGGGGAATGTTTAAAGAAGATATGCGGGGCAAGTTTTTTACACAGAGGGTGGTGGGTGTGGAATGTACTGCCAGGGGTGGGGGTGGAGAGAGATATGATCGCAGCATTTAGGAGGCTTTTAATTCGGCGCATGGATATGCTGGGATTGGAGGGATATGGATCAGGTTAAGGTGGATGAGATTAGTTTATCTTGGCGTCATGTTCAGCACAGACATTGTGGGACAAAGGGCCTCTTTCTATGTGGTGCATTTCCAGGTTAAAATAATGCCTAGAAATTGAGATCATTTAGCATGATCTGATTTATAGGCTGTTCAAAGAAGCCTATAAAGCACTGAATCTGCCGAGGCTGATCACCTGACTCAGGAGCTGTGTTGGTGGATTGGAGAGCTGCCAATGTCGTACATCATTTCACACTAAAACACATAATTACTGCAAAGTTTAACTCCAGTGGTGAATAAAGTATTGGAATCCATTTTTAACGGCAGCATAAACAAATTGGAAAGCTGCACATTAACACTGCAGGCAGTCAGAGTGGATTTGTTATGGGATGATTGATTCCAACTAATATAACTGAAAGTTCTGCAGAAGCGAGAAAGAGGATCAATAAGGGCAGCCTGTATGATGTAATCTACATAGGGTTTTTGAAAAAGTTCATGACCTGATATTTCAGGGCAGAACGTACAAACTCCATACAGACAGCACCCGTGGTCAGGATCGAACCCAGGTCTCTGGCGCTGGAAGGCAGCAAACCTACCGCTTTCCACTGACTGGATAGCAGGCAACAAAAGTTTTTCACTGTACCTCAGTACACTTGACAATTGTAACTCATCCGAGGTCAGGATCAAACTTGGCGATGTAAGGCAACAGCTCTACCGCTGCACCATCAGAATCAGAATCAGAACCAATTTATTGGCCAAGTATGTACACCTACAAGCGATTTGACTTGGTGCCTTGCTCGCACATGGCAAAAACACTATACTAAGCACACAATAAAAACAATTATAAATTAAAAATGTAAAAATAAAGTGCAAGAGTGAAAAGTGGCAGCGTGGCTATATATTGTGCATGCAGATATCTAAAGTGCACTTGGAGAATTCATAAGTGTTTGGCTTACAGACCAGAATGTAGTGGGGTAGTGCAGCTGTTGAGTAGAGAATTTGGATGTGAACGTGCTTCCCTTGCCATTTATTCCCTTTGTAAATACAGAACTTATTACTAAATCTATTTCCGCTGCCCTTAGAGGGATCATTATACATTATCTCCAACGTATTTCCCCGAGAGCATTTTCCTAATTGTTTTAAACCTGTGCCTTCAGGTTTTCCTTTATCATCGTAACTTTTTTGCGTATATTTCATTCATTGTTCTTTATCTCTCTACATCACCGTCTATATCTCTCGTTTCCCTTATCCCTAACCACTCTGAAGAAGGGTCTTAACCCGAAACGTCACCCATTCCTTCTCTCCAGAGATGCTGCCTGTCCCGCTGAGTTACTCCAGCTTTTTGTGTCTACCTTCAGGTTGTGAGATCTTTGATCATAGAAACATAGAAACATAGAAAATAGATGCAGGAGGAGGCCATTCGGCCCTTTGAGCCAGCACCGCCATTCATTGTGATCATGGCTGATCGTCCCCTATCAATAACCCGTGCCTGCCTTCTCCCCATATCCCTTGACTCCACTAGCCCCTAGAGCTCTATCTAACTCTCTCTTAAATCCATCCAGTGATTTGGCCTCCACTGCCCTCTGTGGCAGGGAATTCCATAAATTCACAACTCTCTGGGTGAAAACGTTTTTTTCTCACCTCAGTCTTAAATGACCTCCCCTTTATTCTAAGACTGTGGCCCCTGGTTCTGGACTCACCCAACATTGGGAACATTTTTTCTGCATCTAGCTTGTCCAGTGGGAATTCAGTGGGAATAGTCTCCGTATTCACCCATTCCAAATCCTTCCGGGTTTTCAACAGCTACATCTAATCCGCACCTCAATTCCCCGACTTGAAACCCACTGACGATGGAACGATAAAATATTTACTTCATTAAAAAAAATGCAGCCTAAGATAACGTAACATAACTCATTCTTCCGAGAAGGCTCCAAACAATAAACGAGAGACCAACTATTGTTACCTGCTTATAATGATAACAATTAGACGATGAATTAAACGATTGTTTAAAATGAATATTCTACTCTGAGCTCACTTTGAATGGTATAAAAGTATATTGGCTCTGCTAGTCTTATACCTATTGTTACATTATCTCCCTCGAGAATTCATCCAACTTCCCGTTAAATGCTTCCCTGCTATTCACCTCAACCATTCCCTCTGGAATCTGTATCCATATCACGCACACACATATTCCACATCCGTACTGTCCTTGGATAAAGAAGTAGCTCTTGCATCCCATATTAAATTTGTTAGTGATATTCGTAAATATTTATGAATCATTATTAAACATTTATTGCCCTCAGTGTTGGTCTTGACTGCAGGAGGAGGCAGAGTCTCTACATTTATCCTTTCAAACCCATCATGATCTACAAAGCCTAAATGGAGTCACCTTCAGTTTTACTTTCCCAGTGGAAAATAAGTCTATTCAATTTTAACTTTTAGGGTTAAAGCTCTAGGTGCTGTATCATTCAAGTACTGTAATTTGTCTTTAGTGCATCCTTTTCATTATGTAAAGACCCTTTAAATTAATTCCACTGTCACCCAACCTAGATTCAATAAACATATTGCATTAATTGCCAGTGATTTCATATTTTAATGATTTGGATACTGATGCTGCAATCCTGTAAATTGCTCCCAGTGTGCAGAATGCGAAAGTGGGATAACATAGAACTAGTGCACGGGTGATGGTGGCTATTATAACACATTTTTCCAACTGGGTTGTGGCTTCCTTAGTCTCTCCGCACCTCGCCAGCATCCATCTTGTACCCGCAGTTCTGCTTTACTGGCACTTTGTAACAAGAGTTTAGACAACTTGGATCCAGGACACTACTTTTAACAACCTGATTTTATTGCTCATCACTGCAATCCCACGAACAATGATGTCTCATTTAATTGCTTTGTTGCAAATAGATCCAGGGGGTTATCGTGGTTTTGGCAAAGAGGAATTAAAAAAAAAATTGATCACTGTGTTCACTTTATCGAAACGTGTATGACATGTCAAATACAAGGATTAAAATCCCCGACAACTGTTGGTAGACCACATACACGCAAGCATGCACGCACACACACACACTTACATATATGTATACACGCATGCACATACACTTATACACACACACATACATGCACGCACGCACATATGCATATACATGCACATGCATGCACATATACACACACACTCACACACATATACTCACACACATAACCATGCACACGTGCACGCACACATGTACACATGCACACACGTGCATGCACACATGCATAAACATACACATGCATGCACATGTACACATACACTCACACACATACACTCACAAACATTCGCACGTACACATGCATGCACACATGTACACACGCACGCGCACACACACATGCACATACATACACATACATGCACATGCACATGCACACATACACACACCCACACACCCACACACACCCACATGCACACTCACAGATACACTCACACACATACGCATGCGCGTACACACATACACATGTATGCACGCACACACATGCACGTACAAACACACACACACATAGACAGATATAAAAACGTATGGATGTTTTTATACCTGTCTATGTGTGTGTGTGTGTGTGTGTTTGTGCATTAATGCATGCACTGAAAGATACACTCATCACTTCTGCTCACACACGGCCCTCTCGCATGCATGGACACACTCATAATTCAGGAATCTTCGTGCATAACTTTCACAAAATGGCCAACCAATCCCAAAGCAAAACACTAGAGGTGCAGGAAACCTGAAGCAAAAAACAACCTCCTCAGTATATTCAAACCACATCCAAAATGCAAAGTGCTGGAGCAACTCAGAGGGCCAGGCAGCATCTGTGCAGCGAATGGACAGACGAGGTTTCGGGTCGGGACCCTTCCTCAGACTGAATCAAATCTTCCAAATCGGAGCCTTTCATCGGGTTTTATCACTCTCTCGGATACCCCTTTAGCCTCCTCTAATGCAAGGAAAACAGATCCAACCTATAAATTAGATACTTCATCCCATGCAACATCCTGATGTATCTCATGTTCCAGTTCACAAGCATCTCTAGGCTTAGTTTAGTTTAGTTTATTATTGTACAGTGAAAAGCTTTTTTGTTGCGTGTTATCCAGTCAAAGAAAAACTATCCATGATTGCAGTCAAGCCGTCCACAGTGTACAGATACAGGATAAAGGGAATAACGTTTAGTGCAAGATAAAGTCCATTAAAGGCAGCATAAAGATAGTTCAAATGTCTCCAATGAAGTAGATGGGAGGTCAGAACTGCTCTCTAATTAGTGAAAGGACAGTTCAGTTGTCTAATTACAGCTGGGAAGAAACTGTCCCTGAATCTGGAGGTGTGCGTTTTCACACTTCTGTACCTCTGGCCTGATGGGAGAGGGGAGAAGAGGGAGTGACCATGGTGAGACTGGTCCTTGATTATACTGGTGGCCTTGCGTGAAGTGTAGATGGAGTCAATGGAGGGAAATTGGTCTGCTTGATAGTCTGGGTTATGCCCACAACTCCCTACAAGTTCCTGAGGTCTTGGCTGCATCCAGATAAAATGCTTGCTAAGGCACATCTGTAGAAGTCAGTGAGAGTTGTTGGGGACATGCCAAACTTCCTAAGCCTTCTAAGGAAGTAGAGGCATTGGTGTGCTTTGTTGGTCATTGCTTCGATATGGCTAGTCCGGGACAATTGCTGGTGATATTTATTCTTGTCTTCTGAAGTTCACCATCTACTCCCCCTTCTCATCTTGACTCTTAACTTACAATCTCTAATTAACCTTTGGGAATTATCAATCAATTTCAATCCTCCAACACCAACAAGAACATTCTCGTAAGGGGCAAAGAACATTCTTGTTATTTTCAACCTCCACTTTTTTGGGCAGACTTTGCTGAAAAATCTAAATGGGTCAGGCGGCATATGTGGAGGGAGGAACAGAATTAACATTTAGTTTGGCAGACTCTTCATCTCGACTTTCCACAGATGCTGCCTGACCTGCTGAG
>CM075991.1:4341387-4349780 GCA_038087875.1 Malacoraja senta
TTTTAAATGACCAGCGTCCAGCCCTTTATCTTGTAACAAAGTAAGATGTGAATCATCGGCTAATCTAATCAGCATTCGACAAAGCAGCGATTTCATGACCTTTATCTCCCCCCTCCTTCCCCTAAATTTATACCAGTTTTATTTCTTTCAAAAGTAAACTTTGTTCATTAAAAATATATGCAAGAAATACAAAACAGATCATGGCTTTTAGACATTCATGGTGTCACCCAGTCAATAATTCACTGTATAGTGTGGCTAGGTCAAGACATTCGTAGAGTTAAGTGAATAAATTCTACGTACAAAGGGCCAGTGCAACTCTTGTAACCTTTGTGAACATTATAGACAATAGGTGCAGGAGTAGGCCATTCGGCCCTTCAAGATTATTGACCAAAGGGCCTAACCCTGTGACTTGAGACTTTAGACTTTCGAGGTACAACTGATGTTGGTGCGGGGGGGGGGGTGGGAAAAAGAAGGAAGAGGCAGAGACAGTAGGCTTTGTGGGAGAACTGGGAAGGGGAGGGGAAGGAGGGAGAATGCAAGGGCTATCTAAAATTAGACTCGTTTCCCCCCCCCCCCACATCAGTCTGAAGAAGGGTCTTGACCGGAAATGGCCTATTTCTGCTCCTTCACTTATGACCATATGACCTTATAACATTAGGGATAATTCACAGGAGCCAATTAACAACGGTCACGGGGAGAGCATGCAGACTCCACACAGACAGCACCCAAGGTCAGGATTGAAGCTGGGTCCACTGGAGCTGTGGGGCAGAGGCTCTACTGTTGTGCCACAGCCCGTCTGATATGCATCTCCATCTCTAGCCTCCAGCCTGAGGATATGGGAATGCGAACTGCTGAGTCAAGGCTGACTTTGGCTTGCTGCCTCACTCTTGCATTATAGCATCTCTAAGGTTCAAGTTTAGACGATGTAGCAAATTTTCTTCTTTTAATCTCTACGTCGATCAATTCTAGGTTAAAGACAATTCAAGGTGTGTCTTATCATCAATCAATGTCCCGACATTCTTGGCTTCTCATTGCAAATTCCAGCTTTAATTTTTGCATCCATTTTGTGACCACAGCTCTGCAGCTCAAAGCATATTGAGTAACAATCGAAAGATTAGACTCCATGTTAAATTGCGATAGTGAAGGGCGGCAGAGTTGCTGCCTTACAGCGCCAGAGATCTGGGTTTGATCCTGACTGCGGATGCTGTCTGTACGGAGTTTGTGCATTCTCCCTGTGGGTTTTCTCCGGGTTCTCCGGTTTCCTCCACACTCCAAAAACATAGAGCTTTGTAGGTTGATCGCCTTCTGTAAATTGTCGCTAGTGTTGTCTTGGATAGACCTTGTGATCATGGTCAGCATGGACTTGGTGGGCCGAAGGGCCTGTTTCCATGTTGTATCTCTAAACTAAACTAAATGAATGTCAGGCAGTCTGAATTTTGACCTGAAGACCTCCATTGTTTGGAAGATGAGGCAGTTCAAATCATTCCTTATTATTATTGCCTCTTGCAACAAAGAGGATAAGAGCTCTCCTTTGCTTTAAGGTAATAAAAGCACTTCTCCATATAAGGCCATTCAGCCCATTCTGTCTGTGCTGGCACATTGAAAGAGCTCGACTGAAACCTGCATGTGCTACATTACTCTGAACATTTTCCCTATTTAAGTGCCCGTTCATGGAAGATGTCAAATTATTGTTAAATCAGCTTCCATTACTTTTCCAGGCAGTGAATCTGTCGATCATTACTACCTGCTTCCTGAGACACCGACGCTGGCTGGCTTTGGATTGACACTGGTATAAACACAGAAACATAACTCAGGATTCGAATCAATGAGGTGAATGTAAAGCAAGAGAAAATGTCACGCACACACGTCCATAGGCAGCCAGCTGAAGACTGAATCTGTCTTTTCTTGTAATCGCACCAAAAAAAGGCCATTCTGCCTATTTCCCCTATGCTAGCTCTCTTAATTGTACTCCCCATCTCTTTCCACACGAGTTTCCACTGACCCTGTGATGGGTAGCAGTCACATCCAGACCCTGAACTTCCCAGGATCGGAGATCATTGGCCACAAGACTGATTAGCCTTCACATCAAATCACTGTACAACAAGGAGCTCAAAACTTCACCTGCGGCAAAAAAACAAGGAGCTCAAAATTCAGCTGCGGCAAAAATCTTCAGGAGTGATTTGTATGCTCCAAAAAAAAAGGTTTCTAAAATTGCGTCCGCAGTAGCAGGACAAATCAGTCGGTTATTTCACAGTTCAAAGTCAAGAGGACTGGATAGATGCAGCACAGCAAAGCGTCTAAAAACATTGAATTGTCACTTTGAATTATAGATCGCAGGCAGAGTTGCCCAGATGTGATGGCTAAATCTTGGCAACGAGTTTGCGAGCTTATGAGCTTTCAATTATCCCAGCAAAGGCGATATTTAGCCTGCTGTCCCCGCCAATAGTTTGCACAATCCACAGCCAGCTTTTGGAAGTGATGGATAGAGGAAGATTAAGGCAGAGACAGATAGATTCTTGATTAGGACGGGTGTCAGAGATTATGGGGAGAAGGCAGGAGAATGGGGTTAGGAGGTTGAGATAGTTCAAGTGAGTTTAATGGTCATGTGTCCCTGATAGGACAATGAAATCTATCAGGCCATGATTGAATGGCGGAGTAGACTTGATGGCCCGAATGGCCTAATTCTTCTCCTATTGCTTATGACCTTTGGATAGTTTTGCTAGCTGCTGGTCTCCGGAATTGACAAAAGGGTTGGTGGTGCGGGTGGAGGGGAGCGGCGTGCAGGCAATGGAAACTTCACTCGGAAACATCTTCCCAGCTCCTCAAAAAAATAAGTCTGTCGTAAATCACAAAATATTGATTGGGCTCCTTGTCTCCAATGCTCGGCGTGAGATTGGAGAGCGTGGTGCAGAATGCTGACGGTTCTTCCTCTCCAGAGAGGTCTAAGTGGACCAGCAACCATCCATTAGTAACACTGACAGTGGCAGCAAGCTTATTCCCAATGGCCGAGGCACCATCTCCAAGTGAAGATGTTTGCTTCCGCTGTTAAATGCTTACTCCTTGAGACACTCAGTCGGAAGAATGTGTTATTCTCATCACAGCCCCTTCTGGCGGTGGGGATTCTGTGCTGTGTTGTGCTACACCCGTACTGTATCTGGCTTAACTCAGAGAGGCACAAACACAACATAAAACAGGTCGTGGATCAATGGTGAATCTACCAAACACGTCGGCTTATTGAAGGCTTTACCAGTGCGCACCAGGAAACATTTTGGATTCTGACAGACCACATTGTTAAGGACTTCAATAAACCAACTTACCACTCCATGAGCTGTTTTATTTGCGTCTTTAAGCCCCTGTCCCACTTAGGAGACCTAAACAGCAACCTCTGGTGACGTTGCCCGCCACACAAAGTTTCCATGAGGTCACGGGAGGTTTTGGTCACTCTCCCTAATGGTGGAAAGTGGTTTCCGCGTGGTCGAGGCTTCATCTAGGTTGCTGCTATTTTTTTCATCATGTTTAAAACCGGCCTCGACTAAAAATAGGTTGCCGTTTTAAAAAATCCATAATTTTTTAGTCGCAGATCTAGTCTAATCCGGTTTTCTTCATAGTCGAGGAAGGTTTTCAACGTATGCGTGGGAGGCGGTAGGAGGTTGCAGGTCACCTCGACCTTGATTTTTTTACTGGGTGGCGGGCAAGGTCACCAGAGGTTGCTGTTTAGGTCTCCTAAGTGGGACAGGGGCTTTACATTCCTCACTCTCCAAGCTATTTCCTGTTGACAAGCTGTTCCCCCGGATAAATTCCACCCTGCCCTCCCCCCCCTCCTCCTTTCCACCCCCAAACCAGCCTCAAGATAAACACCAAAGATAGATGCAAAGTGCCAGAGTAGAGAGCCTGTCCCACTTGGGCGTCATTTGCGCGTCATTTACGCAACATCCTAAAAATTGGTTGGCGCGTGGTGATGCGCACGTGGCGCGTGGTGACGTATGCAGTGACGCGCGGCACTTCCCTATCGCCCCAGGTTTTTGGAATGTTCAAAATCCCCGCGCGCCAGCTGCGTGACGTATCCCTTGGCGCGCGACTGTCGTACTGCTAGACGATTTTCGCTCGACAGTCGCGCGTCAGTCACTGCCGGCCTGTCACGTAAATGATGCGCAAATGACACCCAAGTGGGACAGGCCCTTAACTCAGCAGAGTCGGGCAACATCTCCGGAGATAAAGGATGGGTGACGCTTTGGGTCGGGACCCTTCGTCAAACTGGAAGTAGGAGGTGGGGAGGGGGTGAAGAGCTGGAGGTGAGAAGAGATCAGGACTATTGGGTGCCAGCAACAGGTGGCCTGAGACTGTTCATATCTTTGGCTTTTGTTCCAAACATCTGCTTGACATAAAACTATCCCCCTCACCTGTGTCGACCTTTACCCTTGTCACGCTCCCACCCCACCCACCCCCCCCCCCCACCCCACCCCAATCATTCTGAAGAAGGGTCTCTCTTAACACTTAATAACCTTTAAAACCTAATTCACCTCTCCTCCCCCTTATAATCAGTCTGAAGAATGGGTCTCTTCTCATCACTAATACCCTTAAAATAACCAATTCACCTCCCCCCTCCCTCGTACAATCAGTCTGAAGGTGAGGAGAAGGAGGGGAGATGAACAGGTTATTTGAGGGAATTAGTTTTAAGGAGAGCTCGGACAAACTTGAATTGTTCTCCCTGGCAAGTCACCTATCCATGTAACTCATGCTGCCTGCCCCGCTGAGTTACTCCAGCACTGTGTCCTACAGAATGCTCAGATTTTCCAAGCTATTCCTGTCATTTTCAGTTGCAGCCGCCTCTCACGATAAGGGAAAAAAATTCAGAAGTTGTTAAATTTCCGCACACTGGTTGGCCATGCAGTTCCATCATCCCTGGATGCTAGTGTGCCAAGGGATTCATTCCAAC
Source organism: Malacoraja senta (assembly GCA_038087875.1). NCBI lineage: Eukaryota > Metazoa > Chordata > Chondrichthyes > Rajiformes > Rajidae > Malacoraja > Malacoraja senta. The sequence continues at coordinate 4,346,324 of CM075991.1, forward strand.
CAGACAGATCAAGGTCATCTGGTGAGATATATCTGCCGTGCGCATGGAGCTCACATGGTCTCCTGCAGCTGTTTAAAATCCCCCCCCCCTCCCCAGCCCCCTCCCATTCCCCATCAGGCGAGGGCAGAAGCATTTCTCAATAGTTTCAATGCAGTCTTACTGAGGACAGCATGGTGGTGCAGTGGTAGAGTTTGCTGCCTTACAGCACTTGCAGCACCGGAGACCCGGGTTCGATCCCGACTACGGGTGCTGTCTGTACGGAGTTTGTACGTTCTCCCCGTGACCGCTTGGGTTTTTCTCCAAGATCTTCGGTTTCCTCCAACACTCAAAAGACGTCCAGGTACAGTGTGCAGGTAAATGGCCTGGTAAATGTAAAAAAATGTACCTTATGTGTGTAGGATAGTGTTAATATGCGGGGGATCGCTGGTCGGCGCGGACTCGGTGGGCCGAAGGGCCTGTTTCCGCACCGTATCTCTAAACTAAACTAATTTAAAACTACTATTTTCTTCCAACATTCTAGGCAGCCAAGAGGCCAGAATGAAAGAAGACACAAAGTGCTGGAGTATTCAACGGGTCGGATAGCAACTCTGGAGAACATGGATGGGTGACGTTTCGGGTCGAGACCCTTCTTCAGGCCAGAATGAAACTCTGAGCTGTTATATCGGAGGATTTAAAGGAGTCAGCCTGGCTGAGGAACCTAATATGACCCCAATCCCATTGTTACATCTGTGGGTGGGAGTTTCTTTACTGAAACACCGTGGCTCAAATTGGCTGCATTTCACAACTCCAAAATACTTCTCTGTCTAATCAGCAAAATGGTTAAAAAAAACATGTGTGAAATATATTTTCAAAACGTCCTTGTAGTTCTCTCCAGTGTTGCCTGGAGCAGCAAGCAGGCCATGGGTCTTATCTTTCCAGGAAATATCATTGTAATGCTGCAGTTGGCAGCTTTACTATGAAGGCACAGTTAGAAGGTTGAGGCCAAATGTCACTGGGTTATTGGTGGTAGCAGAATGGCAGAGGCGAAAGGAACAGAAGATCCCATAAACTGAGAGGTCCTGAGGTCAAGGAACATCAGGTTGGTGCGGTGGAGCAGCGGTAGAGTTGCTGCCTTACAGTGACATGGACCCAGGTTTGATCCTGACCCACGGGCGCTGTCTGTGCGGAGTTTGTACGTTCCCTCCATGACCAGCGTGGGTTTTCCCCAGGATCTCTGGTTTCTTCCCACACTCCAAAGACGTACAGGATTTGTAGACTAGTTGGCTTGGTATGATTGTAAATTGTCCCTAGTGTGTGTCGGATAATGTTAGTGTGTGGGGATCGCTGGTCAGCGCAGACTCAGTGGGCCGAAGGGCCTGTTTCCGTGCTGTATCTTGAAACAAAACTAAAACGGTTGGGCAAGTCGCAAACATTCCTGGTAGAAAACAGACCAGATTTTGAGGAAGCAACATTGAAATTCAACTAACAGTCAGATGTGGAATTGATTTCCACACTCTGTTCTCAATGATGCAGGAACATGTTCTTCAGAATAGCAAGCATCCAAGGCATGCCAATCTAGCAGGGTGATCAAAGAACATTTATAGGCACGAGATCTGCTTTCTTGTCTCACAGCCAAATAGTCAAACACATCCTGAATTCAGCTGAGCAATGCAAATTGTAGCAAGGTGATCCAAGCCTTATTACTGATACACTGGGATGGCACACTTTATTGATTTGGTAATTAATTGTTGATAGCATTATTGATCTGGTAACTAACCAGATTGGTATCTGGTGGAGGACCTTCAGCCCCTTGAGTCTCATCTGCCCTTCAATGCGATCATCGAGTAGTTTAGTTTAATTTAGTTTAGTTTAGATTAGTTTTTGTCATGTGTACCGAGGTAGAGTGAAAAGCCTTTTTGTGGCGCGCTATCCAGTCAGCGAAAAGACTTTTCTCCAGAGATGCTGTCTGACCCGCTGAGTTACTCCAGCTTTTTGTGTCTATCTTCAGTGAAAAGACTGCTTGATTACAACAAATATTGACATAAAATGCTGGAGTAACTCAGTGGGTCAGGCAGCATCTCCGGAGAAACAGAATAGTTGACATTTTGGGTCTTCAAACTCCAGAGCATTTTGCGTCTATCTTTGGTGTAAACCAGCATCTGCAGATCCTTCCTGCACAGACATGATTACAATCAAGCCGTCCACAGTGTACAGATACAAGATAAAGGGAATAACGTTAGTGCAAGATAAATTCCAGTAAAGTCCTATTAAAGATAGTCCGAGGGCCTCCCTTGTAGTAGATGGCAGGTCAGGACCGCATTTTAGTTGGTGATAGGACGGTTCCGTTTACCTTTCATGGTTCATGGGGGAGAAGGTACAGAAAACTGAGAACTGGAACCTCCAGATCCCAAGAACAACTTCTTCCCATCAACCATCCAGTTCTTGAATCACCCTGCACAACCCTAACCTAGAAACATGGAAACATTGAAAAAGTTTCTCCACATCTCAGTCCTAAATGGCCTACCACTTATTCTTAAACTGTGACCCCTGGTTCTGGACTCCCCAAACATCGGGAACATTTTTCCCTGCATCTTGCTTGCCCAAACCCTTAAGAATTTTATAGGTAACCGCAACCCTTTCTCAGCACTGAACCACTATAAGGGCTATCTAAATGGCGTCAAGTTTGGAAAAGGGGAAGTACAACGGGATCTGGGGGGTCCTTGTTCGTCAGTCTATGAAAGTAAGCATGCAGGTACAGCAGGCAGTGAAGAAAGCGAAATGGCATGTTGGCCTTCATAACAAGAGGAGTCGTGTATAGGAGCAAAGAGGTCCTTCTGCAGTTGTACAGAGCCCTAGTGAGAACCACACCTGGAGTATTGTGTGCAGTTTTGGTCCCCTAATTTGAGAAGGACATTCTTGCTATTGAGGAGTGCAGCGTAGGTTTACAAGGTTAATTCCCGGATGGCGGGACTGTCATATGCTGAGAGAATGGAGCGGCTGGGCTTGTACACTCTGGAGTTTAGAAGGATGAGAGGGGATCTTATTGAGACATATAAGATTGTTAAGGGTTTGGACACGCTAGAGGCAGGAAACATATTCCCGATGTTGGGGAGTCCAGAACCAGGGGCCACAGTTTAAGAATAAGGGGTAAGCCATTTAGAACGGAGATGAGGAAACACTTTTTCTCACAGAGAGTTGTGAGTCTGGGAATTCTCTGCCTCAGAGGGCGGTGAAGGCCGGTTCACTGGATACTTTCAAGAGAGAGCTAGATAGGGCTCTTATAGATAGCGGAGTCAGGGATATGGGGAGAAGGCAGGAACGGGATACTGATTGGGGATGATCAGCCATGATCACATTGAATGGCGGTGCTAGCTCAAAGGGCCGAAGGGCCTACTCCTGCACCTATTGTCTATTGACTTTCTGAAAATAAATGTTACATATATTTTTGAGAACCCTGCGCTAGAGACATGGGTTCGAT
>CM075991.1:4349980-4374954 GCA_038087875.1 Malacoraja senta
GATGCTTATAGTCATAGAATCATGGAGTTATGCAGCATGGAAACGGGTCCTTCATCTGATGTCATTTATATTCCAACCCTTGTCAATGAGTGCTTGTAAGGGCACTTCAGGGAGCAGTAAAGAATCAACCACAGCGATGGGTCTGGAGTTAAATGGAGATCAGATCACAGCGGGTGGCACAATGGTGCAGCGGTAGAGTTGCTGCCTTACAGCACCAGAGACCTGGGTTCGTTCCTGACTACCGGTGCTGACTGTACATTTGGAGTTTGGACATTTTTCCTGTGAGCACGTGGGTTTTCTCCAGGTGTTCCGGTTTCCTCCCGCACTCCAAAGACATAAAGATTTGTAGGTTAATTGGAGCCTTCTGTAAGTTGCCCTTTGTGTGTAAGATAGTGCTAGTGTCCGGGGCGGTCACTGGTTGGCACGGATTTGGTGGGCCGAAGTGCCTGTTTCCACACCGTATCACCGAAGTCTATAGATCAAGTAAGGACAGGAGATTACCATTAGACGGCACAGTGGCGCAGTGGGTAGAGCCGCTGCTTCACAACGCCAGAGGCCCCAGTTCGATCCTGACCTCTGTGTGCAATTTACATGTTCTCTCTGTGACCGTGTGGGTTTCCTCTGAGTGCTTCGGTTTCCTCCCACACCCCAAAGGCATGTGGATTTGTCAGTTAATTATCCTTTGTAAATTACCCCTGGTGTCAGTGGAATTACTAGTGTGAACATCATGGACTCGGTGGGCCGAAGGGCCTGTTTCCATGCTGTATCTCTAAACTAAACTAAACCATGCTTGAAGGACATGTGAACCGGATGGGTTTTTAACAGCAATCCAATAGTTTCATTATCACCATTACAAAGACTAAATTTTAATTCCAGACTGGCAGCGTGGTGTTCAGACAATAACCTCATCCTAAACACCACAAAAACAAAGGAAATTATCATAGACTTCCGTAAGAACAGTGCAGCCCTCAAACCCCTATTCATCAATGGGGACTGTGTGGAAAGGGTCTCAGACTTCAGATTCCTGGGCACACAAATTACGGAGGATCTCTCCTGGACTACAAACACCACCACAGCAGTCAAGAAGGCCCAGCAGCGACTCTACTTTCTGAGGATCCTCAGGAAAAACAACCTGGAGGAGAAGCTGCTGGTGTCCTTCTACCGCTGCTCCATCGAGAGTGTGCTGGCGTACTGTATAACCACATGGTATGCCAGCTGCTCTGCAGCGGACAGGGGAGCCCTTCAAAGGGTCATCAACACCGCACAAAAAATCACTGGCTGCCCACTGCCCTCCCTGAAGGACATCTTCAGCTCTCGCTGCCTTGGCAGGGCAGCCAACATCCTGAAGGACCCTTCCCACCCTGGACACAACCTGTTCCACCTGCTGCCCTCTGGCAGACGGTACAGGTCTTTCAAAACTCGCACAAACAGACTCAGAGACAGCTTCTACCCCATAGCCATACGTGAACTTAACAATGCAAAATAAGAAATATCACTCACATTCAACTGAATGGTTCTACCTCAGCTGCTATGATTATTTACCTGTAATTTTTCTTTTTATATGTATATATTTTACCTTTTCTTATATATTTAAAATTGCTCTTGTGAATCGCACCGTGGTGGTTGACTTTTAAATTCGTTGTACAATAGTGCAATGACAATAAAGAGATTACTTACTTACTTACTTATGTAATAGTTTTCATTGAAATTCAGCTCTTTATCTGACGGGAGCCTGCCCTGATCAATAATACCTATCTTGTGGAGACCACAGACTTACCAAACCAGAATACATTAAATTTGAAGCACATTTTACATGCAACAAAGTTTCACTTAGACTAAGATCTTAAGATATTGTTCAGAGTGAGCTGGATCATCAGCTGTTTCTTAAACAGGACATTACTCCTGCAATCTCGTGGAGTGTTATTTTGCTGCTAAGCACGCTTGACGTATATGTTACTTTAAGGACAGAATATTGAAGTGCTGCCAGCCTTGAGGTTAAGTGCTGTGCTTTTGGTGATAACCTTATTCAGGTTCTGATACATTTCCAGGAAAAGAAAATCAAAAGAAGACTGCAGATGCTAGAAGGCTGAAATATTAAAATGAAATCTGCTGCAAATACTCAGAAGCCATACAGAGTTAAAACGCTTCAGGTCATAGATTCTTCTTCAGAGCCCTCCTGATGAATGGCCTTCATGCTGGAACATTAGGGGCAGCACGGTGGCGCAGCGGTGGAGTTGCTGCCTGACAGCCCCAGGGACCCGGGTTCGATCCTGACTACGGGTGCAGTCTGTACGGAGTTTGTATGTTCTCCCTGTGACCGTGTGGGCTTTCTCTGGGTGCTCCAGTTTCCTCCCACACTCCAAAGACGTGTGGGTTTGTAGGTTAATTGGCTTCAATAAAAACTGTAGATTGTCCCTAGTGCGTGGATAGTGTTTGTGTACGGGGTGATCGCTGGCCGCCGCGGACCCGGTGGGCCGAAGAGCCTGTTTCCGCGTTGTATCTCTAAAGTCTAAAGCAGGGATGGGGAACCTGCGGCCTTCTAGGCCATTAAGTGCAGCATTTTGAATTAATCCAAATTTTGTAGAACAAATCCTTTTATTTTTAATATGTTTTTGTTCGTCTTTTATTATTTTTATTTTAATCTTAAAATGAACGTATTTAAAATACCAAAGAGTAAAAGAAGATTCAATGAAATAATCCTCCCCGACTGACGGCCACAATTAAAACATTAGTAAGTCATGAGGGCTATTTTAACAAAATAATGTACATTTTGAAGTATATCTAGTTGAAGTTTCTTGGATGCGGCCTTATTAGATTACAGCTAACTTAATGCGGCATTCCAACATGAAAAGGTTTCCCACCCCTGGTCTAAAGTATCTCTAAAAGTCTAAAGTCATTAACTTCATCTCTGGTTGTTTCCAGTTCTGGGCGATGTGAAACCAACAGGGAATGACGATTTCACATCAGTTCCCCAGAGTGCTTCCTGATGCATTCCACGCTAACCTCGATACACAGATTTCCACAGATGGATGAAACATCCCAAGTGCAAAATGTAGAGGATTTGGTTAATGTGAATTAATTTCAATGCAGAACAGTAATAAAACAAACCTTGGAATTGTCCTCTTCTGGATTCTGTTCTTTGATGGACAAAACCATTCAAGTAAGAATCCAGTACATACATCTTAATATAACCTACTCTGCAGAAATTCTTGTTCGGAAATGTGTCAGCTTGGTTTTATTTTGCAATTAGCAATTGAGATAAATCCAATTGTCGAACAGAAGACTGTTCACTTTCCCCAATACAGAATGGGCCACAGAGGTCTGCTGATCTCGGGTGCTGTCTGTGTGGAGTTTGCACATTCTCCTTGTGACCGCGTGGGTTTCCTCCGGGTGCTCTGGTTTCCTCCCACTTCTCAATGACGTGTGGGTTTGTTGGCCCTCTGTAAATAGCCCCTAGTGTGTAAGGGTTGGATGAGAAAGTGGGATAACATAGAACTAGTACGAATGGTCGGCTTGGACTTGATGGGCCGAAGGGACTGTTTCCATGATGTATCTCTAAACTAAACCACCGAAGGAGGCCATTTGGCCCATTGAGTCCATGTGAGTTCCAACATAGCAATCCCATCAAAGATAGACACAAAAAGCTGGAGTCACTCAGCAGGTCAGACAGCACCTCTGGAGAAAAGGAATAGATGATGTTTCGGGTCGAGACCCTCCTTCAGTCTGGAGACCCGAAACGTCACCTAATCCTTTTATCCAGAGATACTGCCTGACCCGCTAATTTACTGCAGCTTTTTATGTCCATCTTCGGTTTAAACCAGCATCTGCAGTTCCTTCCTACAGAAGCAATCCCATGAACCGCATTCCTTTTTATTTCCCTGGAACCTGCAACCTATTCATAAGATCATAAGTAACAGGGATAAAATTAGGCCATTCGGCCCATCAAGTCTACTCCACCATTCAATCATAGCTGATCTATCTCTCCCTCCCAACCCCATTCTCCGGCCTTCTCCCCATATCCTCTGACACCCAAACTAATCAAGAATCTATATATCTCTGCCTTAAAAATATCCACTGACTTGGCCTCCCCACCCTTCTGTGGCAAAGAATTCCACAGATTCACCACCCTCTGACTAAATACATTTCTCCTCATCTCCTTCCTAAAAGAACGTCCATTAATTCTGAGGCTCTGACCTCTAGTCCGAGACTCTCCCACTCGTGGAAACATTCTCTCTTGTCCATCCACTACATAGATACATAGATACATAGAAAATAGGCGCAGGAGTAGGCCATTCGGCCCTTCGAGCCTGCACCGCCATTCAATATGATCATGGCTGATCATCCAACTCAGTATCCCATACCTGCCTTCTCTCCATACCCCCTGATCCCCTTAGCCACAAGGGCCACATCTAACTCCCTCTTAAATATAGCTAATGAACTGGCCTCAACTACCCTCTGTGGCAGAGAGTTCCATAGATTCACCACTCTCTGTGTGAAAACGTTTTTCCTCATCTCGGTCTTAAAGGATTTCCCCTTTATCCTTAAGCTGTGACCCCTTGTCCTGGACTTCCCCAACATCGGGAACAATCTTCCTGCATCTAGCCTGTCCAACCCCATAAGAATTTTGTACGTTTCTATAAGATCCCCTCTCAATCTCCTAAATTCTAGCGATTCTACTTTCCCTTGTAAAAGTCAGTTAACCTACCAGAACATCCCTGGGATGTGGAAGGAAACGAGAGGAGCTGGGGAAACGCACACCTTCACAGCAAGTGTGTTCAATCTCCCCTGCATGCAGCCATGAGGTCAAGTTCACAGGAGGTGCGAGGCGCAGGCACCACTGCGCCAGTGTGCGTCCCACCAGCATCAGCTTGCCTGAAGGCAGCACGTTCAACGATGCCAAGGGCACAGACTGGCTCTCAAGCCAAGTTATCACATTAGACTCAAACACCAACGGGTCAAACTCAGCCACCGCCCACTAGGCATAGAATCATAGTCATACAGCACGGATACAGGCCCTTGGGCCCAACTCGTCCAAGATAGTCCCGTTTGCCCACATTTACCCCATATGCTAAATCTTCCCTAACCACGTACCTGTCCAAAATGTCTTTTAAATGTTATAACACCGGCCTTAATATAGGTAGGTATATCTCCTCTGGCTGCTCGTTTGAGGGTGGCTCAGTGGCGCAGCGGTAAAGCTGCTCCCTCACTGCGCCAGAAACCCAGATTCGATGCTGACTACGGGTGCTGTCTGTACGGAGTTTGCACCATCTCCCTGTGACCGCGTGGGTTTTCTCCGGCTGCTGCGGTTTCCTCGCACATTCCAAAGACGCGCAGGCTTCTAGTTCAATTTTATAACTTGTCCCTAGTGTGTAGGTTAGAAGTGGTGCACAGGTGATCACTGGTCGGCGCATAACCCGCAAAGGGCCTGTTTTCATGCTGTCTCTCTAAACGACATGCCCACCAACCTCTGAGTGAAAAAGTCGCCAGTCCGATTCCTATTCAATCTTACCCCTCTCACCTTAATACCAGAGATCGATGAGGCCATGATGTGATGTCAACCTAGGAGGGTCAAAGCTGAGATCCCATCAATATTGAGACCCTAGGTACACAAAAATGCTGGAGAAACTCAGCGGGTGCAGCAGCATAGATGCTGCTGCACCCGCTGAGTTTCTCCAGCATTTCTGTGTACCTTCGATTTTCCAGCATCTGCAGTTCCTTCTTTAACAATATTGAGACCCTGCCTGGACATAGCATGGCGAAAGCATGCCTGGCGTTTCTGTTTGCTGTGATAACGTGGGTGCACATTGTGCATGAGAGCTCAACTAACCCCATCACCGACTAGTCCGCACCAATGGTTCTCCTGTCCCAGACACACGATGCTGGGGTAACTCAGCAGGTCAGGCAGCATCTCTGGAGAAAGGGGAATGGGTGACGTTTCGGGTCGAGATCCTTCGTTTTAGTTTAAATTAATATAGCACGGAAACAGGCCCTTCGGCACACCGTGTCCGCACAGGCAGCCGATCCCCGCACAGTGACACAAGCCTACACACACGAGGGACAATTTACAAGCATACAAACCTAAGCCAATTCACCTACAAACCTGTACGTCTTTGGAGTACAAAGGCGGAACCCCTTCTTCAGTTTAAATCAGCATCTGCGGTCCCTACACATTTTGGGTGCTCCTGTCGAATTGGCTCATAGGGTGGGGATGGGGGAGGGTGGGGAGGAGAAGAGGGGTTTCTCTTTTCTTATCAAGATGTAAGAAAACCCTCAAAGCCATGATCAGGCTGTTTTCTCTGTGAACTTCTGCTTTGATTAAAATATTCTGTTGCATTATTGTTCGCCAGTTCGGACAGCAGGCTTGTGATGGCTGGAGCCATTGATCAGGGGGTTTGATCCCTTTGGTCCTGCATCTCACCATCTCCCCCCCCTGCCGTTGACGTCCTGGATCTGAATACAAATCACTGTTGTTCGAAGATCAGCGGTGGGGGGAGGAGGCTAAGTCACCGCACCTCTCTCTCCACGCACAGCTTCCGCGACGTGAATATAGATGGCTGCCCCCCTATGGGAAATGCGATGAGTCAGCATTGCGAATGAAGACAACCGCCAATGAAGATGTCAAAGCAGCTCATGCAGCAAGATGGCAGCATCTAAACAGGCAGGGGATGCAGGTGTAGAGTGCATGTGGTGTGTGTGTGTATGTGTGAGCATCTCTATGTGTGTGTGTATGTGTGTGAGTGTATGAGTGTGTGTATGTGTGAGCGTCTGTATGTGTCTGTGTTGTATGTGGGTGTATGAGTGTGTGTGTTTATGTGTAAATGTGTGAGCGTCTGTATGTGTCTGTGTGTGATTGTATGAGTGTGTGTGTGTGTGTGTTTGTGAGTATATGTGTGAGCATCTGTGTGTGTGTGTGTGTGTTTGTGAGTATATGTGTGTGAATCTGTATGTCTGTAATTGTATGAGTGTGTGTGCGCGTGTGTATATGTGTGACCATCTGTATGTGTCTGTGTGTGAGTGTGTGAGTGTGTGTGTGTTTGTGAGTATATGTGTGAGCATCTGTGTGTGTGTGTGTGTGTGTGTTTGTGAGTATATGTGTGTGAATCTGTATGTGTCTGTAAGTGTATGAGTGTGTGTGTATATGTGTGACCATCTGTATGTGTCTGTGTGTGAGTGTATGAGCGTGTGTGTGAGTGTGTGAGTATATGTGTGAGCATCCGTGTGTGAGTGTATGAGCGTGTGCATGTGAGTGTGTGTGTATGAGTATAATCCTTCACATTAACACTAAGTTACACACACTAGCAACAATTTACATTCATACCAAGCCAATTAACCTGCCATCCTGTACGTCTTTGGAGTGTGGGAGGAAACCGAAGATCTCGGAGAAAACCCATGTAGTCACGGGGAGCCCGTATAAACTCCGTCCAGACAGCACCCGTAATCAGGATCGAACCCGGGTCTCCGGCGCTGGAAACGCTGCAAGGCAGCGACTCTACTGCTGCGCCACCGTGCCACTGCTATGAGGGAGGGGGGGGGGAGGGGCAAGGTGGACCTGGCATAACTATGTCAATGCCCTTTACATGTCGACTATTGCATACCTTGGGTACACAAGCAAAGAATTTCAACGTGACTTGTCACGTGACAATAAAGTATTCAATTTAATTCCATAGTTTCGAACTGTATCCTTCATTTGAATGCCTCTTAATTATAGTAATTGGAAAATTATTCACCGCCTCCTCTGACAGTGCATCCTGGTCTCAACGACACTGTGTAAATACTCACCCATCAGATCCCCTTTAAAACTCTCACCTCTCTCCTTAAATCTGTGCCTTCTTTAGTCAGAAGGTGGTGAACCTGTGAAATTCATTGCCACTGCTGGCTGTGGAGGCCAGGTCATTGGGTATTTTTAGGGCAGTGATAGATATATTATTGATTTGTTTGGGTGTCTGGGGTTATGGGGAGAAGGCAGGAGAATGGGGTTGAGAGGGAGAGATAGATCAGCCATGATTGAGTGGCGGAGTCAATTCGATGGGCCGAATGGCCTAATTCTACTCCTATGACTTATGAATTCATGAACTTATGTCCTCTGTTTTTAATAGCCCTGCCATGGGAAAAGCAATTTTGATTATCTACCTTATGCTACTCAAAATGTTATTGTCTTCCATCAGGTCACCTCTCAACCTCCTCTCCACGGTAAACAAGCCCAATTAATTTAAGATAGACACAAAATGCTGGAGTAACTCAGCGGGACTCTTAAAAATAGCTGCCTTGCAGCGCTTACAGCGCCAGAGACCCGGGTTCGATCCCGACTACAGGTGCTGTCTGAGAGAGTGAGATTTAGCTCTTAGGGCTAATGGAATCAAGGGATATGGGGAGAAAGCAGGAACGGGGTATTGAACTCATATGATCAGCCATGATCATATTGAATGGTGGTGCTGGCTCGAAGGGCCGAATGGCCTACTCCTGCACCTATTGTCTATTGTCTATTGTCTATTGACAGGCAGCATCTCTGGATTGAAGGAATGGGTGATGTTTCAGGCCGAGGCCCTTCTTCAGACTGAGAGTCAGGAGAAAGGGAGACACAGAGATAAGGAAGGGTAAGGTGTGAAAACGAGACATCAAAAGAGATGCAGATCAAGGGAGATGTAGAATAGATCATTGTTAGCTAAAATAAGGCGACAACGAAGCAAACAGAGATAAAATGTGATCAGGGTGACAGTAAGACTGGTGGAAGAACTGGGAAGGGGAAGGGGTGGAGAGAGAGGGAAATCAAGGATTACCAAGTTAGAGAAGTTAATATTCCTACCACAGGGGTGTAAGCTGCCCAAGCGAAATATGAGGTGCTGTTCCTCCAATTTGTGCTGGACCTCACTTTGACAGTGGAGGAGGCCCAGGACAGAAAGGTCAGTGTGGGAATGGGAGGGGGAGTTAAAGTGTTTCGCAACCGGGAGATCATATAGGTCTAGGCAGACTGAGTGGAGATGTTCAGCCATTTAATTTAATCTCTCTCCAACTCAAGTCCTCTAATTGAGGCACCATTCTGGTGAATATCTTCTGCTGTCTCTTCTTGCCTAAGGATTGGGAGTGGGGTTAATGAAGTTATTCAGGCTGGTTTCTTCAGAAAAGTTGCAGCGAATTCCAGGAATTCAGCTCTTGGGCCCATGGAGGATAATTACACACAAATTATGCTCATAAATTCACCGTCAGTTGCTTACAGTAGTGCTTTCATGGGGGTGGATTTATTAGAAGATAAGCTCTCCTGCACAGCGGGCTTGGATGATCTGAGACTATTGTCTGAAGGTACGGGGGAGCAGATTCAATCAGAGCCTTTACAAAAGAATTGGTTATATAATTAAGGGGAAAGAATTAGCATCACACTGGCAAAATAGCCAGTAAATGGGACTCGCTCAGCAAAAAAAACCACCATTTTTTTTTTGCTGCTCTGACCAATAATCTGATTTCCTGTTGTTCATATTGGGACACAAAGTGCTGGAGTAACTCAACGGGTCAGGCAGCTTCTCTGGAGAACACGGATGGATATTTCGGGTTGGGACCATTCTTCTGGGGATGGTCAGCCATGATCACATTGAATGGCGGTGCTGGCTCGAAGGGCCAAATGGCCTGCTCCTGCACCTATTGTCTATTGTCTATTCAGAGTCAATGTACTCCAGAGATGTGTCGGAAGGAACTGCAGATGCTGGTTTACGCCGAAGATAGACACAGTGATGCTGCCTGATCCGCTGAGTCACTCCAGCACTTTGTGTCCTTTTGTGCATTAACCAGCATCTGCAGTTCCTTGTTTCTACATCAGAGCAGATCTGTGTGGAGTTTCTAAGGGACTCCCGGAAATGGATCACAGTCAAAAGCTGGAGGCTATTCGGTTCCTTAAGCTTGCTCTGTCTTCAGTTGGAGCCTGATCTGAGCTACATCCCAACTGTGTCCATCCATGTTTACTCTACAACCACTACACATCTACATGATGGTTGCGCCTTACAGAGCTTGCAGTGCCGATGACCCAGGTTCGATCCCGACTATGGGTGCTGTCTGCACGGAGTTTGTATGTTCTCCCCGTGACCTGTGTGGGTTTTCTTTGGTTTCCTCCCACACTCACAAGACATACAGGTGTGTAGGTTAATTGGCTTGCCATCAATGTAAATTGTCCCCAGTGTGTCCCAAGTAGGAGGGTGTTAGTGTGCGGGGGTCGCTGGTCGGTGCAGACTCGGTGGGCTGAAGGGCCTGTTTCCGCGCTGTATCACTCTATGACACCCACCATCCATGGCCTTGGGCCATGGGTTGTGGGGCTGGGTCGGGCTCCTGATCTCGGTCGAGTCACAGGCCAAGGGAGGTCACAGCCAGCTTAAATAAAGACCGGCGCACAGGAAAGAGGGGGTGCACTTCTCAAGTCTTCTTGATCTTGAAGGAAAGACATTAAAACCCCAGTGAGGACACAGAATGCCTCGCTGCGCAGGGACGCATTATTCTGCGCAGATTTACAAAATACTGCAGAAATGTCTCTCCGCACCTGGTCATCCCCCATTATCAAGGCTGAAGCAGCGTGACAGCAGTGACTGGATTATTTGCTCAATGTGAACTGAAATTATTGCAGCGCTGCAGACCATTTATCTTTCCAGGGCGTCTAATTTAATTGGACATATTCCAAAAATGCTTTCAGTGCATTTGACTTACTGTCTAACTACAGAATCCAATCAGTCTCTGTAATGCCCTTGTGAGGTTTGCTGCAGATCAATGTAAAATAATGATTTGGAGACAATCTCTTTATTAATCTGAGTTTTTTTAGAATATTTCTTCCCTAAATGTTTCTTTCTGATGTCTCTCTTCGCCAGCACCTTTCCAGAGTTTTTATCTTTCATTTGTACTCTTATCTCTTATCTGTTCAACCAATACTCTTGGCCGGCTGGCATCTCCTGGTGCCCTTGAGAAGGCCTGTCTTCTTCTGGACAGATAGGACGGCACGGTGGCGCAGTGGTGGAGTTGCTGCCTCACAGCGCCAGAGATCCGGGTTTGATTCTGACTGCGGGTGCTGTCTGTACGGAGTTTGCACGTTCTCCCTGTGACCGTGTGGGTTTTCTCCGAGTGCTCTGGTTTCCTCCCACATTCCAAAGACGTAAAGGATTGTAGGTTAATTGGCTTCTGCAAATTGGCCCAAGCCTAGTGTGAATTGGTGGTTGTGGTTGGCATGGACTTAATGGGCCGAAGGGCATGTTTCAACGCTGTATCTCAAAATAAAAGATACTGCTCTCACAATACCTGGACTTTGATTCAGCAAAGGGAAAGGAACTAGCTTTTGTGTCCATGTCTGCTTGGTGGTGGGATGAAATCTTCAATTCCAAATTTCCAATAATGAACAGATAATGCTCAGAATATTAGGTCATAAGGTCATAAGGAATAGGAGTAGAATTAGGTCATTCGGCCCATCAAGTCTACTGTGCCATTCAATCATGGCTGATCTATCTCTCCCTCCTAACCCCATTCTCCTGCCTTCTCCCCATAACCCTGTTAGGAATGCATTAGCCTGAGCCTCTATTTTCCCTAGAACAACCCTCGGCACCTCTGATCAAGTATGGATCACATGTCCTAATGCCTCACTGTTGCTCTGACCTTAAAGCATCTATATATATATATATATATATATATATATATATATATATATATATATATATATATATATATATATACAAATGGGATTGATGATACTGCAGCAAAAGCTGTTTCATGTTTCAAATCAAATTAGTGTGTTTAGGATCACCCTGGGTTTTAGGATATCTGTAGAATCTCACAGAGCTAATGAAAATATTGTCTGCGGTCAGTACCATGCATGGGCAAAACAAACTAGGCACAAGAGACTGCTGATGATTAAATCTGTGGCAATAAAAGGAGGGCAGCTGAAGAAACTCAGCGGGTCAGACAACATCTGCGGAGGGCAGCACGACAGTAGAGTTGCTGCCTTACAGTGCCAGAGACCCAGGTTCGATCCTGACTAAGGGTGATTGTTTGTATAGAGTTTGTATGTTCTCTGGGTGACCTGCGTGGGTTTTCTCCGGAACCTCCACTTTCCTCCCACACTCCAAAGACATACAGGGTTGTAGGTTAATTGGCTTCGGTAAAATTGTAAATTGTCCTTAGTGTGTGTAGGATAGTGTCAATGCGCAGGGAACGCTGGTCAGCGTGGACTCGTTTGGCCAAAGGGCCTGTTTCCCCGCTATATCTCTAAACTAAACTAAACAAAATTGAGCAGTCGACGTTTCAGGTCGAGACCCTTCATCCAGACTGAAAGAGCAGAGGAGAAATAGCCAGTTTCAAGAGATGGGAGGCTTGGGGGGGGGGTTGGACAAGAGGCAGCAAATGATGGGTGGATACAGGTGAGGGGGGGCTGTTTGACAGATAGCAATCAGGTGGGGGAGGGAAGGGTGCAGATAGTAGCAGAGGATTGGGAGGGGATGAGCGGAGAACAAACGGCTGCAGATGCTGTAGTCTGATGGGGAAGGATAGGGAAGAGTGGAACTGAATGAGGGGCGGCAGCAGAGGAGGAGTACGGGGGGAAGGGAAGGGATAGGTGAGTATTGGAGGGGCGTGGATCTAGTGCGAGGAGTGCACAGGGGAAGGGAGAGAGGAGAGAGGACTGTGGGGAGGGGTATGGTGAGAATGATTAGGAAGGAACTGCAGATGCTGGTTTATACCGAAGATAGACACAAAATGCTGGAGTAGAAGTGTGGCAGTAACTTTTATATGCATAGGATGGTGGGTGTATGGAACGAGCTGCCAGTGGAGGTAGTTGAGGCAGGGCCTATCCCAACGTTTAAGAAACAGTTAGACAGGTACATGGATAGAACAGGTTTGGAGGGATACGGGCAATTGCAGGCAGGTGGGACTACTGTTGATGGGACATGTTGGTCGGTGTGGGCAAGTTGGGCCTGTTTCCATGCTGTATCACTGTATGACGCTATGACTTCCTCTGGTTTCCTCTCACATCCCATAGAAGAGCAGATTAGTAGATGAATTGGACGCTCCAAATTGCCCTTGGACCAAGTGGCTGGAAGAATGATTTGGAATGTAGAAGGAATGGGTTACCTGGAAAATTTGTGAGGAAATGACGTGGTTTTAAGAGCTGGCGTGGACCCAATGGGCCGAAGGTCCTAAACTGTTTGTAAATAGTGAAAGGACATCACCAGGAGTGAATGTTTATTCCAGGGATCCAGGACAAGCTTGAAGACTTTGCAGAGGTTCCTGGAAAATGTTTCCTATTAACTGGGTCCTGGAAGCAAAGTCACTGTTCGCAGAAGATTGGCCTAGAATATTGGTCAACGCAGCAGGAGAGTTGATTCCTTACGGCGCCAGAGACCCAGGTTCGATCCTGACTACGGGGGCTGTCTGTATGGAGTTTGTATGTTCTCCCTGTGACCGCATGGATTTTCTCCGGCTGCTCCTGTTTCCCCCCACATTCCAAAGACGTGCGGGTTTTTAGATTTAACGGGTTCTGTAAATTGTCCCCGGACCGTAGGATAGAAATAGTGTACGGGGGTGATCGATGGGCTGCACGGACTCGGTTGGCTGAAGGGCCAGTTTCCACGCTGTATCTCTCAACTTAACTGAACAGAAATAACCTAAACTAAACTAAACTAAGGTTGCAACTATTTGTGGGGAAATTCTCAAGAATTATTTATAACGGATCGGGAGAGCTTGCGACCACTAACGGGTGCCAGGGGTTTATGTGGAGAAGGCAGGAGAATGGGACTAGGATGGAGATATTCGATCAGCCATGATCGAATGGCCGAGTAGACTTGATGGGCCAAATGGCCTAATTCTGGTCCTATCACTTATGACCTTATAACAGAGGGATCCCAGAATTGCTTCACAGTTTGCAAGGGGTCATGAGAACGTCGCTAGTTACAGTGGACCACAAAATGGATTGCTACTTGCAAGCATTGCCCAAGATGTGTAACCATATGCAGGGGGGTCTGCAAGTGTCACCTCTTCCCGGTTAATCCCTGGAAGGCATCACTAATTGCAAGAGTCATGGAGGGGGTGACTATTGTCTCTAAATAGACTGCAGCAGCATTGGGTATTGGAAAAATACAAGCATGGAAAACAGTGGGGAGATATAGATACATAGAAAATAGGTGCAGGAGTAGGCCATTCGGCCCTTCGAGCCAACACCACCATTCAATGTGTTCATGGCTGAGCATCCACAATCAGTACCCCGTTCCTGCCTTCTCCCCATATCCCTTGAAACCTTAGTGCTCCATCTAACTCTCTTTTGAATGCATCCAGTGAGTCGCCCTCCACTGCCGTCTGAGGCAGAAAATTCCACAAATTCACAACTCCCTGGGTGAAAAGGTTTTTCCTCATCTCAGTTCTAAATGGCTTACCCCTTATTCTTAAACTGTGGCCCCTGGTTCTGGACTCCCACAACATCAGGAACATGTTTCCTGCATCTAGCGTGTCCAATCCCTTAATAATTTCATATGTTTCTATGAGATTTCCTCTCATCCTTCTAAATTCCAGTGCATACAAGCCCAGTCGTTCCATCCTTTCATCATATGACAGTCCTGCCATCCCAGGAATTAACCTCATGAAGCTACGCTGCACTCCCTCAATAGCAAGAATATCATTCCACAAATTAGGAGACCAAAACTGCACATAATACTCCAGGTGTGGTCTCACCAGGGCCCTGTACAACTGTAAAAGGGCCTCTTTGCTCCTATACTCAAATCCTCTCATTATGAAGGCCAACATGCCACAAGCTTTCTTCACTGCCCGCTGTACCTGCATGCTTTATTTCAGTGGCTGATTGTTACGACTCCCGAATGCAGGTACTTCAGAGCCGCGTAACATAGTTCAAAAACCAGGTTTAAGTTCAAAAATAGTTTTAATTATTCAATGGAACACAAAACCCAAACCTGATTCAAACAACCCAGTCAGGGATATGGATGGACTGACAAACAATTTAACAGTGCTCCAGCCAGCCACGTGATGGACCGTCGAACCAGAGACTCTAAAACCTGCCTAAAGAGATATAACCCTGAAACAAAATACACGAAAACACTAAGGTCAGCCCTTATCCGTCCCAATTCAATATTTGATAATAAGTAATGGTGAAAGTACACAAAGTTCTATGCCATGTGGCCAGGCCTTCCGCAGCTCACTCCAGCAGTCAGCTCACAAGTCAGGGTCGACAAAGAAGAGAGAGAATTCTGGGAGGTTCTGGTATTTATGCTTCAGATGAGTCACCCGTCACCTGACGCAGCTTGGCCAATCGGGTACAGGAGCCTTTTAACCCTTTGATTCCAGACTCACATCCACAAGGCCTGCACTCGGGAGAGAAACAGAGAAAGGTAAGTACATAGCATTCACCAGGGGGGGAAGTGCCTAACACCCCCACCCAAAGATACTGAATAGGTTTCGGAAGAAGAGAGAAAAAGCACCACCAAATCCCAGAAACTATTCAGGAGCTAAACTCTACTGGCGCGACAAGGCGTCAGCCAAGACATTATCCTTGCCACGGATATGCCTGACCTCCAGGTTGTAATAATAATAATAATTCATTTTATTTGCTGGCGCCTTTCTAACACCCAAGGACACCTTACAAGGCATAAAATCACAAAAATACAAAACACATAATCGGAGTAAATTTAATATAAAAACACCACAGTACACAAATCAAGGACAGAATTCAATTACAAAAGCACAAAAAGAAAATAAGAAACACAATTTGAGGAGAGAGCAGCGGCAGCCAAACCGCGCCAGCATCCACTCTCCCCTCTGACCGCCATCTTGAACAAAGACCAACAGACACAGCACACAAAAATCATCCCCCCACAATGACCACCACTGTGGGGGAAGGCACAAGTCCAGTCCCCAACCCCAGTTCACCCAAAAGTCAGGTCCAATGAGGCCTCCGCTATTGCCTCTACGGAGGCCCGATGTTCCTGGCCGTCGGGAGAGTCCTCGCAGCGGCTGGAATGGCTGGTTTACCAGCGGAGGCGATGGCACCTGACGCCGACAGTGCCGCGCCGATTTGGAGCCACGAGGCTCCCGATGTTAAAGTCGCGCCGCCGCCCGCGGCTGGTCGCTCCGCAGTCCCGCAGCCTGGAGGTGTTGATTTCGGCGGTCACCGCATACCGGAGCTCCAGCGTGTCGATCCAGCGCGGCGACCCAGGCAAGGCATCGCCCGCTATGCTCTGCGATGGCGCTCCAGCGCTGTGCCGCCACCGAAGCTGAAGGTGCTGGGCGGTCCCCGCCAGGAAAACGCCGCTCCATGCCCGCTGGTAGGCCACGAGGACGGGTCGACGGGGCAGCCTGGAGAAAAAGCTGCCTTACCGACCAGGTAGGGACCCAGAAATAGTTTCCCCCTTACCCCCCCACATTAAAAGTCAAAATTATCCAAACAAACAAAGAAATAAAAAAGCTAAAAACTAAAAGAAAAGTGAATTTAACGGACGGCTGCTGTTTAGCCGCCGTTCCTCCAAGATGGCTCCTCCTACTTGTAGTCTTGGAGCTGCAAACTCCAGCTCATTAACCGCCGGTTCTTATTCTTCATACTATGCAAAAATACCAACGGATTATGATCCGTGAGTACGATGACAGGGACATTCGAGGAGCCAACATAAACCTCGAAAGGATTCAGAGACATCAACATAGCAAGGGCTTCTTTCTCAATGGTGGAGTACCACTTCTGATGCCGATTAAACTTCTTAGAGAAGTACGAAACTGGATGCTCCACCCCATCTGAATCATCCTGTAGAAGAACTCCCCCAACCCCACGATCACTAGCATCCACTGCCAGCTTAAATGGACGCTCAAAATCAGGTGCCGCAAGCACAGGTGCGCGCACCAGAAGACTTTTGTCTGATCAAAGGCTTGTTGACACTCTGCGGACCACACAAAAGCTACCTTCGGACTCAGCAAATCCGTCAAAGGGGCAGCCACCGCAGAGAAGTTTGGACAGAATCCTCTATAGTACCCAACCATACCAGATACCTACGGAGTTCAGTCCTCGAGGTTGGAGCAGGAAATGCGACAATATGCCCCACCTTTTCCTTGAGAGTGCGAACCTGACCCCGGCCCACCACCTTACCCAGATACGTTACCGTGGCCTGGCCAAACTCACACTTCCCCAGACTGATCATTAGTTTTGCCTCCGCTAGACGATGAAATACCTCCTTCAGATGACCGACGTGTTCGATCCACGACCTGGAGCACACAACCAAATCATCAAGGTATGCCTCACAGAAGGACAAACCAGACAATACAATGTTCATCAACCGTTGGAAGGTTGACGGCGCATTGCGCATCCCAAATGCCATTACTGTGTACTGAAGAAAGTTATCAGGCGTAACGAACGCAGAGATCTCCCTCGCCCGCCTAGTCAAAGGAACTTGCCAATACCCTTTTAACAAGTCCAACTTAGACACAAAAGATGCACTTCCCACACGAACCACGCAATCCTCCATTCGTGGGAGAGGATAGCAATCCGGCTTCGTTACACCATTCACTTTGCGAAAGTCCGTGCAAAACCTGTCCTCCCCATTAGCCTTCGTAGTCAGTAGGCACGGAGAACTCCACGGACTACAACTAGGTTCAGCAATGCCATGCCGCAGCATATAGTCAACCTGACTCCCTAGACGATGACGCCTGTCAGGGTTGACCCGATACGGATGCTGTTTAATTGGCGCAGCACCGGCCACGTCAATGTCATGCTGCAGCACAGACGTCTGAGAAGGCACATCCGAGAACAGTGACCCATTTGACTCCACCAAAGCAAGCAGATCACCCCGCTGACTTTCATTCAAATGAGACAACCGCAAGGGAAGCGACTCCAAAGCCTCAGAGTTACACAGCCTTCCCTGCGTCACTGCCACAGACAACCGTGCCTCATCCACATCACCAGCCGTGTCAGGGGGCAGCACCACTGCAGCCAAAACAGGCTTAGACGAAACCGAAGGACACAGCATCTCCCCATCAACCTCCACAGGCTCCTGCTCATGGTACTGCTTCATCATGTTGACATGACAGAGCTGAGTCTTACGCCTTCGATCAGGGGTACCAATAACATAATCCCTTTCACCAACCTTCTTAACCACCTGATAGGGACCGCTATACCGAGCCTGCAGACTGGAACCAGGAATAGGCAACAACACCAGGACCTTGTCACCTGGAGAAAAATTCCTACTAGAAGCCTTCCTGTCGAACCACCCCTTCATCCTAGACTGAGCAGAAGCAAGATTACCCATTGCCAGTTTGCATGCCCTCTTTAGTCTAGACCGAAAGGTACAGACGTGGTCTAAAATACTACGTTTTGTATCCTCCTGCAACCATTTCTCCTTTAGGACCCTCAACGGACCACGTACAGTATGCGCGAACACCAGGTCAGCAGGACTGAACCCTAAAGACTCCTGCACGACCTCACGCACCCCAAACATAACTAGATGAACCCCCTCATCCCAGTCTTTTTCAAACTCCAGGCAGTAAGTCCTCAACATAGATTTCAAAGTCTGGTGAAACCTCTCGAGAGCTCCCTGGCTCTCAGGGTGATACGCACTGGAGTAACAATGCTTAATATCTAACAACTTCATTACCTGACCAAAAACCTTCGACATGAAGTTGGAACCTTGGTCACTCTGCACCACCTTGAGCAAACCGAACAACGAAAAAAACGTAGTGAGAGACTTCACAATGGTAGGGGCTGTAATTCTACGCAAAGGGACCACCTCCGGAAAGCGGGTAGACGCACACATAATTGTCAATAAAAACCTGTTGCCCACCCTTGTCCGAGGTAGAGGACCCACACAATCAACTAGATTCCTGGGATGTCAGGACTGTCTTACGAAGAAAGACTGGATAGACTTGGTTTATACTCTCTAGAATTTAGGAGATTGAGAGGGGATCTTATAGAAACTTACAAAATTCTTAAGGGGTTGGACAGGCTAGATGCAGGAAGATTGCTCCCGATGTTGGGGAAGTCCAGGACAAGGGGTCACAGCTTAAGGATAAGGGGGAAATCCTTTAAAACCGAGATGAGAAGAACATTTTTCACACAGAGAGTGGTGAATCTCTGGAACTCTCTGCCACAGAGGGTAGTCGAGGCCAGTTCATTGGCTATATTTAAGAGGGAGTTAGATGTGGCCCTTGTGGCTAAAGGGATCAGAGGGTATGGAGAGAAGGCAGGTATGGGATACTGAGTTGGATGATCAGCCATGATCATATTGAATGGCGGTGCAGGCTCGAAGGGCTGAATGGCCTACTCCTGCACCTAATTTCTATGTTTCTATGTTTCTAATCCGCTCCAACGGCTCACCGACCACAGGGATTGGATATAAAGGCGCCGGAACAATCGATTGGTTCGGCTTTCCTGCCACCTGGCAAATGTGACAACACCTGCACTGCTGTTTCACGTCCTTTTTCAACCCTGGCCAAAAAAAATTCCGTAAGATACGGTCATACGTCTTATTGACCCCCAAATGTCCACCCAGAGGACCTTCATGAGCCAAACCGAGTATCTCGTCCCTATACCGACGAGGTATCACAATCTGATCAACCACGCTCCAATCATCATGCCCAGATATATCCAAGGGAGACCACTTTCGCATCAGTAAGCCCTCCCTTAGAAAATACCCCTTTGCTGTGGAATCCATATCCCCTCAGGCACCATGCAGTCGAACAGATCAGATAAAGCTGGATCACTCTTTTGCTCCTCAACCAGCCGGTCACGTGACAGCGACACCGGCCCATTTCCAGACACTCTCCCATCTTGAGATGTAGAAACACCCTTCACAACACAGGATCCCTCATCCTGATCCCCAAAAATGCTCTCACTCAGGTCCACTACATCCCCAAACTTCGCCTGGCTCTTAGCCATAGCCCTCGTGACAGCACTAGCTGCGAAGACCCTCGGATGCTGCATAGCCAATCTATCAGGACTCTGCACCATCGGACAGCCGTCACCTCAGGAGTAACCAAAACTCCATCTCCTGCCAAGTCATTCCCCAAAATTACAGAAACTCCCCCAACGGGAAAACACGGCCGTAACCCAACAGTTACCCGGCCTGAAACCAACTCGGACTCGAGACTCACGGTAAGCAAAGGCACTACCATGCCCTCCATCCCGAATCCTACCACAGGGACACTTGACCCAACCGATGATTCCCCAGAAAACGGCAGTACACTCTCCAATATAAAGGACTGAGTAGCACCAGTATCACGCAAGATGGATACTGGAACTCTATCACCCCCATCCTCCAGAGAAACAAAACCATTCATGATGAACGCAGAATAATTCCTACACTCCTCAGACTCAGGCACCTCAGGTACCACAGGTGCCCTCTGTGTACCCACCAAAGCCACAGGCTTTGCATTTTTCTGCTTCAGAACGGGACACGCCTTTAACATGTGCCCTCTCCCTCTACAATAGTAGCACACAGGACCTTCGTTAGTCCTCAAATTTCCGTCAACCTTATCAGCTCGGAACTCCCCCTGTATCAACGTGCTGCCACTTGCAGGCACAGAAACACCTTTGACACTGCCACCGGCGACACCACCACGATCAACCGGCCGTGCACCAAAACTATAGGAGCGCCCAACAAAATCAGTTTTATGAGTCAATACATACTCATATGCCAACACCGCGGCCTTAGACACCTCATTCACCTTCTGCTCATTAAGGTAACGGCTCTGTCTTACGTGTTTGCGTTCAGCGGCGGTGAAGCGCGGCTTCGCCTGTAGAGGGGACCGCACGGCAACGGCGAGAGCGCCGAGCCTATGCCACGGGAGCGCCGCACGGAAGCTGAGCGGGGGCCGAGTGATTCAAATACGGCGGGTCCCACGTGCTTGCGGTAGTTAAAACAAAGGGCGGGCCGACTGCGATGACGTCATTTTTGATCTGCGGGGCTGTGGCGGCGGCCGTCCTGATCGCGGCGCTGTTGCGGCGGCCGTGCCGCACACGTGCCTCACTGGCGGAGGCTGTGGCGGCGGCTGTGGCGGCGGTCGTGCCTCACTGGCGGAGGCTGTGGCGATGCAAGTTCGACGCACGGCGCTCGTGCCTCACTGGCGGCGGCTGTGGCGGCGGCCGTGCTGCACTCGTCCCTTGCTGGCGGAGGCTGTGCGGTAGGAAAAGCTTTTTGAGCAGTGTTGGTTTTATTTTACCACCGTGCGGTGTTGGGAACAACGCGGCACGGCCCCGGAATTGTGCGTTCTCACGAATGCGCGGTCTATGGCGGCCCAGGAGTGGTAGATTCTTCCTGTTTCGCCGCCAATGACCGCAGACTCGTGAGACAGGCCTTTAAGCAGTAACCCTCTCAGGGAGACAGTTCTTAAAGTCTTCCATAATCATCAAGGCCCGCAGTTGCCCATCATCCTTCACTCCTTGAGAAGCGCACCACCTGTCAAAAAGTGCCTCCTTCCCCTAGCAAACTCCACATAAGTCTGACTGTCAAACTTCCTAAAGCGCCGGTATTTCTGCCGGTACGCCTCTGGAACTAATTCATAAGCCTTAATACTGTAGACTTCACACACTCATAGTCCAGACTGCTTTGAACAGACAAAGACGAGTACACCTCCCGTGCTTTACCCACAAGGACACACTGCAATAGCAAGGTCCACACGTCCCTAGGCCACTTCAGTGATATAGCCACACACTCAAACAAAGTGAAATATTTATCAACATCTTTTTCATTGAACGGTGGAACCAAACGAATATTTCTGCTCACATCAAACTCATGCTCTCTAGAAGAGAACCGGGAAATATCTAATTCTTTCTCCCGCAGCAGAAATTCAGCCCTCTTGGTTTCCTCCTCAAGCCGTTTCATTTCAAGAACATGAGCATGCATGAGCTCATCCTTTTTTAAGGCCATTCTCTGTGACTCAAGCTCCATCTCCTTCAGTTTAATGATGACCTCCATGTTCTGAACTGGCTGTATAGATTTATGACTGTCAGGACTACTAGGCAACACCTCTTGGTCAACCAAAGCTGTCCATAACAACGTCTTAATTGACTGTTTGTTTGCCTTTTTATGAATAGAAACGCCATATTTATCTGCAAGCAACACTAAATTTTCCTTAGTACATTGATGAAACATCTCTAGGCTAGGAGTCTCAACAAACTCTTCCACCTTAAAATCCATTTTTCCTGCTCACAAATGCTACCAAAATAGCCAAAACAACAGGTTACTAGAACCACAAAGCAGAAAAAAATGATTACTCAGACTACCACTGCCACAAGAAGCCTATCAAAGTACACAAAGTGTCTAGGGTTCTCAAAACTTAGGACGAGCCTCCATTTTGTTACGACTCCCGAACTTCAGAGCCGCGTAACATAGTTCAAAAACCAGGTTTAAGTTCAAAAATAGTTTTAATTATTCAATGGAACACAAAACCCAAACCTGATTCAAACAACCCAGTCAGGGATATGGATGGACTGACAAACAATTTAACAGTGCTCCAGCCAGCCACGTGATGGACCGTCGAACCAGAGACTCTAAAACCTGCCTAAAGAGATATAACCCTGAAACAAAATACACGAAAACACTAAGGTCAGCCCTTATCCGTCCCAATTCAATATTTGATAATAAGTAATGGTGAAAGTACACAAAGTTCTATGCCATGTGGCCAGGCCTTCCGCAGCTCACTCCAGCAGTCAGCTCACAAGTCAGGTTCGACGAAGAAGAGAGAGAATTCTGGGAGGTTCTGGTATTTATGCTTCAGATGAGTCACCCGTCACCTGACGCAGCTCGGCCAATCGGTACAGGAGCCTTTTAACCCTTTGATTCCAGACTCACATCCACAAGGCCTGCACTCGGGAGAGAAACAGAGGAAGGTAAGTACATAGCATTCACCAGGGGGGGAAGCGCCTAACACTGATGTACAAGGACATCCAGGTCTCATTGCATTTACCCTTTTCCTAATCTGACACCATTCAGATAATAATCTGCCTTCTTGTTCTTGCCACCAAAGTGGATAACCTCACATTTATCCATGTTTTTGTAGCAAGTCTAATAATATCTATTCATTGATCCAGAGTGCTGGAGAGACCAGCATTTATTATTCATTTATCTTTGCCCTTGAACAGAATGCTTTCAAGAACAAATACTGAATGTAATTGCCTTCGAATGCTTTGTCTTTCACTGGTGTCTTTCACTGGTGTGAACTCATGTATCCTGCCTTCTGGGCCTCTGGTAACGCCACAGAAGACATGGTCGCCAATGGTGATGTGAGGGGACAGGGGAGAGTCATAGAGTGATACAGCGTGGCCTGTTTTTAATAGGATCATAAAGTAGATCAGATTTTATGCTCAACTCTACATTTCCAACCGACACCGTTATCTTCCCTCCCACATTCCAAAGACATACAGGTATAAGTGTAAATTGGCCCTAGTTTGTGTAGGATAATGTTAATGTGTGCACTGTGGGCCGAAAGGCCTGTTTCTGCGCTGTATCTCGCAACTAAAGGAGATGCTTGGCAATTAGAGGGGGGGGGGGGGGGGATATCCCAACAATGTCTCAAAATGCCTCCCAGTTTATGGAATAATTTAGATGTTTCTAGACTTCTTTCTTCACTTGTGAAAAACGATTTAGAGACAGTCCCTTAATCATGACCAAATAGGGAGGGATGAGGTGTGGGGGGGGGGAGTGTGTGTGAGAGAGGGAGAGAGGGGGGGGAGGGAAGGAGCATGGGGGAGAGGGAGAGTAAGGGTGGGGGAGAGAGGGAGGGAAGGAAGGGGAGAGTGAGGGAGAAGGAAGGGGGAGAGGGAATAGAGGGAGGGGGAGATAGAGAGAGGGAAGGAGGGGGAGGGAGGGAGAGAGAGGAGGGGAGGAGGGGGGAGAGGGGGGAACACAACATTGTGATTGGAGATACACAAAGTAATGGAGTTTACTCTGCATCCTAAATCACAATGAATTCCTTCAGCAAGGACAGGATGGGATCTCACTGTCCACATACTCAATGTGAATGAATTTTAAAGATCTTTGGCCATTTCTGCTTTGACATTGTGATGTCTCTGACCACCCCAGCTAATCATTGCTCTGAATTCCCAGACGGATCTCTGATTAAATTCACCGTCTCGAACTACATGAGTAATAGACTTTAAATTAGCAACATATTGCACTGTTGTCAAGCCGAGAGAGCAGCTGACTGAAATTGTCCTTCGTGGGATGATATATGGCTCCAATTAATCCTTGCCCGGGAGAGAGATTGCAGCAAGCGATCTCCACAAGATCTCGACATGGTCTTCTGTGTAATAAACATTTCTCTGTGGATTGTCGCTGGACTTTGTGACTCAGAAGGATAGGCCGCGAGGTTTTATTTGATTGAGCTCCATGGAACTTTTTGTTCTGAATGGAAGCAAGGTCACCATTAGTACAGGAAAGATGCTGAGATGCCGGTGACACAACGGGTTTGCAAAGATAGGAACAAGGAACTGCAGATGCCGGCTTACACCAAAGATAGATTCAAAGTGCTGGAGTAACTCAGCGGGTCAGGCAGCATCTGTGGAGAAAAAGGATGGGTGACGTTTCAGGTCGGGACCCTTCTTCAGACTGAAGGTAGAGGGGGGAGAGAGAAGTAGAGGCGAGAAAAGACCAGGACAAATCAGGCCTGGCAACAGATGGCCTCAGGAAGGCACAAAATGCTAGAGTAACTTAGCAGGACAGGCAGCATCTCTGGAGAAATGGGATAGGTGACGTTTCGGGTCGAGACCCTTCTTCAGACTCCACCCGAAACGTCACCCATTCCTTCCCTCCAGTGATGGTGCCCGATCTGCTGAGTTACTCCAGCAGTTTGTGTCTATCTTTGGTGTAAACCAGCACCGGTGGTTTCTTCCTACACGACAGGTGGCCTCGGGTAGGGCGGCTCCATTGCTGGCTTGGGGAGGTGGGAATCTCAAGAGGGGAAACATTGCGGGGGAACTGCGAAACTGGTTAAATGACCGGGGGTGGAGGACTCGATGGGCCGAAGGGTCTGTTTTCCTG
>CM075991.1:4375154-4417654 GCA_038087875.1 Malacoraja senta
GGATTCCCTCTCATCCTTATACATTCCAGTGAATACAATGGGTTTGCACTGGGAGCAATGTTCAACAACCAATTAACCCACCAATCTGCACATCATTGGGATGTGGGAGGAAGCTGGAGCTACTGCAGGTGCCTACATCCACTACTGGGGAAATAAACAGTTGCAAAGGGCTTGGATTTGTACTTTCTTCCGTGACCACATGGGTTTCCTCCGAGATCTTCACTTTCCTCCCACACTCCAAAGATTTACAGGTCTGTAGGCTAATCGGTTTGGTATGTGTAGAAATTGTACCTAATGTGTGCGTAGGATAGTGTTAATGTGCGGGGATCGCTGGTCCACTGCGGACTCGGTGGGCCAAAGGGCTGGTTCGCTGAGCTAAACTGCATCCTGCACTGTAGGAGGCCATTCAGCCCATTTACAGGGCTTGGTGGAACACCAGATCCAGCCTCTACCTTTGTCCCATTCTCCAACTACAAGGCTCAACAGATGACAATTACCAAGTAGAATGAGCAGGCTGCAACTATATAAGGTTGAGCCGGTCTGTCAGTTTTAGCATGCAGTTCTGAAAGACAGTATAGCCATAAAGTGCAGACACAGAGTGATACTACATTAATCTTCAATGCTGACTGGAGAGCAGTGTGTGGGATCAGTGCTTTTACAATAAAAGTTTGGATGAACCAGGAACTGAAACCGTGATGCGTGAAAGGAAACAATTTATCTTTATACAAAAGGCTAGCAGTTCTCAACAACAACAGGCACACAAGAATATATTTTTAATTTGAAAATTATTCAGTCGTAACTAAAAAATATGTACAACAAACAGTGTGGGAAGGAACTGCTGATATGGAGGAAGGAACTGCAGATGCTGGTTTAAATCGAAGATAGACACAAATGCTAGAGTAACTCAGCGGGACAGGCAGCATCTCCGGAGAGCAGGAATGTTTTGTTTCGGGTCGAGACCCTTCTTCCGACTGATGTCCGGGGAGAGGGAGATACATAGATAAGGAAGTGTTAGGTGTGAAAATAGGACAAAGGGAATGTAGATCAAGGAAAATGTATCGATCGTTGGTAGCTGGAGAAGGTAACAACAAAACAAACAGAGATAATAAAATGTAGTCGGAGACAGTGAGACAGGTCAGAGAACTTGGAGAGGGAGGGATGGAGAGATTGGGAAAGCAGGTCTTTACGTTTGCAGTGTCTATACATTCAGTGTCAATCTCTATAATTCATATTCTTTTTTTTGATATTTCAAAATAAACTTTATTCAGAATAAAAAATATATACAAAACAAAATGCATGCAAATTCTTCATACATTTTCTGCGTCATGCATTCAATATAGCTAGTGGTCTACCCAGTAGTGTCTGCTTCTGACTTTACACACAACACCCTTGCGAAACAAATAGTCCCTTAGAGGTGATATCCCCTCCTTTGCTTGAGGAGTGACCCTTGGACACTGCCCCTCAATGTCCAGCAGCGGAAGGACCTCATTCCTTCTCTGGAATTCTCTGCCACGGAAGGCAGTGGAGGCCAATTCACTGGATGTTTTCAAGAGAGGGTTAGATATAACTCAGAGGGCTAACGGAATCAAGGGATATGGGGAGAAAGCAGAAATGGTACTGATTTTGGATGATCAGCCATGATCATACTGGTTGGCGGTGCTGTCTCGAAGGGCCGAATGGCCTACTCCTGCACCAGATTTCTATGGTTCGATGGTTGTATGTTTCCTTCTGAGCCATTTACGTTCCCTCCCTTCCCATTTCCCATTCCCATACGGACTTTTCTGCCCTCAATCTCCTTCACTGTCAGAGTGAGGACACACACGCAAACTGGAAGACCAGCAGGGGTCCCGACCCGAAACGTTGCCTATCCACGTAGTCCGGAGATGCTGCCTGGGCTGCCTTTGCCAGGTGGGACAAGTGTAGATAGCATGGGCAAGTTGGGCCGAAGAGCCTGTTCCCAACCTGTGCAACTCTATGACTGTAATTCTAATTGCACGGGCCAGAGGAGAGCATTGTTAGAAAGCCGTGTGTGGCATTAAGGGAACTGATATTGTTAGTCTCAGCAAGATCATTCTTGTGGCCTTGCTATACACGTTCATGCAGTTGTCAAAGCTGACCCCATTACCATGGGACAGCATGTCAGACCACACAAGATACATCATGTCGGTCACGTGTGGACAATAGACACAGCCTGAGGATTGTCCTTTCAAAGAGGATAGTTTCAGGGGAAATAGGATTAGTAAAATCTAGTCGTGCTGGTGGTATATAGAATCTGACTGTGGAGGAATTGATCCTCATAAAACGTTTTATTCTCAGTACCAACAGATCTAAAATTGGCCGTCCTGATGAAGGGTCAGGACCCAAAGGTCACCTATTCCTATCCAGTGATACTGCCTGACCCCCTGAGTTACTCCAGCATTGTGTGCCTATCTTCAGCGCAGTGGCACAGCAGGTGACATAGAAACATAGAAACATAGAAAATAGGTGCAGGAGTAGGCCATTCGGCCCATCAAGTCTACTCCACCATTCAATCATGCCTGATCTATCTCTCCCTCCTAATCCCATTCTCCTGCCTTCTTCCCATAACACTTGACACCTGTACTAATCAAGAATCTATCTATCTCTGCCTTAAAAATATTCATTGACGGCCTCCATAGTCTTCTGTGGCAAAGAATTCCACAGATTCACCACCCTCCGACTAAAGAAATTCCTCCTCATCTTCTTCCTAAAGGAACGTCCTTTAATTCTGAGGCTGTGACCTCTAGTCTAGGACCCTCTCACTAGTGGAAACATCCTCTCCACATCTACTCAATCCAAGCCTTTCATTATTCTTCACCCTGAAGAAGGGTTTCGGCCCGAAACGTTGCCCATTTCCTTCGCTCCATAGATGCTGCTGCACCCGCTGAGTTTCTCCAGCATTTTTGTGTACCTTTCATTATTGGATCCATTTCACTGATGTCCCCCCTTTAATCTTCTAAACTCCAGCAAGTACAGGCCCTGTGCCATCAAACGCTCATCATATGTTAACCCACTCATTTCTGGGATCATTCTTGTAAACCTCTTCGGGACCCTCTCCAGAGCCAGTACATCCTTCCTCAGATATGGTGCCCAACTTAGAGATACAGCATGGAAACAGGCCCTTCGGCCCACCGAGTCCACCCTGACCAATATACTAGTTCTATCTTATCCCACATTTGCATCCACTCGCGACACACTGTAATTTGCAGTGACCAATTCACTTACTTTATTATGCACTTTATGGGCCTTTATCTTGCTCTAAATGTTATGCCCTTTATCCTTGATCTGTGCACTGTGGACGGCTTCATTGTAATCATCTATAGTCTTTACTTTGACTGGATAGCAAGCAAAAGATTTTCAGTGTCCCTCGGTGCACGTGATGATAATAAATTAAGTTATACTAAACTAAAGTAAACTAAATTAAACTAAGCTAAACTACAAACTATTACTTCTTTAAGATGTGGGGGGAAACCGGAGCACCCAGAGGGAGATGGACACAGAAAGCTGGAGTAACTCAGTGGGTCAGGCAGCATCTCTGGAGAAAAGGAATAGGTGACATTTCGGATCGAGACTTCAACGTGCAAACTCCGCACAGACAGCAGCCGAGGTCTGGGTCGAACCGGGGTCTCCGGCGCGGTGAAGCACTGTGCTGGCATACGTTACTGCTCCCGAAGGTTTTCCAGAGTGAGGCGTGCAGCAAATGATCATCAATTGCTGTGGAAAGCAGGTTGAAGCTTTGCTGAATTAGCTTGGAGTTGCTGGGTCCTGAAGCCACTTTCATTTGGCAGGCTCACTAGAAGTGAGCGATGGCTCCACTGAGTGCTGTGCTTAGATGTCACTTTAAATTCTGCTCATCTCTCAAGGGTGGAATTCACAAGCCTCCCCGACCCACGAGAAACTGCTCACAGGCTTCCCAAAGTGCTCGAACGAGCAAAGGAAGCCTCTCGAAGAATTCGCTGTCGGAGGAACTCATTTAATGGCTGCCTCAGAAGTAGGATAGACACATAGTGCAGGAAGTAACTTAGTGGATCGGGCAGCAGCTCGGGAGGAAAAAGGATGGGTTGGAAGCCTTCTTCAGACCTGCTTCTTCCTACACATTTTGCCTGTCTCAGTGGTACCCCAGTCCTGAATCTGGATGGGCTCCTCACCAGAATGGAGTGTGTTCACTTATTAGGACCCCTCCTTCTCTCGCGACAGTCCCCTCCCGCTCCTGCAGAATACAAAGCCAATAATCCTTTTGCTATATATTTAGAGGTGAATTATATTTGATGGAATTTGAGGGTCGAAATGTTGATGGTTGTGGGATTTTGTGCAAACATGCACGTATATGTGTGCATGAGAGTGTATTTTCCTGCGTGTATGTGTGCGCGCGTATGCACGTGTGCGTATGTCTGTGTGTAAGTGTATGGATGTGCACATCGGATAGAGGACCCGCACCATGGACTGGGAGCATTTGACGCCACTGGGCCTGTACTCGCTGGAGTGTAGAAGGATGAGGGGGAACCTCATTGAAAATGTACAGAATAGTGAAAGGCTTGGATGTGGAGAGGATGTTTCCACCAGTGGGAGAGTCTAGGACTAGAGGTCACAGCTTCAGAATTAAAAGGACGTTCCTTTAGGAAGGAGATGAGGAGGAATTTCTTTAGTCGGAGGGTGGTGAATCTGTGGAATTCATTGCCACAGAAGGCTGTGGAGGCCTGTCCCACTTGGGTGTCATTTGCGCGTCACGCAGATGGCGCGCAAAGATTTTGTACATCCTAAAATCCTGGGGCGCCGCGTGCGACCGGGCGTCACTGCCTACGTCACCACGCACCATGCGCGCATCACGTGCATTATGACGCATAAATGATGTCGCATAAATGACGCGGAAATGACGCCCCAGTGGGACAGGCCCTTGACGTTGGAGCCTCGCGGGCTGCCTGTGGACTGATGAATGGGAGGCCGTGCCTCTGGCTCCACTGAAGGCTTTGTAGCCGTCCTACTCCAGGAAGCAGAGATGAGTCAGCGGTGCTTTGAGATGAGCTGTCTCTCGGAGCCCGTTCCCCTGCCGCCGAGACAAGCAAATCGCGGCAACTTGTCCCACGAAACCCGTCAAGCGTTTACTGAATGTCTCCTCGGAGACCACAGCCCTCCAACCTCAAACGACAGAGGAAAACGCTACCCAGTTAGCTGGGTTATGGGGCTCTGGGTGATAGGGAGTAACTCTTAGTTTAATTTAGCCTTTGTTTAAAGATACAGTGCGGAAAAAAGACTCTTCGGCCGACTGAGTCTGCACCGACCAGCGATCCCCGCACACTAAAGGGCCTGTCCCACTTACGCGACCACTACAGACCACTGCCGGCACACGTCGTAGGTTGAAAATTCAGCGTTGACCAGAAAGACGTTAAGACTCTTTGGAGACCTCTCAGGACCATAGGATGTATTGTCGTGAGAGGTCTCCTATGGTCGTGAGAGATCTCCAAAGAGTCGTAGCGTCTTTCTTGTCTTTCTGGTCGCTGCTGAATTTTCAACATGTTTGAAAATCTTGGCGACCTATGACGGGTGCCGGCAGTCGACCTGTAATGGTCGCGTAAGTGGGACAGCCCCTTAACGCTATCCTGCACACATTGGGGACAATGTACATTTTGTTATACCAAGCCAATTAACCTACAAATCTCTACGCCTGTGGAGTGTGGGAGGAATCTTGGAGCATCGGAGAAAACCCACACAGGTCACGGGGAGAACGTACATACTCCGTACAGACAGCACCCGTGGTCAGGATCGAACCCGGGTCCCTGGCACTGTAAGGCAGTCTCTGGGGTGGGAGATTGCAACCTTCACGTGCTCAACCCTGTTTCGACGAATGCAATCAACCTGGCGTGCACAAACAGAAGATCAAACAGAACAAGTTGTCTTACAACTTTAGGCTGAGCACGCCATACGCAAGAAGAAGAAGGCAGTCTCTCAACTGCTATGCCACCCTGGCACCCCTTATCTCTTGTAAAGCCAGAGAGGGTTCTGAAGGTCCTACCATGGTCAAACTGAGTCATATCACAAAATGCTGAAGTTCATAAGCCGTAGGAACAGAATTAGGCCATTCGGCCCATCGGGTCTACTCTACCATTCAATCATGGCCCATTCTCCTGTCTTCTCCCCGAAAACCTTTGACACCCTTACAAATCAAGACCCCATTAAACTCTGCTTTAAAAACACCCAATGACTTGGGCAAGTCTGTGGCAATGAACTCCACGGATTCACTACCCTCTGGCTAAAGAAATTCCTCCTCATCTTCATTCTAAAAGTACATCCTTTTATTCTGATATCCTGATATCCTGATCCCTCTTCTCCGCACCCACTGTTCCTGGTCTGTACACGCAAAGGAAGACAAAAGAAAAAAGGGAAGGAAGTAGGAAAAGTAGAACAGGAGGGCGGCTCAGTGGCGCAGCGGGTAGAGCTGCTGCCTCACGGCGCCAGAGACCCGGGTTCGATCCTGACCTCGGGTGCTGACTGTGTGGAGTTTGCACGTTCTCCCTGTGAACACCTGGGTTTTCTCCAGGAGATCCGGTTTCCTCAAACATCCCAAAGACATGCGGGTTTTCCATTTAATTGCTCCCTAGTGTATAAGATGCAAAAGTGGGATAACATAGAACTAGTGTGAACGCGTGTTCGATGGTCGGCATGGATTCAATGGGCTGAAGGGCCTGTTTATATAATCTTAACATAAAGAAAAGTAAAGTTAAAGAGAGGATAGAAAGATCGTAATAATGAGAGATAGGAAAATAAGTCAAAAAATTATGTTTGGGCCAATTTGCTGTTTTCACATCTACAGTATAATTAGAGATTGGTCAGCATGGACTCGATGGGCCGAACGGCCTGTTTCCATGCTTTCAACCGATCAAATAAGAAAACAGTTAAAATAAAGGAAGGGAAATGTAATGAGAGAAATTGAATGAGAAAAATAGTGAAAATGAGAGGTGGAAAGCTGAAACGAAATAATCTGCGTTTGGAGTAGGAAGGAACTGCAGATGTTGGTTTAAACCGAACATAGACACAAAAAAGTGACCCAAAACATCTTCCATTGCTTCTCTCCAGAGATGCTGCCTGTCCCGCTGTGTCTATCGCTTGTGAGTTTGGGCCAGTCTGAGTCGGTAATTAGGGAGTGGATTATGAAGCATTGCCTCCTGCGGTGTTCTTGGGCTTATTAAGTCGACCTTGCCCACAATGGTGTTTGAAGTAAAATAATGAAAGCATGTTCCTGCAGCATAGGGAGGGGATGGAGGCTGGGCAGTCGGGGTCCGTAATACTGCTGGCAGCTTCTGTGCAGAGTTGCAGACATGTGGAGTGCTGCATACATGTTCCCTCACCCCATCCGCAGTGACAAAGGGCAAATGTGCATACATCCCCCTGCGCTGGAGAGATCCCGCTCTCAGTCTGGGCTGTTATTAATCTACACTCTACAGGGCCAAGAAGCACGTCGTAACTCTTGGGAAATTGTGGCTATAAACACGTCCCAGAACAATAATTAAAATGGACAATTCTCCTCGGAGAGAAACGCAGTGAGAGGGAAATGGTGGGGGAGAGAGAGAGAGAGAGAGACAGACAGACAGAGGGACAGAAAGAGAGACAGAGAGAGGGAGGGGCAAGGGAGAGATGAGCAGAGAGAGTCAAAGGGAGTGAAGGATCCACAGACTGAGAATCAATATGTGTGCATGTGCTGTGAGAGTGAGAGAGAGAGAGAGAGCGAGAGAGAGAGAGAGAGAGAGAGAGAGAGAGAGAGAGAGAGAGAGACAAAGAGAGAGAGAGAGAGAGAGAGAGTGTGTGAGAGAAAGAGAGAGAGAGGATGAGAGAGAGAGAGAGAGAGAGAGAGAGAGAGAGAGAGAGAGAGAGAGAGAGAGAGAGAGAGAGAGAGAGAGAGAGAGAGAGACAGACAGACAGACAGACAGACAGACAGACAGACAGACAGACAGAAAGACAGAAAGACAGAAAGACACACATTCAGATAATGGGCACAAAGAGAGAAAACAAATCTACATTTGCAAATGAGAAAGGCAGTAAGATAGAGAGGGAAGAGAGGGGGAGACGGAAGTCACCCAGACATAAGAAGATGTGGGAACAAACAGGAGAGAGGTTTGGTACAGAAAACAAAACTCCACTGGGCTGTGGGCAGTGTCTCTGATATCATTCTCTGTAAAGTCACCAGGGGAGGTGGCTGTTGCTGAGGAAGGAAGACTGCGTGACCTTCTCAACAACTGCAGTGCAGGCAAGTTAATAATATCGATGCCTGCGACATCCTTGCAGCCTGTGGGAGGAGGGTGGTGAGGGGAGGCACGGCCTACAATGGCAGCATTAGTTTAGTTCAGTTTGGAGATCGGCGCGCACTTCCCGCACATTAACACGATGCTACACACAATGTACACTTCTTCTTGTGTATGGCGTGCACAGCCTAAAGTTGTAGGACAACTTGTTCTATTTGATCTTATTTGACTGCATTCGTCAACCTGGCGTGTGCAACCTGGTGGACCACGTGAAGGTTGCAATCTCCCACCCCAACAGTTTACACTTATACCAAGCCAATTCACCTACAAACCTGTACGTATTTGGGGAGCAGGGACACAAGGAGAGTGTGGGACACAAACCCACGTGGTCACGGGGAGAATGTACAAACTCCATACAGACAAGCACCCGTAGTCGGGATCGAACCCGGGTCTCCGGTGCTGCAAGCGCTGTAAGGCAGCAACTCTACCGCTGCGCCACCGTGCTGCCCTGGTGTGGCTCTGGGAATCAATATGTGACAGACCACCCACCACAGACCACCCAGACCGACCCCCACCTCCAGACAAATGTCACCACTCTGACTTGCAGACTGGAGCTTGTGTTGAGAGACTCCAGTGTGTTATCTCTCGGATTAGTCTCGCCACACACGGATCACAGGCGAGATTAAAATGTAATGCCTGTTTCCAAATAACCTTGAAGCCTGCAGCTGCCTGTGTGGACAAGGTTAACCTGCAGTAGTCGGGGAGTGGGATCCCAGCATTTAGATCCAATGATGATGGGCCCTGATCCGAAACATCGCCTATCCATTCCCCGCGCACACAGTTTAGTTCGGTTTTGTTTAGAGATATGGCGTTGAAACAGGTCCTTTGGCCCCTCGAGTCCGCGCCTTGCACTAGGTCTATCTTGCACACGAGGGAGAATTTTACAGCAGCCATTTAACCCATAAACTTACACGTCTTTGGAATGTGGTGGGAAACCGGAGCTCCCGGAGGAAACCCACGCGGTCACGGGGAGAACGTGCAACTAAACGCAGACAGCACCCGAGGTCGGGATTGAACCTGGGTCTCTGGCTCTGTGAGGCAGCAGCTCTATTGAGTGCACAATGCAGTCACTTTTGTTAGAGCATCTTTACTCGGAGGGTAGTTAATCTGCGGTACTCATCGCCACAGAGGGCTGTGGAGGCAATCAGTGGATATTTTTAAGGCAGAGATAGACAAATTCTTGGTTAGTGTTTAAGAAGGAACTGCAGATGCTAGAAAATCGAAGGTAGACAAAATTGCTGGAGAAACGCAGCGGGTGCAGCAGCATCTATGGAGCGAAGGAAATAGGCAACGTTTCGGGCCGAAACCCTTCTTCAGACTGCTGTTAAACCAGACCGCGCCTATTTCTTTCGCTCCATAGATGCTGCCGCACCCGCTGAGTTTCTCCAGCAATTTTGTCTACCTTAAATTCTTGGTTAGAACAGGTGTCAAGGGTTATGGGGAGAAGGCAGGATAATGAGATTAGGAGGCAGAGATCAGCCATGATTGAATGGTGTAGACCCCATGGGCCGAATGGCCTCACTCTACTCCTAGAACTTGTGAACTTGTCACCTCACTACACTCGACCCTGCTGCAAATTTCCTAAGGGTTGTGCCTTC
The DNA here is from genome assembly GCA_038087875.1 of Malacoraja senta. Taxonomy (NCBI): domain Eukaryota; kingdom Metazoa; phylum Chordata; class Chondrichthyes; order Rajiformes; family Rajidae; genus Malacoraja; species Malacoraja senta. The sequence goes on from CM075991.1 coordinate 4,385,065, forward strand.
CCTCGTTTCCTTGCTCATTAGTCACAGGAGTCCGATTTCACCAGGCAAGAGGATGCTTGTACGTTTAGTGTTGTTCGTTGGAGATGGGAGAAGGGAGTGGGTGTGGCCCGCACCCAATGTCTGCAGCACTTGCTCAGCAGAACCAAGGGCCCCAACTGTGGACCCTGCCAGACCACACTATCATTAATCTTCTTCAGCTGCCTTTAAGATGAGGATGGTCACTTCATCAGCAAACCACAGAAACATAGAAAAATAGGTGCAAGAGTAGACCATTCGGCCCTTCGAGCCAGCACCGCCTTTCAATATGAACATGGCTGATCATCTAAAATCTGTACTTAAGGCCTCGTTCCTGCTTTTTTCACCATATCCCTTGATTCCTTTAGACCTAAGAGCTAAATCTAACCCTCTCTTGAAAACACAAAGACCATATGCTGAAGTGACGACACAACGCTTTTACACTGTGGACGAAAGTCTCAGCAAATACCTTTCAGTCATAGAAGAGGCCATTCGGCCCCTCAAGTCTCTGGGAATCCTTCAAAGCATTTATAAGAGGAGTCATTATTTCATTTCAAGCTTATCAAAATAAAAAGAATAAGAATGAACAAAGACACTTAGAAGATCAAATAAAACAGTTAGATATAGATAATGCTAAAGACCCAACTATGGATAAACATAATAAAATACTACTACTGAAATTTCAGTTAAATAAATTACTGTCAGAGAAAGTTATAACATTATTTCAAATCACAAAACAAGAACACTTCGAATTCGGGGACAAACCCCACAAACTTCTAGCACGACAACTTAAAAAACGGGAAAAAGAGAATGCAATATTAAAGATTAAATCAGATAGAGGGGAAGTATTAACACTACCCAAGGATATTAATAAAAGATTTGCTCAATTTTACCAGAATCTATACACATCTAAAACGTCAATAGACAATAATAAAATCTCAGAATTTTTAGATAATTGTAATCTACCACAATTAGAACGCAGGGAACAAGAGGAACTGGGAGCACAAATTACTTCTAAGGAGATAGAAGACACAATAAAAACACTAAAAAATGGAAAAACACCAGGACCAGACGGATTCAGTAATGAATTTTATAAATCTTTTTATGATATAGTTACTCCACGATTACAAAAAATGTATACATATGCTTATAAAGAGCAAAACCTACCTGAAACACTAGCGGAATCAACGATCATATTAATACTTAAAAAAGATAAAAATATAGAAGAACCAGGATCATATAGAGCTATTGCTTTGTTAAATACGGATCAGAAAATAATAGCAAAAACATTAGCCAATAGATTAAGCAAGTATGTTAGTAGACTAATACATGAGGATCAAACAGGATTTATACCTAAGAGACACTCATTTAATAATTTGAGACGTTTGCTTAACATAATGCATTCACATAAATCTTATGACCAAGAGTTAGCTATCATCTCACTGGACGCAGAAAAAGCGTTTGATCAAGTAGAATGGGACTATATGATCAAAGTATTGCAAAAATTCCAATTGGGAGAAAACTTTATTGCATGGATAAAACTACTATATAACAAACCTACGGCTAGAATACTAACTAATAATATATTATCTTCAAAATTCGAATTATCTAGGGGCAACAGACAAGGATGTTCACTATCACCGCTGTTATTTGCTTTGGTAATTGAACCCCTTGCTGAAAAAATAAGAACACACTCGAATATTCACGGTTATAACACAAAATATTCAAACAACAAACTATCCCTATATGCTGATGATGTACTACTGTACATCACAAAACCACAAATTAGTATACCAAATATATTAAACTTAATTGAGGACTTTGGATCCTTTTCAGGATATAGAATAAATTGGAACAAAAGTGAAATTATGTCGATTAAACCAAAAGACTCAACACATCTCAGGAAATTCCCTTTTAAAATAGCTATGGAAAAATTCAAATATTTAGGAATTGAGATTACTAGAAATTACCATGATATGTTTAAAGCTAATTATAATCCCCTACTTAAGAAATTAAATAATCTGATTAAATTTTGGAAAACACTTCCGATGTCCTTAATAGGTAGGATAAATGCTATAAAAATGATTTTCTTACCACAAATCCTTTACCTATTTCAATCAATACCTATATATCTCCCAAAAAAGTTTTTCAAAAAACTGGACTCAGACATTACAAATTTTATATGGGATTACAAATCCCACAGAATACAAAGAACACACCTTAACAAACGAAAAGAGTTGGGGGGTCTAGCGCTCCCTAACTTTATGTATTATAACTGGGCAGTAAATATTAAAAATATGATTCACCTGCTGGACAATTCTGCCCAGCAGGTGGACTGGATTATAATGGAAAAAGGGGATTGCTCCCCGAATAATATAGGAGCGATTATTCTCTCTCCAATAAATTTGAATAATAAAAATTATAATAAAAATCCAATTATATATAGCACTATTAGAACATGGAAGCAAATAAAACAGAATCTAAAATTAAGAAACCTATCTCTCTTAATACCAATAGTCAATAACCCATCGTTTAAACCTTCAATCATAGATAAAGCATTTATACAATGGGAAAGAATGGGAATTAAAACGCTCGAAGATCTGTATGAATTAGAAAAATTACTATCATTCCAACAACTTCAACTGAAATATAATTTGAAAAATAATCAATATTTTAAATATCTACAAATCTGTGACTATTTGAAAACACACACAAAAGATTATTATAATATGCCTTCCGACTTACTAGATGAAGCAATGAAGACAAAGGCGGAATCAGTTAATTTAATATCATACTTATATAATATCATCTTAAATATAGAAATACCCACAACAGATGGAATTAGAAGAGATTGGGAACAAGATCTAGGTATAAAAATTTCAAAAGAGAGTTGGGATAATCATTTATTACAGGTGCATAAATGCTCGATCAACGTACGACATACGCTTATCCAATTTAAAACATTACATAGATTATATTATTCAAAAACCAAACTAAATAAAATCTTTCCTAACGTCTCACCAATCTGTGATAAATGTATATGTCAAGAAGCTACCATAGCACATTCTTTTGTTTTTTGTACAAAAATCCAAAAATTCTGGTTTGAAATATTTGATATTTTTTCAAAATTAATCAAAATAAAACTGGTACCAAAACCAGAATGGATTATTTTTGGAATATCGGAAGGTATTCCTGAATTAAACGTGTATCAGAAGAATTTACTCAATTATGGGCTAATAATGGGAAAAAAGCTTATACTTAAATTCTGGAAAAATGCGCCCACACCAACAATAAAAATGTGGACATCAAATATGTTGGAAACATTACATCTGGAAGAGATGAGATTCCTCCTAGTAGGCAAAGTAGATCAATTTCAAAAGACGTGGTCTACGTTTTTGGACCTATTACAAGCATGAGGTGCAATAGTAATTTAGAAAAACAAATAAATAAATAAAAGGTATCTGGACCTGGTAATGGGAGGTAAAATAAAAACAGACTTGGTTGGTAGTTCCTTCTCTATGAAGTATGGTATAAGAGTTATAATAGAGCGATTGTTCCTTCTTTCTTTCTCTTTTTTTTTCTAGGGTCTATTTTCTAACTTTACTTCCTTCTCTAACTTCTTTTCTAAGGGGCTTTCTTTTCCCAACACTCTTTTGCACCTCACAACCTTTGCGCACTTTCTTCACTTTTCTTACTTCTTTCTTTTTCTTTCTTAAAAAAAAAAAAAATAATAAAAAAAAATAAAAAAAAAAAAAGTCTCTGCCAGCCCTTCCAACGATCAATCCTGTTAATCCCACTCCCCGTTCTTTCCCTATATATTTTTACCCTAGTGTTTATCATTTTGCATCATAGTTCATAAGTCCAAGGAGCAGAATAAGGCCATTTGGCCCATCAAGTCTCCGCCATTCAATCATGGCTGATCGACCTTTCCCTCTCAACCTGATTCTCCTGCCTTCTCCCCATAACTGACACCTGTACTGATCAAGAATCTATCAATGTCCGCCTTTAAAATATCCATTGGCTTGGCCTCCACAGCCATCTGTGGCAAAGAATTCCACAGATTCACCACCCTCTAATGAAATTCCTTCTCATCACTGTTTTAAAGGTAGGTCCTTTTATTCTGAGGCTATGGCCTCTGGACCTAGACACTCCCACTAGTGGAAACGTCTTCTCCACATCCACTCCATCCTGGCTTTTCGTCAGTATCCACCATCCAACAAGCGATGCAAATCCCAGCATAGAGTCTAAAGACATATTCTCCAAAATGGGCACAAAATGCTGGAGAGAATGAATGGGTCAGTCTGAGGAAGGGTCTCGACCCGAAACGTCACACACTCCTTCTCTCCAGAGGTGCGGCCTGTCCCACTGAGTTACTCCAGAGGTTTGTGTCTATCTTTGGTTTAAACCAGCTACTGAGGTTCCTTCCTCCACAAGACATTTTGTATCTCTGGTTCATCTGCCAACTCTTGAGCCTAGGGATTCGTTATCAGCCTGGAAGCATTGCAGACCAGACTGCCTCTTTCAAAACTGCCTCGATTTTTTCATCAAATATATCTTCATTTTTGGGTTCCATGAATGAATGCATGCTGTTGAAAGGCTTAGCAATTGGGAAAGAGACCTTAAGTACTCGAACATGAAGCTGTGCTTGCAGAGTGATGTACATTGCGTGCCTGAGCATGAGTGACTCATACCTCCAGAGGCATTCATATTTAAAGGCTGCAGACCAGTCAACTGTAATGATCGCAATAGGCAAGAAGCTACAGCCCTACCTGGAAGGAGACTTGCACAAAACGTATGCATTTCTCAATCATTTATAAACCAAATGCAAAGACAATCTAGTATAATTTCTTTCAATGGATTTTTAGTGGATTCATCCATCAATAATTGAGCCACCTTGGGGTCCTGTCCCAAGATGAACGATTCTCTGACATCATTGCCAAGTCGAAAAATAGATCTTCCTCTGAATGAATGAGTACTTTATTGTCATGCGTGACAAGTCACAGAGAAATTCATTGCTGTCTGTCCTTTCATCTTTATTTTTTATTTTAGTTAGTCAAGTGGTTTGTTTTGGAGGTCTAGACTTTTTTGTGTGGGGGGGGAAGGGGGAAACTACCTTTCAGGGTCCCTACCTGGCCGGAGAGGCAGCTTTTCTCCGGGTTGCAGCTTCGACCCGTCCTCGCGGCCTGGAGCGGCGTTTCCTGTCGGGGACCGCCCAGAACCTCGGCTTCGGCGGCGGCACAGCGCTGGAGCGCTATCGCGGAGAGCGGGCGGCGCCTTGCCCGGGTCGCCGCGCTGGAGCTCCGGTGAGCTGAGGATCGCTGGGGAAAACATCGCGGAGCTGCGGGACTGCGGAGCGACCAGCTGCGGGCGGCGGCGCTGAACTTGACACCGGGAGCCTGGGATCTCTAGATGAGATCGCCGGTTGTGGAGCTCCAACCGGCGCGGCCTTGTTGGCTTCGGAAGCCGCGGCCCCCAGTGCGGAAGCGGCCGTTCCAGGGTTCCCAAGCCGCTGGGAGGACTCTCCCGACGCCGGAGCAACATCACCCGGCGAGAACGGCCTGGAACATCGGGCCTCCGTAGAGGCAACTGTGGAGGCCTCAATGGGCCCGACTATGGGTGAACTGGGGTTGGGGACTGGACTTTGTGCCTTCCCTCATGGTGGGAGCCATTGTGGGGGGATGTTCAGTGTTAAGACTATCTTGGTGTTGTGTCTGTATTCTCTTCTTTTGTGTGCTTCAAAATGGCAAGAAGCATTTCACTTCACTACACCTGGGTGTATGTAAATGTGACTAATAGAAATACTTATACTTATACTTATAGTCTCCACATTAAGGGCGCGTACAAGGTCACAAAGTATCCGCGCCAGTTCCCCCGTTGTTCTGCCCCCCCTTCCCCCTCCCCCTCCGCATGGCGGTCTTCCACTCCTCCTTCGTTCCTTCCATCGGCAATGGTGTCCACACTTCCACGTGGTCCGCCATCATCGACCGCCACACCGGCCTCTTCACTATCGCCGCCGGGTCCTCTCTGTACGCCTCCATGGCGCCGACCCAGGCTCCGTCGACCCTGCTCAGACCCGCGAGGCTCCAGGATCAGTGTCTCCGCGGCCTGCCAGGAGGTGTCTCCACCATCAACCTCCGCAAAATATTTCCTCCTGCCCACCCCACCCTCTCTTGGTCATCACCCCCACTGCCCTTCAGTTACCTTCTTTCTGAAGAAGGGTCTCGACCTGAAACATCACCCATTCCTTCTCTCCAGAGATGCTGCCCGTCCCGCTGAGTTACTCCAGCTTTGTGTTTATCTTCGGTTTAAACCAGCATCCGCAGTTCCTTCCTACACCTTCTTTCCATTCTCTGGCTTCACCCTCTGTCCATCTTCATCTCCTGCCTGCCCTTGTGACCTCCTACCCATCATACCCAACCCCCAATCTTTCACGTCCGTCCCCACCACGATTCCACTTGTCTTCCTGCCTCCCATGTTTTCCACCACCATCATTGCTCCCATTCCTTCAAAATCCCACTCCTCACCCCACTGTCCTTGCAAACCCCAACCCATAGTCCAATATCTCCATCCTGTCCAAAGTCCTTGAAGTTGTCTCGGTTGGAACTGCAGATGCAAGTTTACTGAAGATAAACACAAAATGCTGGAGTAACTCAGTGGGTCAGGCAGCATCTCTGGAGAAAAGGAATCGGTGACGTTTCAGGAGGTGACCCTTTCTCTGAACAGTCTGAAGAATGGTCTCGACCTGAAACATCACCGATCCCTTTTCTCCAGGTGTGCTGCCTGACCCGCTGAGTTACTCCAGCATTTTGTGTCTATCCTCCTTGAATTTGTCATTGCTTGCAAACCAGTATCGTGTCTTGGCAACAGCTGAGGGTTTGATTGGCACTGGGTTCATGGTCCACCTCTACCATGGAGAGAAGGTATCCTCTGTTAGAGATACTAGTTTCTACCCACTAGTTGATCACCCCATCCAGAGCAGTGTGAGAAGGATTGACAGGGAAAATGGTGAGATACGGTTTCCTTACTTTGGAGGACACAAAGTGCGGGAGTAACACAGCATCTCTGGAGATCATGGATGGGTGATATTTCGGGTTGAGACCCATCACCTGCCTCTTGAGTATTAACCAGCACCTGCAGCTGTTTGTTTCTACATTCTTCCTTGTGTTTGAGATCTAAAATCAGGGGGCAGGTGAGGGTCATAGAGAGATACAGCGTAGAAACAGGCCCTTCGGCCCAACCATTCCCGCACCGGCTAACATGTCCCAGCTACACTAGCCCACCTGCCCACGTTTGGTCCATATCCCTCCAAACCATTCCTATCTATGTACCTGTCTAACCGTTTCTTAAACATTGGGATAGTCCCAGCCTCAACTACCTCCTCCGGCAGCTTGTTCCATACACCCACCACCCTTTGTGTGAAGATGGTACCCTTCAGATTCCTTTTAAATCGTTTCCCCTTCACCTTATACCTATGCCCTCTTGTCCTTGATTCACCTACTCTGGGCAAGAGACTCTGTGCATCTACCCAATCCATTCCTCTCATGATTTTGAACACCTCTATAAGATCACCCCTCATCCTGCTGCTCCCCAAGGAACAGTCCCATCCTACTCAACCTCTCCCTATAGCTCACATCTTCTAGCCCTGACAACAGGGGGGGAAAGATTAAAATAGAAACCTAAGGGGCAACTTTTTTACGCAAAGTGTGATAGATATATGGAACGAGCTGCCGGAGGAGATAGTTGAGGCAGATACTATCGTAACATTTAAAAAACGTTTGGAAAGGTGCATGGATAGGATAGGTTTAGAGGGATGTGGGCCAAATGCAGGCAGGTGGGACTGGTGTAGATGGGGCATGTTGGCTAGCGTGGGCAAGCTGGGCCGAAGGGCCTGTTTCCATGCTGTGTGACTATGGTATCCCAAACTCCCACCCTTAATATTTGGCCCAAGATTTCAAGCCCCATTTGGATGGGGCATGAAATCCTAGCAGGTTGGAGGATGGGGCGAGAAGGTTGGATCAAATGAAGATTAAATCATGTTCCCATCCAGCGTTTACTTGCATTTGATTGTATTTGATTACATGATAGAGACTGTTGTGCTGGTATAAATACTCTCTATATTTCCCTTCACAGCACCATGTAACAGAGATCAAATTCACATTATATATTTATTAAGAAACTCAACCGTCCGAATGTTGATTTACTCCTCGAATTCTTCGTCAGCTGCAAGTATATCAGCACTTCTGAATCTTGCAGGTTTGGATGGCTGAACAGAGTCCTGAGGTCAGCATTCGAGAAGCTTCCACATTCTCATCAAGTTTAGTATAGGTTTGTTTATCGGGAGAGACTGGGCAGGCGAGGACTTAGGAGCCCAGGGCCTGGGAGCCCAGGTGGCTGAGGGGTGATCTTGTAGAGGTGTACAAAGTCACGAGGGGAATAGATAGGATGAATGCCCAGAGGGTAGAGAAATCAAGAACTAGAAGGCATAGGTTTAAGGTGAGAGGGGAAAGATTTAATAGGATCCTGAGGGGCAAGATTTTCACACAGAGGGAGAAGGTTACACTGAAGGAGCTGCCAGAGGAAGTACTTGTGCTGGCTTCAACGCCAACATTTAAAAGATATCTGTACAGGTACATGGGCAGGAAATGTTCCCGATGTTGGGGGAGTCCAGAACCAGGGGCCACAGTTTAAGAATAAGGAGTAAGCCATTTAGAACGGAGACGAGGAAACACTTTTTCTCACAGAGAGTGGCGAGTCTGTGGAATTCTCTGCCTCAGAGGGCGGTGGAGGCAGGTTCTCTGGATGCTTTCAAGAGAGAGCTAGATAGGGCTCTTAAAAATAGCGGAGTCAGGGGACATGGGGAGAAGGCAGGAACGGAGTACTGATTGGGGATGATCAGCCATGATCACATTGAATGGCGGTGCTGGCTCAAAGGGCCGAATGGCCTACTCCTGCAGCTATTGTCTATTGTCTCCTGTTTCCTCCCACACTCGAAAGACATACAGGTTTGTATGTTAATTGGCTTCAGTAAAATTGTTAATTGTTCCCAGTGTGTAGGATAGTTCTCGTGTACGGGGTGATTGCAGGTTAGCGCAGACTCAGTAGGCCGAAGGCTTTCTGCGCTGTTAAGTCTTAAGTCTTGACCTCCGAAGAAGACTTCCAACCCGAACAACATAGCCTATCCAGTCCCCCCGAAGAAGGATCCTGACCCGAAACGTAACCAATCCATTCTCTCCACAGACGCTGCCTGACCCGTTGAGTTACTCAAGCTCAATGTGTCTTGCTCAAGATTCCAGTATCTGCAGCCTCATTCATCCAGTTATATTTCCACTTCACTGAAGGCGCAGGGAGCTACAGGGACAAACTATCACAATCCAGGAGACATGCAAGTTTACTCTTTATCACCTGTCCCACAGCCAACAATGGACCATTGTGGGCTCTACACTTCCTTGATTATCATTACTATCTGCATTCCTTCCAATCATTCGTCCTAAATGCCGTCTCTATCTCTCTCGTTCCCCTCTCCCCTGACTCTCAGTCCGAAGAAGGGTATCGACCCGAAACGTCACCTATTCCTTTTCTCCAGAGATGGTGCCTGACACGCTGAGTTACTCCAGCGTTTTGTGTCCGTGTTCCGTATAAACCAGCATCTGCAGTTCCTCCCTACTCAAGGGTTTAACTGATTACAGGGAGATTCAGAGTAACCTTTCCGCCTTGAAGTGTCAGGGGTGACGGTACTCGATCAGCAGGGCCCTGGCTCCGTACACACCAGGCCCCCTCGGAGAGAGGCAGGCCAGCTGGGAATCTCTATTCACCAGCTGCTCCAGGGCTTGTTGCACAGCAGACATGGCTCTGGTGATTAATGACACCGAGCCACAGCTCACGCTGCCTGTCTGTGTCCGCAGTCCTGCTGCTGTTACAGGGGCCGGGAAACACCCCGTCTCTCTCACCCTCCACCACCCTCTGCTTTCCCCAGCATTAGTAACCCTCTCCTGCTTGTCACAGTCAGTTTAGAGATACAGCATGGAAACAGTCTGAAAAAGGCTCGACCCTTAAACACGACAACAGATAAGCTGTGAACTACAATAGACTATTATTATTATTGCCCTATAATAGTTTGTTTATTGAGTATGTGTGTACGTGTATATATACACATTGAACTTTTTTCCCCCCCGTTATGTACTATGTTTACATATTCTGTAAGAATTTCATTGTTCCATCTGGGATATATGACAATAAAACACACTTGACTCTTGCCCCGAAATGTCACCCATTCCTTCTCTCCAGGGATGCTGCCCGTCCCACTGAGTCACTCCAGCCTTTTGTGTCTATCGTCGATTTAAACCAGCATCTGCAGTTCCTTCCAACAACCTACAGGCCCGCACGTCTTTGGAGTGTGGGAGGAAACCGGTAAAACCCCCCCACACACGGTCACAGGGAGAACGTGCAAACTCCGTACAGGCAGCACCCGTAGTCAGGATCGAACCTGGGTCTCTGGCGCTGTAAGGCAGCAACTCTACCGCTGCGCCACCGTGCCGCCTCAGTCATGGTGTGAGCAGTGGGGACGGAGGTGGTATAAATTCCCATTAACGGATGAAATGGGGGATTAATTTTAAGGTTAAACACAACCAAATGGACAAAGCTGCACATGGCTACACAGTTTTTAAAAAAACTTCCAAAAATGTTCACGTTTGTGGGTCATTTTGCTTCGGTAAAAATTGTAAAATTGCTCCCCAGTGTGTAGGATAGTGTTAGTGTGCGGGGTGATGTTGGCCTTCATAACAAGAGGAGTCGAGTATAGGAGCAAAGAGGTTCTTCTGCAGTTGTACAGGGCCCTAGTGAGACCACACCTGGAGTATTGTGTGCAGTTTTGGTCCTCTAATTTGAGGAAGGACATTCTAGCTATTGAGGGAGTGCAGCGTCGGTTCAAAAGGTTAATTCCCAGTATGATGGGACTGTCATATACTGAGAGAATGGAGCGGCTGGGCTTGTACACTCTGGAGTTTAGAAGGATGAGAGGGGAGAAGGCAGGAACGGGGTACTAATTGGGGATGATCAGCCATGATCACATTGAATGGCGGTGCTGGCTCGAAGGGCCAAATGGCCTACTCCTGCACCTATTGTCTATTGTCTATTGTCTATTGGGATCTTATTGAAATGTATAAGATTGTTAAGGGTTTGGACACACTAGAGGCAGGAAACATGTTCCCGATGTTGAGGGAGTCCAGAACCAGGTTCCACAGTTTAAGAATAAGGGATAAACCATTTGGAACGGAGACGAGGAAACACTTTTTCTCACAGAGAGTGGTGAGTCTGTGGAATTCTCTGCCTCAGAGGGCGGTGGAGGCAGGTTCTCTGGATGCTTTCAAGAGAGAGCTAGATAGGGCTCTTAAAAATAGCGAAGTCAGGGGATATGGGGAGAAGGCAGGAACGGGGTACTGATTGGGGATGATCAGCCATGATCACATTGAATGGCTCGAAGGGCCGAATGGCCTACTCCTGCACCTATTGTCTATTGTTTATTGATCGCTGGTCGGCACAGAATCAGTGGGCCAAAGAGCCTGTATCCGCGCAGTGTCTCTAAAGTCTAAAGTCTAATAAAGATCCTCAGGGTATCCAGCGACACGGGGCTGAGGTGGGCTTTGTGTGTGTGTGTGTGTTTGCAGAGATGAATTATCATCTAGAAGCACGATAACCAGCTGGAGGTTTACACAGAGACGGACCGGAATAATGATTCAATGACGATCAATAGGTCAAGGGGGCAGAGGGCTGCTAACACAATCAGGATACACGCTTCACTTCACCCTCCTAATAGCTTATTAGTCGGGGGAGGTGGGCTGGTGCCTTGACTGGCCCCAAGGACAGGGTAGAAACAAGCTGGGTGTCCTGGGGCTCGATATAGAGCAAAACTCACGTCTCCTCACACTGAAACACACCACCCTCAACTGTCCTAACACAGCACAGCCATGTTAGTGGCAGCACGCTGGCCTTGAGACGGGATTCGAACCACTCCACGTCCACTCCAGAGTGTGCAGCCAACTGTCAAATGCTGCCTCACAGAGATCTATTCCTCTTGAGAGGAATAGATCGGGTAGATGCACAGAGTCTCTCGCCCAGAGCAGGTGAATCGAGGACCAGACGACATAGGTTTAAGGTGAAGGGGAAAAGATTGAATACGAATCTGTGGGGTAACTTTTCTACACAAAAGGTGGTGGATATATGGAACAAGCTGCCGGAGGATGTAGTTGAGGCTGGGACTATCACAATGTTCAAGAAACAGTTGGATAGGTACATGGATAGAACAGGTTTGGAGGGATACAGTCCAAACGCGGGCAGGTAGGACTATAGTAGCTGGGACGTGTTGGCCGGTGTGGGCAAGTTGGGCTGATGTGCCTGTTTCCACACTGTATCACTCTATGACAAACAGGTAGAGGGCGACACGGTGGCGCAGCAGTAGACTTGTTGCCTTACAACGCCCGAGTCCCAGGTTCGATCCTGACCACGGGTGCTGTCAGAATGGAGTTTGTACGTTCTCCACGTGACCTGCGTGGGTTTTCTCCAGGATCTCCAGTGTCCTCCCACACTCCAAAGACGTACAGGTTTGTAAGCTAATTGGCTTCGGTAAAAATCGCAAATTGTCCCTAGTATGTGTAGGATGGTGTTGATGTGTGGGGATCGCTGGTTGGCGCGGACTCACTGTTTCCGCACTGTATCTCTCAACTAAACTAAACTAAAGGAATGGTGTCCATAACCTATGAGAGAGTGTTTGGAGAAATAAAAAGGATGTGGAGTCTAGACACAAGGATCAGCAGATGCTGGTTTGCAAAAGAAAGACTCATAGTGTTGGAGTAACTCAACAACTCAGGCAGTATCTCTGGAGAACATGGATAGGTGGAGTTTTGTTGTTGAGTCAGAGTCCTCTGTCCATTTACCTGGAGCAACCCAGCCACCAACTTCAGCCTGCAGTCAGAATCAAGCACGAGTTTGATTCCTATCACAGTCAAATAGCCGAAGAAGATGGAGAAATGGGTGGGAGACCAACGGGGCACAGGGGAGGGGATGGGAGGGGAGGAGAGGGGAGGGGAGGGGAGGGGAGGGGAGGGGAGGGGAGGGGAGGGGAGGAGGGTTAGTTCGAGCTCACCTAAAATTGGAGAATTCATTGTTCTCGGGTGAACATCTGGGAAGATCGGCGGGGAGGCTGGCTGGACTATGGTACCTTCCTTAACTTTGGTGCCGCTGTGGGGTTATGTTCTGTCGTGGACTTCTGTGTTTGTGCTTTTTTATTGATTTATTATTTATTTTTATGATACATGACTAAGGAAAATCCATTTCGTTGTCTCTTATGAGATAATGACAATAAATTCAATACAATACAATACAATCCTTTGTTCATACCGCTGGGTTGTACTCGACCCAATATGAGCTGCTATTCCTCCAACTTGCATGTGGAGGAGGCCCAGGGCAGAAATGACAGCGTGGGAATGGGAAGGGGAGTTAAAATGGTTGGCAACCGGGAGATCCGGCAAGCCTTGGTGGACCGAGCGCAAGAGCCCAGCCAAATGCCGGATCTACGCCTGGTTGTATGTTTTCACGAGAGAGTTAGATATAGCTCTTTGGGCTAACGGAATCAAGGGATATGGGGAAAAAGCAGGAACGGGGTATTGATTTTGGATGATCAGCCATCATCATGTTGAATGGCGGTGCTGGCTCGAAGGGCCGAATGGCCTCGTCATGCACCTATTTTCTATGTTTCTGTTTCTATGCCAAGAACAAAGAGGGACTAACAAGACTCTAATGAGTACATTTATAACTTTGTCAGAGCCAGAAACAAAGCGATTGTTTGTGTACTTTATGTATTGCAGGCAATAGCAAATAATTCCACTTTGTTGCTTTGTGCTTTGGTAACATTGTGTGTGCCCTTTAGGTGGCGACTCTTTGCATACCTTGAGAATATCACTGCGACTTGTCACACGTGACAAAGTATCACCCAGTCATTCAGCACTCAGTTTCGGTTATTGTCACGTGTACTGAGGTACAGTGACAAGCTTTTTGTTGCGTGCTATCCAGTCAGCGGAAAGACAATACATGATTACAATCGAGCCATTTACAGTATAAGCGGAACTCGCTATCAAAACATGGAGGGGACGGGGGGCACAATTTTTTGGCGGCTGCGCGCGCACGCGCATGCGCACACTCACACACACGCGCGCGAGGCTTCGGAGGCTCAATCCAGCGCTAAATGCAGCTCAACTCTGCCTGTCTCACCGGGTTAACTACAGCCCTGTCTGGACTGATGGGACACCTGCACTGCTTCTCCACGCTGGCCATATTTCCCGCAAGTCCAGGCAGGTTAACCTGGCCGGACAGGCAGAGTTGAGCTGGGTTTAGGGCTGTTTCTCTGCGCTGGTTGTGGGCCTGGGGGCACAGCTCGCGTCTGACTCCCGACCTCTCTGGCCACCCGCGGGAGGGGGGGGGCACTCGGGACAGCGCCGGAGACCCGGCCGGGATCGATCCTGCCTGCGGATGAGGCGCAGGTCTGTGCCACGTCTCCCTGCTCCAATCGCCGCACTCTATCCTCAGTCCCACCCTCCCCCCCCCCCCCCCACTCCTCCCTCCTCCAATCACCACGCCCTCGATCATCAGTCTCACCCCACTGTCTCGCGGAAAGCGGAGATTTTAAAATATGGATCACAAAAACTTGGGGGGGACGTCCCCCACCACACAAAACATGGGGGGGACGTGTCCCCTCTGCCCCCCCCCCCCCGGGTTTTCCGCCCCTGCAGTATACAGATACATGATAAGGGAATAACGTTTAGCGCAAGGTGAAGCCAGCAAAATCCGATCAAGGATAGTCACCGGAGAGGTTGATAGTAGTTCAGCTCTGCTCTCTGCTTGTGGGTTGCATTGAACCAAAGCAGCAGTGAAAGAGTGAATCTCCAGCTTGCAGGCAGCACACACTTGCTCCATCAGCCTGTGGCCAATGTCTCACTGTGTGGCTATATTTAGAGTTCTGTCTGCCTTGTGCTGGGCCCACTGAACTGCAGATCTAATGCCTGCAGAACAGCAGCAGCTCAGGGCCCTGGGAGCAGACAGTGTCTCAGTCTCAGTAGCTGCATGGGGGGCGGGGATGGGGGGGGGGTGGGGGGGGGAGGAAGGAGGGGAGGAGGAAGGGAAATCGACCCGTCTGTTGTCTTGCTGCTAACTGGTTAACACGGGTCAAAAAGCTTTTCACTGTACCTCGGTGCGCGTGACAATGAACTAAATACAATATTTAATTACCACCTTTGGCAGCTCGTTCCATACACCCACCACCCCCCCGTAAAAAAGCTGCCCCTCTGGTTTCTATTAAATCTTTCATAAGTTCTAGGAGGAGAATTAGGCCATTCGGCCCATCAAGTCTACTCCGCCATTCAATCATGGCTGATCGACCTTTCCCTCTCAACCCCATTCTCCTGCCTTCGCCCCATAACCCCTGACACCCATACTAATCAAGAATCTGCCAATCTCCGCCTTAAAAATATCCATTGACTTGGCCTCCACAGCCTTCTGTGGCAATGAATTCAGCAGATTCACCACCCTCTGACTAAAGGGGACTAAAGGGGATAGGACCCTTTCCCAGCCTCACCTTAAATATCTCCTTCTTTACGCCACACATCAGCGCCGCTGAGTTTGCAGACGAGGCAGTCACTAGCACTGCACTGCAGTGCAGCGTTAGAACAAAATCAATCAGCAACTCCCTCAGGCCCCAGTCTCTTCATCTGCTTCGAGGTCAGATGAGGACATCCTTGCCTGTTCCAGCTCACGAGCCCTGTCCATGCACAGAGGGAGGGTGAACACTGCCACGGCCATGCTGAGGGTTACCGAGCGCCCATCCCTAGGGTATGGGGGGCAGGCAGGTTCGGGTGCAGTGTTCCAGGCAGCCCTCAGTACTGCGATTGTCTCTGGTACACCACTCCCATGGTCCCCTCACCCACCCTGGCTAACAGGGATTCACGCAGCAAGGTGCTGAGTAATGGGGAGCAAGAGGCCCTGACAGCAGGATAAGGAGGTTTCCGGAATACCGGATCAACGCTCTCCCGAGGGGCTGCGATCAATGCCGCTGGTGGTCTTCAATTTCCATTATGCAACCCTCTGGGGTCTCCCTCACATTCAGATGTCATGGCAACATCCTCCAGTTATTGATAAACACGGTCAAAGTGGTCAATGCAAGTACTTGGAAATCTGTACAATTAAAACCCAGTTATACACATGCACACCCATGCACACACACACACATATACACACATACACACACCCGTGCACACACAGGCGCAAATGCACACACGCGCACATACATACACACGCGCACATACACACACATACGCACACATACACGTGCATATACACACACACACACACGCACGCACACATACATACACACATAAACACATGCGCACATACATACACACATACACGCACACGCGCACACATACACATGAACACATACACACACACGCGCTACCTACACACACACGTGCGCACATACACACAAACACACGCGCATACACACACGCACGTGCGCACACACGCGCGCATACACGCGCACATACAGGCGCACATACACACACACATGCGCACATTCACACGCACACACGCGCACATACACGTGCACATACACACACAGATACAAACATAAACAGGCACAGACACATTCACATGCACACAAAGATACACACACGGGCACACATACACACACAGATATACACACTCAGACAGAGGCACACACACACACACGTGCACACACAAGCACACACAAACACGCACACATGTACACACATGCACACATACACACACATGCACTCACACAACTGCAAACACAGCACACACACAGGTGCACACACCCACACACGCACCCACCCACACATGCACACACCCACACACGCACCCACCCACACACGGCACACACACACGGCACACATACCCATCAACCATCCCCCTGCCCACCAACAACCCACCCCAGCCCTTCTTCTACCCATTCCTCATCCATCAAGCCGTCCCCAATACCTCTCCTCATCATGAACCAACCCCATCACCAAACCAATATCTACACATCTCCCTCCCCACCCCTCCATCGTTCTCCCCATCACCAGCCCATAACCATCTCCGTCAACCCCCCCCCCCTCGACCATCACGCACACCAACCTCCCTTCCATTGACTCCATCTACACCTCACGCTGCCTCGGCAAGTCCACCAGCATAATTAAGGATGAGTCGCACTCCCTCTCCCCTCAGGCAAGACATATAGAAGTGTGAAAACACACACCTCCAGATTCAGGGACAGTTTCATCCCAGCTGTTATCAGGCAACTGAACCATCCTACCAACAACTGGAGAGCAGTGCAGAACTACTGTCTACCTCACTGGAGACCCTGGACTATCTTTAATTGGGCTTACTGGATATTATCTTGCATTAAACATTATTCACATTGTTCCCTTTATCATGTGTAAGAAAGAACTGCAGATGCTGGTTTAAATCAACGGTAGACACAAAATGCTGGAGTAACTCTGCGGGTGAGGCAGCATCTCTGGAGAGAAGGAATGGGTGATGTTTCGGGTTGAGACCCTTCTTCAGACTGATGTCAGGGGAAGGGGTGGGACAGAGATAGAATGTGGTCGGAGACAGTAAGACAGTCGTTTAGTTGTCTCATTGTCTGCACTCGTTTTCAAAGAGCCCACAGCTAACAATGGCCTGTTTCTTTTGTTACTTTTTTGCATATCTTTCATTAATTTATTCCATATCTCTCCACATCACCGTCCATATCTCTCGTTGTCCCTCTTCCCTGACTCTCAGGCTGAAGAGGGGTCTCGACCCGAAACGTCACCCATTCCTTTTCTCCGGAGATGCTGCCTGACCCGCTGAGTTACTCCAGGTTTTTGTGTCTATCTTTGGTTTTAAACCAGCATCTACAGTTCCTTCCCACAAGGCTCTTGCCTTCTCCTGTTTCCAGAGGTCTCTGGCAGTGCAGATTATTCCATCAGTGGATCTCTGCCGCCACCTAGTGTGACCTCCCATTACTGCTGCTCTCTTGTGTTTTCAGAGCTCAGTCAATCTCCTATCTGCTGCCAAGATGAGACCAAGCGGAGGCTTGGCGATCGTTTCGCCGAACACCTCCGGTCGGTCCGCAATAACCAACCTGAACTCCCGGTTGCTCAGCACTTTAACTCCCCCTCCCATTCCGTATCTGACCTCTCAGTCCTGGGTCTCCTCCATGGCCACAGCGAGCAACACCGTAAATTGGAGGAAATGCACCTCATATTCCGCTTGGGCAGTCTACATCCTGGGGGTTTGAACATTGAATTCTCCCAATTCTGCTAGCCCTTGCTGTCCCCTCCCCTTCATCAGCCATCTGGTTGTCTCCTCCCCTCCCCCAGCCCTCGGGCTCCTCCTCCGCCTTTTTCCTTTTTTCCTTTCTTCTCCCCACCCCCTATCAGTCTGAAGAAGGGTTTCGGCCCGAAACGTTACCTATTTCCTTCGCTCCATAGATGCTGCTGCACCCACTGAGTTTCTCCAGCATTTTTGTGTACCTTCGATTTTCCAGCATCTGCAGTTCCTTCTTTAACATCCTATCTGCTGCCATCTGGTTCACTCCCTGATCCAGAATGTGAGCCAGGGCTACTGGGTGTGAGTGAGCTGTGCAGCCAAAGCCAATGTGGATTCCGCCAAGGTTTGCTGGATCTCCCAGCTGCTCGCCAATTTAACTTCCTTTCCCAGTCCCACACTGATCTTGTGTGCAGGAAGGAACTGCAGATGCTGGTTTAAACCGAAGATAGACACAAAAAGCTGGAGTAACTCAGCGGGACAGACAGCATCTTTGGAGAAAAGGAATAGGTGATGTTTCGGGTCAAGACCGTTCTTCAGGGTCTCTACCCAAAACGTCGCCCATTGCTTCTCTCCTGAGATGCTGCCTGCCCCTGTGAGTTACTCCAGCATTTTGTGTCCCCTCAGCAAACAATGGACCATTCTACATTTTCCTTGATCATCGTCGCCTTTGATCTGTCATGTTCTAACCCAGTGAGGAATGTGGAGGAGTCACTGTGGTGGATGTTTATGTTAAAAAGTATTTTGTGTATTTGTTGCTTTTTATTGGTATGACTGTATGGCAAATCAAATTCCTCATATGTTGCAAAACATACTTGGCTAATAAAGTATGATTATGATTATGATTATTTTGATTAATATCCATGTGCCTGTTTAAAAGTCTTAAACACTACTCTTGTATCTGCCCACCTGCTGCCACATTCCAGGCAAACACCTCTCTTTTTGTTAAAAAAAAATGTACCCCACACATCTGCTTAAAAATTTGCCCCTCTCGCCTTGAATTTTTAGTTGCAATTTTCATTACACTCTTTGATGTTTTAGTTTATAGTTTAGTTTAGAGATACA
This sequence comes from Malacoraja senta, assembly GCA_038087875.1. Taxonomy (NCBI): domain Eukaryota; kingdom Metazoa; phylum Chordata; class Chondrichthyes; order Rajiformes; family Rajidae; genus Malacoraja; species Malacoraja senta. Next base: position 4,404,499 of record CM075991.1, read on the forward strand.
GCGTGGAAACAGGCCCTTCGGCCCACCGAGCCCACACTGACCAGTGATCTCTGCACATTAACACTATCCTACACACACTAGGGCTAACTTACATTTGAACCAAGCCAATTAACATACAAACCTGTACGTCTTTGGAGTGTGCGAGGAAACCGAAGATCTCGGTTACCAAAAACACCTGCTTGGCTGACAGGGATAAAGGACAGAGGTTCTGTTAAGTGATGAGATCCAGGTTCAAGGGCATATAAAAGGTCAGTCAAAGGAAAATGTGAGGTCACGTGCTTTTATCCTTTATTTTGGGGATCAGGGCTTCGCTGGCAGATCTGGGCTTCCTCTGAGAAGGGTCCCGATCCGAAACGTCACCTATCCATGTTTAGTTTTGTTTTAGTTTTGTGTTAGCTGTTAGAAAAAACTTCTCTATTGCATCTACCCGATTTATTCCTCTCGAATAGAAGATGTGATCCATATCCCACCGACCTACAATCCCCGCACATTAAAACCATCCTACACACACTAGGGACAATTGACACATACACCAAGCCAATTAACCTACAAACCTGTACATCTTTGGAGTGTGGGAGGAAACCGAAGATCTCGGAGAAACTCCACGCAGGTCACGGGGAGGACGTACAAACTCCATTCCATTAGCTCATTGCACAGTCCTGAGACAGACGGTGATAATGGAGGAACATAGAACATTATAAAAGTACAGCACGGTAGCAGGCGCTTCAGCTGACAATGTCTACCCACAATGATGCCAAGCTGCACTAATCGTGTCCGCCTGCATGTTGTCGAGTCATATTGTCACAGAGTGATACAGTGCGGAAACAGGCCCTTCAGCCCAACTTGCCCACACCAGCCAACACGTCCCAACTACACTAGTCCCAGCTGCCTGCGTTTGATCCTTATCCCTCCAAACCAGTTATATCCATGTACCTGTCTAATTGTTTCTTAAATGTTGGGCCTCAACTACCTCCTCTGGCAGCTTGTTCCATACACCCACCACCCTTTGTGTGAAAAGGTGACCCCTCGGATTCCTATTAAATCTTTTCTCCTTCACCCTAAACCCATGTTCTCTGGTCCTCGATTCACCTACTCTGGGCAAGAGAGTCCGTACATCTACCCGAAGATAGACACACAAAGCTGGAGTAACTCAGCGGGACAGGCAGCATCTCTGGAGAGAAGGAATGGGTGACCTTTCGGGTCGAGACCCTTCTTCAGACTGGTTAGGGATAAGGGAAAAGGATGGGATATAGATGGTGATGTAGAGAGATAAAGAACAATGAATGAAAGATAGGTAACAATGATAAAGGAAACAGGCCATTGTTAGCTGTTTGTTGGGTGAAAACCTCTCTCACTGCCGATCTATTGCATCTACCCGATTTATTCCTCTCGAATAGAATATGTGATCCATATCCCACCATTCCCTGCACATGTCCGGTCATTTAGGAATAACACCTTGCTCCAGAGATACCAGGGTGAGATTTAGTACAAGGACTAAAGATCTGATGACCTCCACGATCTGGAAGGACATAGTTCAGCCTATGAGAGGTCAGGATGAGTATACTGTTTATTCTTCTCCAGTGAATGGAGAATAGAACGGTTCTTCTCTCTGCTTCACTGGTGCATCGTTTGAGCTCATTCAGGAGCTGCATGAATGGGACTCTTTCTTCAGAGCGGACGTCGCCAATTTGTAGAAAATCAATTAAGGGAGGCTGGATGAAGGAGAGGGGCCGCTCAACCAGTGGCTCCATTCACCTGGGGAAGCTTGGCAATGGCTGGGTTGCCATCCGTGCTGTGTTGCAGCTGGTAATTTGTGGAAGCAGACACCACTATGTCGAACGCTGCCCCTCGTGGGGTCAGTGACTGAGGCAACGGTGCAAAGCTTGTCCGCCACCACGGTCTGCGGATGGGGAGGGAGGGGACCGAAGAAGGTTGACATCATTTAGACATGCCGTGCCACCTGCCGAGACAGTCTGCCTTGGCAGAGCATGCGTTTGTGCGTGCCTTTAATCCACATTGCATCTACTCTTTCTCAAAAGTTGTATTTCCTAAATGTGGATTGAAAAATGGTTTGGTTTTTCAGATTAGCTCAGAGCGAGGGCGTGGCGGGGACTTACCATCAGGAGCAGGGTCACTCGCCGGGGATCCCTGGAGAGGAGCTTCGACCGCCGGCCCTGCAGTCTGCGGTGCTTCTGGCTGCGGCGTGGCGGGAACTTTAAATCTTCGACCGCCGGCCTGCAGCCTACACCAATTTGAAGCCGCGGTCTCCGGTGGGGAGGCAACGATTCAGGACTTACCTGGACTTTATCTGGACTTTGCCTTGTCTGAGGGTTGAGGTCCCGACCACGGGGGGAAATGGCCAGATTTTGTGCCTTCCACCACAGTGATGAATGGATGTTTGTGTTAAAGGTGGATGTTTGTGTTAAAATTTTTTATTGTGTTCTTGTGTGTTCTTTTTCATTGTACCGCTGCTGGCAAATTCATTTCACTTGCACTTTATGTGCAAGTGACGAATAAAACTGATATTGATATTGATTGATATTGAGATACAATGTGGGAACAGGCACTGGGGCCCACCGAGTCGTGAGCAGGCAGGAAAATGGGATTAGGAGGCAGAGATCTGCCATGATTGAATGGCGGAGTGGACGCGATGGGCTGAATGGCCTAATTCTACTGCTGTAACTTGTGAACTTGTGAGTCTGTGCCGACCAGCGATCCCCAACACTAGCACCATTCTATACACTAGGGATAATTTACAATTAACCTGCAAACCTGCACGTCTTTGCAATGTAGATGGGAGATCAGTTGTTTTCTAAACCTTTTAATTCTCCTTCCCACTCCCACACTGACCTTTCTGTCCTAGGCCTCCTCCATTGTCAGAATGAGGCTAAATGCAAATTGGAGGAACAGCACCTCATATTTCACTTGGGCAGCTTGTAGCCCAGTGGTATGATTATTGATTTCTCTAACTTCAAGTAACCCCTGCATTCCCTCTCTCTCCATTCCTCCCCCACCCAAATCACACCAGCTTTTCATTCTCACCTAGCATACAGCTAACAATGGCCTGTTTCCTTTAGCATTCTTATTTTTTTTGCATATCTTTCATTCATTTGTTCTATATTTCTCTACATCACCATCTATTTCTCTCGTTTCCTTTTCCCATGACTCAGTCTGAAGAAGGGACTCGACCCAAAGTCTCACCCATTCCTTCTCTCCAGAGATGCTGCCTATCCCACTGAGTTACTCCAGCTTTTTGTATCTATCTTCGGTTTAAACCAGCATCTGCAGTTCCTTCCTACAAATCTTGCTTTCAATCTCTCTATATATGAGTGTGTGTGTGTGTGTGTGTGTGTGTGTGTGTGTGTGTGTGTGTGTGTGTGTGTGTGTGTCTGTGTGTATGTGTGTGTGTGTGTGTGTATGTGTGTGTGTGTGTGTGTCTGTGTGTATGTGTGTGTGTGTGTGTGTGTGTGTGTGTGTGTGTGTGTGTGTGTCTGTGAGTGTGTGTGTGTGTGTGTGTGTGTGTGTGTGTGTGTGTGTGTGTGTGTGTGTGTGTCTCCCTAGTTATTTCTCTATGTCCATCTCTATCTGCCCACATTTCTTCCTTTCTACATCAATGACTTACCTTCTCTCTATATCTATATACCTCTCTCTCTGTGTCTTTATTACAATCTCTGCCATTATCCTCTCTCTCTCACTCTCTCTCCCACTTTGCTCTTTACATCTCTCTATTTCCCTCCCCCTCCCCCTCCCACCCTCTCTCCCTCCCTCCAGCCCAAGTATCGTGCTGCTTGCTGTATTTGACCATGGGAGCTTGGGTTTCATATCTCCGGTCTGCTCACAGTGCGTCAGGATAGAGTTACATAGGCCTTCAGTTCCACTTGAGGAATTTCATAATTAATAATGCTTTCTGTGAATAAAAAAATCCATACAGCCTGAGCGGAGATGCCTGACCTTGCCTGCCCTCAGTGGATCGGTAGCCTTGAGCTGAGCCCAGGCTGCTCATAATAGGTATTAAAGCTGACCTGCTGGCATGAGGCTGAAAAATACGCTACTCAATTTACCTCTAGACCTGAAATACAGGAATGAAACTATAGTCCGTCATATTTCTTTTTATCTCACTGATTCCAGTAATTACTGCCTCTCAGTTCTGCACCTCTAGTGGTGGCTGAGCGGAAGGAGGATTGATCTGGACATTGAGGGGGGGGGGGTCAATCTATCGGCTTTCTCAGTGTGGTATGGTGGCGCAGTGGTAGAGTAGCTGCCTCACAGCGCCAGAGACCCGGGTTCGATCCTGACTACTGGTGCTGAGATTGTACCTTCTCCTCATGACCTGACAGTAGACAATAGACAATAGGTGCAGGAGTAGGCTGTTCGGCCCTTCGACCCAGCACCGCCACTCAATGTGATCATGGCTGATCATCCCCAATCAATACCCCTTTCCTGCCTTCTCCCCATATCCCCTGACTCCGCTATTTTTAAGAGCCCGATCTAGCTCTCTCTTGAAAGCATCCAGAGAACCTGCCTCCACCGCCCTCTGAGGCAGAGAATTTCACAGACTCACCACTCTCTGTGAGAAAAAGTGTTTCCTCGTCTCCGATCTAAATGGCTTACTCTTTATTCTTAAACTGTGGCCCCTGGTTCTGGACTCCCCCAACATTGGGAACATGTTTCCTGCCTCTAGCGTGTCCAAATCCACCTGCGTGGGCTTTACCCAGCAGCTCCGGTTTCTTCCCACATTTCAAAGATGTACACAGGTTTGTGGGTAAAATGGCTTGGTAAAATTGTAAATTGTCCATAGTGCGTGCAGAATAGTGTTAGTGTGATGGGATCACTGGTTGGTGCCGACTCGGTGGGCCGAAGGCCCCGTTTCTGTGCTGCATCACTAAACTAAACTAAAGTGCAGGCCAGAGAGCTGCTCGGGTTCATAAGTTCTCGGAGAAGAATTAGGCCATTCAGCCCATCAAGTCTACTCCAGCATTCAATCATGGCTGATCTATCTTTCCCTCCCAACCCCATTCTCCTGCCTTCTCCCCATAACCCCTGACACCCATACTAGTCAAGAATCTGTCAATCTACGTCTTAAAGACATCCATTGACTCGGCCTCCACAACCATCTGTGGCAATGAAATCCACAGATTCACCATCCTTTGACTAAAGAAATTCCTCCTCCTCTCATTCCAAAAGGTACGTCCTTTCATTCTGAAGCTATGGCCTCTGGTCCGAGACTCTCCCATTAGTGGAAACATCCTCTCCACATCCATTCTATCCAGGCCTTTTACTATTCGGTAAGTTTCAAAGAGGTTCCCCCTCATCCTTCTAAACTCCAGCGCATACAGGCCCAGATGAGGTCTGATGTGAATTTTGGAAAAGTTAGATTGATTCTGTTCATATGTGGTACTTAATATTCTCCCAGGAAACTGGCTGTAGCTTAACAGCAGGGATTATCCCAGGAGGATACTTTCTAACTTAGCAGCAAAGAGACCAAGGCTTCAAATCGGCATTAATTTAGGAATCCCCAGGCAGATTTAAGAGCCTGAGCTGAATTTAGAATGTGACAGATTGATTGATTCATAGCTTGAGTAAAGAAAATGGCTGACATTTCTCTGGCACCTTTAGCATCCCGTTCAGTCCAATTAACCTAACAACCCCGTGGGAGGGAAACGGAGCACCCGGAGGAAACCCAGGCAGTCACAGGGAGAACTCGTTAACACCACACACATAACACCGGAGGTCAGGATTGAACCTGGGTCACTGATGCTGTTTGTTATGCTTGCTGCTTGCTGCTGGCCAGATTTTCATCGCCCCTCTACCTCACCGTCCTTGTGCATGTGACAATAAACCCGACGTGACTTAAGGGCGGCACGGTGGTAGAGTTGCTGCCTTACATCGCTTGCAGCGCCGGAGACCCGGGTTCGATCACGACCACAGGTGCTGTCTGTACGGAGTTTGCACGTTCTCCCCGTGACCGCGTGGGTTTTCTCCGAGATCTTCAGTTTCCTTCCACACTCCATAGACGTACAGGTTTGTTGGTTATTTGGCTTGGTATCGGTGTAAATTGTCCCCAGTGTGTGTAGGATAGCGTTAATGTGCTGGTATCGCTGATCGGTGCGGACTCGTTGGACCGAAGGATCTGTTTCCGCGCTGTATCTCTAAACTAAACTAAATGGTAAATACCAAGATGGCAATTGTGTGAGTTGGGAGAGGGGTGGGTGGATGTTTGGCAGGGGTCAAAGGTGAGAAACCAGGGAGGGGTCACCATCAGAACAGCCTGGTCGAGGGTGGCTCTGATTAGAGCCACAGAGTTTAGTTTAGTTTAAATGGTGATTTAGATTTAGCTTAATTAAATGGTGGCTCCGCCTGTGCCTGCATTTAGTTTAGTTTAGTTTAGAGATACAGCGCGGAAACAGGCCCTTCGGTCCAACGAGTCCGCACCGACCAGGGATCCCCGCACATTAACGCTATCCTACACACACTGGGGACAATTTACACTTATGCCAAGCCAATTAACCTACAAACATGGACACCAATGGAGAGTGGGAGGAAACTGAAGATCTCGGAGAAAACCCACGCGGTCACGGGGAGAACGTGCAAACTCCGTACAGACAGCACCTGTGGTCGGGGTCGAACCACAAGTCTGAGCCAACCAGCGATCCCCGTACACCAGCACTACCCTACACACCGGGGACAATTTACAATCTTTACCGAAGCCAATTAAACTACAAATCTATACGTCTTTGGAGAGTAGGAGGAAACTGGAGCATCCGGGGAAAACCCACGCGGTCACATGGAGAGCGTACAAACTCCGTACAGACATGTGAGGCAGCAGTTCTACCCGCTGTGCTACCGTGCCGTGTGTGCAATCAAAATGAGAGAGAACCAGAGATGTGGCACCAACATGTTCATCCCAGTTCTCAACGCACCATCATGCTTCACAAGAGAGGGTGCAGTGGAGGTTCACCATGATGTGGAGTGGAGTGTTTCAGTTATAAAGAGAAATTGGATCATCTGGACCTGTTTTCTCAGATTGCCAGGTTCTTTTGCATCCACTCTCTGCACACCAGGGACAATTTGGAGGCCAATTAACCCACAAACCCGATGTGGGAGAAAAGTAAGTAAGTACGTAAGTTTATTGGCCAAGTATTCACATACAAGGAATTTGCCTTGGTGCTCCGCCCACAAGAAACAACATGACACACAGTGACAGTTACGACTGACTCAGAAAACACTAAACATTAATAATAATAAAACATTAATGATAAAACTTAGATTAGATTAGAGATTCCTTTATTTGTCATTCAGACCTTTCGGTCTGAACGAAATTTCGTTGCCTGCAGTCATACATATAATAATAAATAACAAAACACACAATAAACACAAATTAACATCCACCACAGTGAGTTCACCAGGTACCTCCTCACTGTGATGGAGGCAAAAGTCTTAAAGTCTCTGTCTCTTCCCTCCTTGTTCTCCCTCTGCGCTGAGGTGATCCAGGCTTCTGATGTTGTGACCCCACCGGGTGATGGTAATAAGGCAATCCCGCGGCTGAATCCGTGCTCCGTCCGCGACGGGCCGGTTCAAACTCCGCGGCCCGGGTTGGCCGAGGCTGCCGAAGCTGCCGCCCTCCAGTCCAGCGGACGCAGCTGTAGTTGCGGGAGCCCCAGAAAAACAGGTCACCAACCTGTGACCTGCGAGCTCCCGACGATGTCGTCCACTGGGCCAGCTGCGGCCGAGCCTCCGGATTCAGGTCGCCACCAGTGTCTTTGGTCGCCACCGCCGGAACGCCACCGCAGCCCCGAAGCAGGCCAGCCCCGCGCTGCCTCCGGAGCCTTGAGGTCTGTCGGTCGCTCGCAGCTGGAGTTGGAGGCCGGCAGCTCCGCCATTAGGCCTCAGCGCAGACGGATGCAGGGAAGGGGGATACGACAAGAAAAAGTCGCATTCCCCCGAAGGAAGAGACAAAAGTCATGTTTCACCCCCCACCCCACACATACACAACCCAATAAACTAAAATTTAACTAAAACAGGACAAAAGAAAACAACAAAAAAAGTAAAGACAGACGGACTGCAGGCGAGCCGCTGCTGTACGACAGCGCCGCCACTTCTGGAAAACACCATTGATCAAGCATGTGAACCAACAAAATACCAGATCAAAAGGGAGAAATATATAAAACCCGGAGGAAATCCACGCGGTGTCGGGGAGAACAGTATTCAATTCAATTCAATTCAGTTTTATTTGTCATATGTAGGTTAACACAGGGTCAACGGTACAATGAAATGTGTTAGACAAGACAACGGGTCACCTCAGCAATAATATTACAAGGATAAAATAAGATAAAAATGACATTGGTTAGGTAAAAAGTCAATAATAAAATAATCAACGTATATGATGTGAAATTAACCAACAAACCCGCACGTCTTTGCAATGTGGGAGGTCACCAGAGCAAACCCAGGTGGTCGCAGGGAGAACGTGCAAACTTCACACACACACAGCACCCCGAGGTTAGGATCAAACCGGGGTCCCTGGCGCTGTGAGACAACAGCCCTACAAGGTGCGCCACTGTGCTGCCACTGGTGCAAGCTAGCCCTTTCACTCACTGTAATGTTGGGGTGTGTGTTGGCTGTTAAAATTACTGCAGCTCAGGAGACAGCAACCCACCATCATCACAAGGCTCCTGTGCCTTGGTTGCAGCTTCACTGACTGCCACTGTAAGCGGCTGTGTTTGACCCGACCTTCCGCGCTTAAATGAACGAATGGAAGTGATATTCTGCTCCCCAGACCAGTTCTGAAAAACCCTCAACACACCACACAGATTGGACAAACGTAAATATTTACCAGGGAGTTGCAATGAAAGTGAAGCAGGTTTGACAATTGCACAGCACAGCCTTGTGTTACTGGACAAAATGTAGTCTACTTGGGTTGTTAAATGTCTTCAGTTGCAGGAAAATTGAATCGTTTTACTTATATATATATAAAAAGAGCAAATGATTACAACAATGAGGGTCGACAGAATGCCAGTAGGATAGCCCAACGATTAATACAATAAATAGACCCCTTCAAACTCTCAGCAAGGCACAGTTGGTGAAGTGAAGCGCAGAGCAGTACAAACTTAAATTACAATTGAAAGACCAATGGTGAATGAGCAGAAATGTCAAACAGGAATGCTGCAATATGTCATACCTTATGTCATTTAGACTTTTAGACTTCAGAGACACAGCGTAGAAACAGTCCCTTCGGCCCACCGAGACCGAGATCACCCCGTATACTAGCACTATCCTGCAAGCCAGGGACAATTTACAATTTTACCGAAGCCAATTAGCCTGCAAACCTGTACATCTTTAGAGAGTGGGAGGAAACCGGAGCACCCGGAGGTCACAGGGAGAATGCACATAGTCCATACAGACAGCACCCGTGGTCAGGATCGAACCTGGGTCTCTGGCGCTGTATGGTAGCAACTCTACCGCTGTGCTGCCCATTAGCTGGAAAGATTGCAGAGAAGATTTAGCAGGATGTTGCTCAAGAGCCTGAGCTGTACGGAGAGGTTGGGCAAGCTAGGACTTTATTTACTCGGCAGTGAAGAAAGCTAATGGAATGTTGGCCTTCATAACAAGAGGATTTCAGTATAGGAGTAAAGAGGTTCTTCTGCAGTTGTATAGGGCTCTGGTGAGACCACATCTGGAGTATTGTGTACAGTTTTGGTCTCCCAATTTGAGGAAGGACATCCTTGTGATTGAGGCAGTGCAGCGTAGGTTCACCAGATTGATCCCTGGGATGGCGGGACTGTCTTATGAGGAAAGATTGAAAAGACTAGGCTTGTATTCACTGGAGTTTAGAAGGATGAGGGGGCATCTTATAGAAACATATAAACTTATAACAGGACTGGACAAGCTAGATGCAGGAAAAATGTTCCCAATGTTGGGCGAGTCCAGAACCAGGGGCCACAGTCTTAGAATAAAGGGGAGGTCATTTAAGACTGAGGTGAGAAAAAGCTTTTTCACCCAGAGGGTTGTGAATTTGTGGAATTCCCTGCCACAGAGGGCAGTGGAGGCCAAATCACTGGATGGATTTAAGAGAGAGTTAGATAGAGCTCTAGGGGCTAGTGGAATCAAGGGATATGGGGAGAAGGCAGACACGGGTTATTGATTGGGGACGATCAGCCATGACCACAATGAATGGCAGTGCTGGCACAAAGGGCCGAATGGCCTCCCCCTGCACCTAGTTTCTATGTTTCTATGTTTCTATGTTTATTTCTTGGAAGGCAGGAGGCTAAGGGGTGATCTTACAGTGTGTAAAATCATGAGGGGAACTCATAAGGTGAATGCACATTGTCTTTTACCCAGGGCAGGGGAATGAGAACCAGAAAACATAGGTTTAAGGTGAGAGGGGAAAGATTTAATAGGAACCTGAGGGGCAACTTTTTCACTTAGGGTGGCATGGTGGCACAGCAGTAGAGTTACTGTCTTACAGCGCCAGAGACCCAGGTTCGATCCTGACCACAGGTGCTGCCTGTATGGGTTTTATACATTTTTCCTGTGACTGCATGGGTTTCCTCCCACATTCCAAAGATGTACAGATTCCTAAGTTAATTGGCTTCGGTAAAAATTATAAATCGCCCCTATTGTGTCGGATAGTGCTAGTGTATGGGGATCGCTGGTCAGCTTGGACCTAGTGGGCCCAAGGGCCTGTTCCACGCTGTGTCTCTGAACTCTGAACTAAATTAAACTAAGATGGTGGAGGGTATATGGAACGAGCTGCTAGAGGAGGTAGTTGGGACAGGTACAATAACAATATTGACAAGACACTTGGAAAGGTACATGGATAGGAAATATTTAGAGGGATGTGGGCTAACGCAGGCAAACAGGGCATCTTGTTCAGCATGGATGAGTTGGGCTGAAGGGCCTGTTTCCCAGCTGTATGACTGAATTTATTGGTAATATTCTACAACAGACATCGGCTTTAATGGCCGTGGGACTTATTTACCATCGCCCGCCGGGGGCTTTGACTCTGACATCGGGAGGAGAATGGGGAGTGCAGGGAAGAGATAAGACTTTGCCTTCCATCACAGCGAGGAGGAGATTCGCTGTGATGGATGTTTGTGTAAATTGTGTTGTGTCTTGGTCCTTCTACTTGTTTGTATAACTGCAGAAACAACAAATAATATCATTGTATCAAAGATTGCAGACTTAAGATTTAAGCTCTACTTTACTGTAGAGATGCAGCATGGAAACAGGCCCTTCGGCCCCCCTATTCTGCAGCGACCAGCGATCCCATATGCTGCCACTATCCTACACACTAGGGAGAATTTTACCGAAACCAATTAACCTACAAACCTGTATGTCTTTGGAGTGTGCGAGGAAACCGGAGCACCCGGGGAAAACCCACGCGGTCACGGGGAGAATGTGCAAACTCCGTACAGACAGCACCCGTAGTCAGGATCGAACCTGGGTCTCTGGCGCTGTAAGGCATCAACTCTACCGCTGCGCCACCGTGCCGCCTACGTCCTTACAAGCACAGAGTTTGTACATTCTCCCCGTGACCACGTGGGTTTTCTCCGAGATCTTTGGATTGCTCCCACACTCCAAAGACGTATGTAGGTTAATTGACTTGGTATAAGTGTAAATTGTCCCTAGTGCGTGTAGGATAGTGTTAATGTGTGGGGATTGCTGGTCGGCTCCAACTCAGTGGGCCGGTGGGCCTGTTTCCGCGCTGTATCTCTAAACTAACCTAAACTACAAACCTCCTCCTCCCATCTCCTGACGCCATCTGATGCAAGAATTAGATTTCCCTCCATCCCTCCCTCCCTTCCCCCTCTCTTCATGCCTTCCCTCTCCGGCGCTCCCTCGGCAGCTTGCGCTTCTGGCCTCACGTGGTGGTGGGCGGGCGGACGTTGCAGATGTCCAGCCACTGCTCGCTGACCCTGCGTCTGGGCCACAACCCATTGTACGGCAGGCCGGGGCTGGCCCCGCGCTCACGCCTGCCCACCACCCTCCAGAAGTGGAGCCCCTTGAAGAAGAAAACGGCCCTGTAGGTGTAGGAGTAGTACACGGCGTCCAGGTTACCCAAGGGATGGTCTCCTGGGTCCAGCGGTGGGTAGACGTCTATGATCCTTTTAGGGAATTCAGCGACCCTCTGGTTAGCGTTGACATTAAATGCCGTGACCTGTTGGGACCAGAATGCAAAGGATGTTCTTTTAGGAAGGAGATGATGAGAAATGTGTTTAGCTATGGGGTGGTGATTCTGTGGAATTCTTGGCCATAGGCTGTGGAGGCCAAGTCAGTGGATATTTTTAAGACAGGGATAGATAGATAGATTCTTGATTAGTATGGGTATCAGAGGTTATGGGGAGAAGGCAGGAGAATGGGGTTAGGAGAGAGAGAGATAGATCAGCCACGATTGAATGGCGTAACTTGATGGGTTGAATGGCCTCTTTCTACTATTCCAGATAACCTTATGACTTTATGAGATATGAGAAGATTTGCCTTGAGGAAATGTTTAAACACAGATAGAGCTGCCGCCTAACAACGCCGGTGACCCGGGTTCGATCCTGACCTCGTGTGCTGTCTGTGCGAAGTTTGCATGTTCTCCCTATGACCGCATGGGTTTTCTCTGGGTGCTCCAGTTTCCTCCCACTTCCATGAGATGTGTGGGTTTGTAGGTTAATAGGTCTCTGTAAATTACACCTAGAGTGTAGGGAGTGAATGCGAAAGTGAAACAACATAGAACTAGTGTGAATGGGTGATCACTGGTCAGCCTTTAATCCACTTTTTATCTGCTCTTTCAGAAACGTTATATTTCCGAAATGTATATTGAAAATTGGTTTCTGCTTTGTTTTTTAGTTTAGTTTAGAGATACAACGTGGAAACAGGCCCTTCGGTCCGCGCCGACCAGCGATCCCCGTACATTCGCACTATCCTACACATTAGGGACCATTTACAATTTTCCATTTTTACCGAAGCCAATTAACTTACAAACCTAATTGGGTCGTAACGTCACCCATTCCTTCTCTCCATAGACGCTGCCTGTCCCACTGAGTTACTCCAGCATTTTGTGTCTATCTTTGGTGTAAGCCAGCATCTGCCGTTCCTTCCTGCGCAAACTACAAAGCTGCACGTCTTTGGAGGGCGAGAGGAAACCGAAGCACCCGGAGGAAACCCACGCGGT
>CM075991.1:4422654-4432654 GCA_038087875.1 Malacoraja senta
GTGCACCGCCACCTGCAACAACACGCACCACCGTTAGTTCCTCAGTCACAGGGTAGCTCATCTGCGGAACTCATTGCCACACAGGGCTGTGGAGGCCATGTCAGTGGATATTTTTAAGGCAGAGATAGGCAAATTCTTGATTAGAACGAGTTGTGGGGAGAAGGCAGGAAAATGGGACGAGGGGGCAGAGATCAGCCATGATTGAATGACAGAGTAGACCCAATAGGCTGAATGGCCTCATTCTACTCCTAGAACTTGGAAACTTGTTACTCCACGCAACACTAGCGATTGTGTTGGCCCTGGCCAAGATGGCCATACACAGGTCCTGGCAATGGGCAGACATAAGGTCAAACGTAATAGCAGCAGAATTAGGCCATTCGGCCCATCAAATCTACTCCGCCCTTCAATCGTGGCTGATCTATCTCTCCTTCCTAACCCCATTCTCCAGCCTTCTCCCCATAACCTCTAACACCCAAACTAATCAGTTGAGATTTCTGCCAAAGTCGACTGCCTGGGCCTACGTCCGTGCCCGCGTGTCCCTGGAGAGGGAACTCGCGGTGTCCACGGTGACTCTGGAGGCTTTCCGTGAATGCTGGTCACCGTGCGGCGGAGGTCAAGTGCGTCATGGATACGGATAATAACGTTCTAATTTGATGATTGATTGATTCATGTTTTTGCTCTTTCCAGAACATAGTAACTGTGATTATTAGAATAAAATCTCCTTGTTAAGTAAAAAGAAAACACTGGGATCAGATCCCTGCGCAGCAGAGAAGGAAGTGATTCAAGCAGCAAGGCCTGGGTCAAAGACACCACCACTTAGTCACACTCGTAAGTGCAATAACCTTCCCCTGCGGCCTTTATCAGTTCCCTTTTGATATTGGTATCGCTGGACTGATCATACCGTACATGAATACAACCAACCCATACACAAGTACAATAGTTAATGCAAAGAGAAAAATACCAGAGTCAGAATATAGTGTTTGACAGAATAGCATTATAGTTACAGAGAAAGTGCAGATTTTTTTAAAGTGCAAGGGCCACATTGAGGTGGGTTGGAAGATCAGGGCTACACCCTAGCTTATGGGATAACTGTTTAGAAGTCGCATAACAACGGGGAAGCAGCTATTCCTGAATCTGCTGGTAAGTGCTTTCAACCTCTTCTGCCTGATGGGAGAGAGGAGAAGAGGGAATGATCAGGGTGAAGATGGGTCCTTGATTGTGGTACCTGCTTCCCCGAGGCAGCGTGAAGTGTAGATAGAGTTGGGTGGGGGGGCGGGGAGGGGGCCGGTCTGTGCGATGGGCAGGGCTACATTCAAAACTCTCTGAAATTTATTGTGGTCTACGAAAGACCTGTGATGCATCCTGATAATAGACACAAAAAGCTGGAGTTACTCAGCGGGTCAGGCGGCATCTCTGGAGAGAAAGAATAGGTGACGATTCGGCTCAGAGCCCAGACTGGGGAAGGGTTTCGACCCGAAGCGTCACCTATTCCTTTTGTCCGCAGATGCTGCCTGACCCGCTGAGTTATTCCAGCAATTTGTGTCTATCGTTGGGATAGACCTTTTTGTTACATTTTCCATGAACCGGGTTGGTTGAAAAGAAGTGGTGAAACCGGGACCACAGTAGGTGGAAGGGGAGCAAGAAATGGCCCTCGAGTGTGATTATTGATTGATGATTGCAGCAAACTACTGGACAGTTTTGACCTTGAACGCAAAATTCCCTCCAACACCATGCGACCCCCTCCTTTCCCATATGAGGCGTTCCACTGGGACAGCACAGTGACACAGCGGTAGAGTCACTGCCTTACAGCACCAGAGACCCAGGTTCGATCCTGACTACAGGTGCTGTCTGTACGGAGTTTTACGTTCTCCCCGTGACCTCCCACATTCCAATGACATGCAGGTTTGTACGCTAATTGGCTTCTGTAAATTGTCCCTGGTGTGCAGAGTAGCACTAGTGTACGGGGTAATTGTTGGCTGGTGCGGACTCAGTGGGCTGAAGGGCCTGTTTCCGCGCTGCACCACTAAAACTGAAGCTGCCTGCTGCTTACCCGCAGTAGGTTGATTCCCTGGTTGCTGTTGATGGCTGTGAAGTGTTCATCATCATCGAAGTGGATGACTCCATTTTGCCACGAGTGCGCCACCTCCTGGCCAGCCCCGTCAAACACCTGCGAACAGCCTAAATGGCGGCCTGGGGGAAATAGAAAACTAGTTAAACTTGCTCTGCACAACATTTCTCTCTCTATCTCTCTCTCCCCCTCTCCAATATTTCCACATTGTCTGTTTGCGGTTTGGGGTGTTACTTTGGGGTGGGGAAAACTTCAAACATAATTAATGGCTAAAATCTCCCATTAAACAAAGGCATAGCTGTGGAGCTGCTGTCTTGCTCCTGTACTAATCAAGAATCTATTTATCTGCCTTAAAAGTATACACTGACTTGGCCTCCATTGCCTTCTGTGCAAGGAATTCCACAGATTCATAGAAACATAGAAAATAGGTGCAGGAGTAGGCCATTCGGCCCTTCGAGCCTGCACTGCAATTCTATATGATCATGGCTGATCATCCAACTCAGTATCCTGTACCTGCCTTCTCTCCATACCCCCTGATCCCTTTAGCCACAAGGGCCACATCTAACTCCCTCTTAAATATAGCCAATGAACTGGCCTCAACCCTCCGACTAAAGAAATTTCTCCTCATCTCTTTCCTAAAAGAACATCCTTTTATTTAAATCAAGAATCTATCTATCTGCCTTAAAAATATCCATTGAACTGGCCATTCAGCCCATCAAGGCCCACCTCAACCGTCAACCACCCATTTACATCAACCCTACACAATCCCATTTCCTTTGGGACAGGGGGAAGCAGTGGAGGCCATTACCTGTTCCGAATCCCAGTGTGATGTCCACCGCGGAGGCCGCGGACCTCAGATCCTCCTCGAAGTCTATGGGCGTGACCTCGCTCCAGAGTCTGAAGGCCAACCTGATGGCCGCTCTCTGCTCGCCCGCCGCCATCTGGGAGCTGTAGCCCTCGCTCAGCAAGCGCCACTTCAGCCGCCGCTTCCCAAAGGCCATGCCGGAGACTCTGCCGTCGGCCAACTCCATCCTCCTCCCCCTGGACCTCTGGCCGTGGAGGAAGCGGTGCAGAAATCGTTTCCCGCGGACAGGGACGCTTCCCGTCCCGTTGGCGTCTCTCTCGGGGGTCTGGCTGGTGCCAGCGGTGGCGTAAGGAGACACCGGGACATTGGGCTGGGTCTTCTGATCCGGTACTCCACATCTGGGCACGTTCATCACCTCTCTGGTGGCTGCATCCACCACACCAGTAACTGGCAGCCCATTGGTTTCCTGGAACTTCCTCAAGGCCTGGGTAAACCCCGGGCTCTCGGTACTTTGGTCTGGTGGCTCGTCCATCTGGTGCGAGTCCTCAATGTCCTCCCCAACAACACTCATCAGGTCAGGAGGAGCTGGGTCTTCATCAGCCGCGTCTTCGCGCGAGGAGTCCTCCCAATCAACAGGTTTGATCCATCCATACCTGGCAAGGAATCTCTAGTTAGGGGAGACGGGAGGGTGTTAGTCAATGATCATCGTCACTAGTTCCAGTTTAAGTAACAGAAAATGCTGGAAAAACTCAGCAAGCTGGCAGTGTCGGCTGCAAGAGAAGCAACGAAACATTGCTTATAATCGGTCTGAAGAACGGATCCAACCTGAAACATTACCAATTGTCAGTCTGAAGAAGGGTCCCAATCCGAAACGTTGCCTATCCACGTCCTCCACAAACGCTGCCTGATCTGGTGAGTTCGGAGTCATAGGGCCTATACTTTCTGCGCTATATCTCAAAACTAAACTGAACTACGAAGCGATACCTTTTAATATTGTCCATTGCAATTCATTGCAAACAACCTGAAAACTGTCGGACCAAAATGGAAAGGCCACACAGAGTTGGTGTTCAAATAATGGGAGATTTATTGAAATGGTGCACACCAGGAGACCAGTTTAAGCTCGCTCATCTGCTGCATGCAACTTTGATAGAGTTTTTTATATTCTTAGATGACAAGATTGCACGGAAACTTGATTAACAGTGAAACGAGGTCTAGATTACGGAATGGAGTTTACAGAAAGACTTAATTAGGTATCAAACAGAATAAAATACTTATCCACAAGTCTAACTTCATTGACAGTAGATCCAATTTTCTGTTGCAATGATGGGTGCGTGGTGTAACATAATCGATGAAGTTCCAGAAACTTGGGTGTCATCACTCCATGTCTCTACATTCAGGTTTGTCTGCGGTTCCCTGTCACCACGTTAACACAATCCACAACCCGATTTATTATTTATTCGCCCTCATTACTCTTTCCCCTGCAGCACAACTGGCACGGTGGCGCAGCGGCAGTGTAGCTGCCTCACAGCGCCAGAGTCCCAGGTTCGAGACTAACTACGTGTGCTTGTGTGTACGGAGTTTGTACGTTCTTCCCGTGAAGTGCGTTGGTTTTCTCCGGGATCTCCGGTTTCCTCCCACGCATACAACTTTGTAGGCTAACTGGCTTGGTATGATTGTAAATTGTCCCTAGTGTGTGTAGGATAGTGTAAGTGTGCGGGGATCACTCGTCTGCGCGGACATGGTGGGCTAAAGGACCTGTTTCCGCGCTGTATCTCTAAACTAAATTAAACTAAAACTATCCAGCAAAGTTAAAAACTCATACCCATTCTAATCGTATTATTACTCTGGCTGTAACATGTACTCAAGAGATCAGAGACAGATTTGGATTAATCCCGGGTTAATTTTGTTCTGCTTTAGCCCAGCACGGTTTTACACAAGTCCATTACCTGTGCAGAACTCTCCCCAGCAACGGAATTTGCCTGATGGGTCACCTTCACATCAGAATGGTCCCTGGAATGAAAGACTCTCTCTGAGCCGGCAGAGTTACACAACATCCAGGCGGTGACCAGGGAGACAATAAGGCAGGTCATGTCTACCCTGAGAAGCCAGGAAGGAATTCAGTGAGATGTCCGTGTTCATGAGTCTTTATATTGAAGCTCTCTCTCTCTTGACTCCACCCCCTTGAGTATTCAGGTGAACAGAATATTTTTCAGGTATGTGATCCTTGCAATGAAAGGACACAGAGGCACATTATGCCTGGTCGGCACGCTTAAGTCATTAGTTTCCTTAAGTTATCTTTCCGGCTCCATTTTGATGAAGACTTGAATCAGGAAATCTCTGCTTGTGTGGCTGAGGAAGGGGAATAAACAGAAGAACTGCTTTTCTATTGCACCTTTTTTATTATTATTATTATTTAATTCTTTATTTCGAACAGAATAAAAGAATAAAAAGCAAGTGTGAAACAGCATACAAAAAGCAAAACAAGAATATTTATAAAGTGTCATACACAATATGTATAAATAAATGAAATCGTATGTGTCCGAAAAAGAGCAGGAAGAAGCAAAAGCTTATTAATTCCCACCCCTTATTCAACTGCTTATAATTATCTTATACAAATTTAGCAGCTATATGTACACCAGCAGCTATATGTACACCAAATTATTTACATTTATACACTAATCAAATATTTACAGCCATACAAAAAAAGAGAGAAAAAAAAGAAAAAAGAAAAGAAAAAACCCTCATATACGATACAGTATCTCTTAGTCATATATACAACCCATCACCCTATAATCCCCTTCCCAATACCATCAGTATAACAAATATCCCACTCACAATCACCTATCCTCATCCCAATATCCTTTACAAAAAGTATTTTTGTACATCTTTTTAAACTGAATTATGTTTGTGCTAAGTTGTATCTCCTGTTCCAGACCATTCCACAAATTCACCCCACAGATTGCTATGCACATACTTTTAAGAGTTGTTCTGACATTGAGTTTTATAAAATTATGTTCCCCTCTCAAATTATACCCACCCTGTCTTTCCATAAACAGTTTTTGTACCTTTCCTGTTCCTTTCAGGATGTCCTAAAGCATAAATGAACTGTTAGTATTAAAAGGTAAGAAATGTAGTACTTCATTGGACAACCACCAGGTAATTCTCATTAGTACGGGTGTCAGGGGTTATGGGGAGAAGGCAGGAGAATGGGATTAGGAGGGAGAGATGATTGAATGGTGGAGTAGACTTGGTGGGCCGAATGGCCTAATTCTTCTCCTATCACATATGAATTTATACAGTGTGGAAACAGCCCCTTCGGCACAGCGAATCCGAACTGAGCAGCGATCACCCCGTACACTACCAGCGATCACCCCGTACATCACCCCGTACATCACCCCGTCCTACACACTAGGGATAATCTACAACTTTTACCAAAGCCAAATAACCTACAAGCTGGTATGTCTTTGGTGTGTGGGAGGAAACCGGAGCAGGTCACGGGAGGAACGTACAAACTCCATACAGACAGCACCCGTGGTCAGGATCGAACCCTGGTCCCTGGCGCTGTGAGGCAGAGACTCTACCGCTGCGCCACTGTGCCAACCAATGTTCTTTCCTCCCTTTTGTCCTCAGAGTATTGAATGATATCAGGGTACTTTTAGACTCTTCCCATCATGAAGTCAAATGCAAAAGACTCTCTCTGATCCGGCTGAGTTACATCTGAGATCCACATCTTTGACACTTTCCTACATCCCATTAAATCCTCAGGGAATTAATAATTCTCTCAATTCTTATTTTTTTATTTATATTTCCATAAAAAACTCTGTGTATTTCAATTTCCCCCCCAGCTTGCTCACATAATCTGTTATCTCCCTCTTTACTCTTTTAGTAATCGTTTACAGCTTTCTGACTGAATTGAATTTAAATCCTCTGACTTCTGTATTAGGATTGATCTTACTTCCTCGGTTCATTAATCCACACTTGTGCAGCATTTGACTCATTCATGCTTGTCCCCACGGGATACTGAAGTTGTACATCCCATTATTCTCCCAGAGCACGTGCCCAAATGCCTTGCTAGCATCAGCTTGCACTGATTATAAAATGTACAATGTACAACGTGTCCAACATAAGTCATGGTGCAGTTCCAGAGGACTTTGGTCAGGCCCCATTTGGAGTATTGTGTGCAGTTCTGGATGGATGGATTACAAGAACGATGTGGAGGTTTAGCGAAAGGGTGCAGGGGTGGTTTGCCAGAATGAAGCCCGGATAAGTGGGTATTAGCTACAGGGAGAGGTTGGCCAGACTTGGATTGATTTCACTGGAACGTTTGAGGTTACGGGGAGACCTGATAGATGTGTATAAAATTATGAGAAGTATAGATAGGGTAGACAGTGAAAATCTATTTCCCGGGGATGGAAAATATCAAATACTAGCTTTAAGGTGAGAGGGGCAAAGTATAAAAGATATGTGTGGGGCAAGATATTTTTACACAGAGGGTGGGGAGTGCCTGGAACTTGACAGGCATTATCTAAATGGTGGCCGATTAGGAAAAGGGGAGATGCAGCGAGACCTGGGTGTCATGGTACACCAGTCATTGAAAGTAGGCATGCAGGTGCAGCAGGCAGTGAAGAAAGCGAATGGTATGTTAGCTTTCATAGCAAAAGGATTTGAGTATAGGAGCAGGGAGGTTCTACTGCAGTTGTACAGGGTCTTGGTGAGACCACACCCGGAGTATTGTGTACAGTTTTGGTCTCCAAATCTGAGGAAGGACATTATAGCCATAGAGGGAGTGCAGAGAAGGTTCACCAGACTGATTCCTGGGATGTCAGGACTTTCATATGAAGAAAGACTGGATAGACTTGGCTTATACTCGATAGAATTTAGGAGATTGAGAGGGGATCTTATAGAAACGTACAAAATTCTTATGGGGTTGGACAGGCTAGATGCAGGAAGATTGTTCCCGATGTTGGGGAAGTCCAGGACAAGGGGTCACAGCTTAAGGATAAGGGAGAAATCCTTTAAGACCGAGATGAGAAAAAACCTTTTCACACAGAGAGTGGTAAATCTCTGGAACTCTCTGCCACAGAGGGTAGTTGAGGCCAGTTCATTGGCTATATTTAAGAGGGAGTTAGATGTGGCCCTTGTGGCTAAAGGGATCAGGGGGTATGGAGAGAAGGCAGGTACGGGATACTGAGTTGGATGATCAGCCATGATCATATTGAATGGCGGTGCAGGCTCGAAGGGCCGAATGGCCTACTCCTGCACCTATTTTCTATGTATCTATGACAGTGGTTGAAACAGATACGTTAGTGATAGTGGCATTTAAAAGATTTTGGGATAGGTATATAGGGGTCGATCAGCCATGATCACAATGAATTGGCTCAAAGGGCCGGATGGCCTCCTCCTGCACCTATTTTCTATGTTTCTATGTTTCTATGTATATGAATATACAGGGAATGGAAGGATGAGAGGAATAGATCGCATAGATGCACGGAGTTCCTTGCCCAGAGCAGGGGAATCGAGAACCTGAGAACATAGGTTTAAGGTGAGGAGGGAAAAGTTTAATAGAAACCTGAGAGTTACCTTTTTCACACAAAAGGTGGTGGGTGTATGGAACGAGCTACCGGAGGAGGTAGTTGAGATGGTACTTTCGCAATGTTTAA
Source organism: Malacoraja senta (assembly GCA_038087875.1). Taxonomy (NCBI): domain Eukaryota; kingdom Metazoa; phylum Chordata; class Chondrichthyes; order Rajiformes; family Rajidae; genus Malacoraja; species Malacoraja senta. The sequence continues at coordinate 4,431,188 of CM075991.1, forward strand.
GAAACATTTAGACAGGTACATGGATAAGACAGATTTGGAGGGATAAGGCAGGTGGGACTAGTGTTGATGGGATATGTTGGTCAGTGTGCCAAGTTGGGTCGAAAGGCCTGTTTCCACTTTGCATGACCCTATGACTCTCTCTATGACTCCAAAGATATGGGTTATGTGTAGGTAAGTAAGTAAGTACATTTTATTTATATAGCACGTTTAAATCAACTCGCGTTGAAACCAAAGTGCTTTACATAGAACATAATATTTAAGATTCCGTACATCCATAGAAAAAAAAAAAAAAAAAAATGACACAACACATTATAGAATTCAACATGAACATCCCCCCACAACAGAATCAAAATTTCCACTGTGGGGAAAGGCACCAGAAAGTTCAATCCTCTTCCTCTATGTGGCCTCCGCAGCCAGTCCGATGTTTTCAGGCCCTCTTGCTGGGTAGATGGAACTCTGGCGTAGATACATGATGGTCTTGGCATCATGTTCGGCACAGCCATTGTGGGCCAAAGGGCCTGTTCTTGTGCTGTACTGTTCCATGTTCTACGATCTAAATCTTGTTCATAAGATGCATTCCTTCCTGCCAAGTTTCTCCCTGCACGAGCAAAGCAAATTAAAATTAAGTTGTACAACTCTAAAAAATGTGGTTCTTTGAAACGAAAACAAACATCCTCTTGAAAGCAACTCAAGTCTACCGAAGCTATTAATGTTCACAGCTCACCAGTCACCAATGAATTATGTTGTGTGCGTTTTTGGCATGTCGCAGGCTCCTGTTTCTCTGTGAGATTGCTATTCGAGGCCACTGGACCATCACTGAAAGAGTCTCGTAGTTCACATTGAATTACTGATTACCAGACCTCGATCATCACCACTCAGGTTAACAAGTGGGTCATATAGCAGCCTTGGGAAACTGCCATGTGTACTCCTTGCTGTCTAACTCTATGGACGTTTCCTTAGCAGTTGCAAGCTGCCCAATAGCTACCGTTTAAAATCACTATTTGAGGGGAAAAAATTGCTTAGATTAGTTTAGAGATACAGCACGGAAACAGGCCTTTCAGCCCACCGAGTCCGCAAAGACCAGCAATTCCCGGACACCAACACTATCCCACACACACTAGGGACAATTTACATTTATACCAAGCCAATTAACCTACTAACCTGTACGTCTTTCGAGTGTGGGAGGAAACCGAAGATATCGTGGAAAATCCACACAGGTCATGGGGACGTGCAAACATGCGAACTCCATACAGACAGCACCCATAGTCAAGATCGAGCCCGCGCTGTAAGCCGTAGCTCTACCACTGCGCCACCACGCCTCCCTTGTTACTTTAACTCATTGCTTTCTCATTTCTCCCCTCCTCTTCCCTCTACCAACCTCTCTGGGAGGATAGGGTAATCATCAGGAAATAAGGACGATATTCTGACCATGAAAGAGGTCACGTGTGCACAAGACCATGAGAGATC
>CM075991.1:4437654-4494710 GCA_038087875.1 Malacoraja senta
GCTTTTGCCCCATATCCTTCTAAACCTTTTCTATCAATTTACCTGTCCAAATATATTTTAAACATTGTTATAGTACCTGCCTCAACTACTTCCTCTGGCAGCTTGTTCCATACACCCACCACCCTGTGTGAAAAGGTTGCCCCTTGGGTTCCTATTAAATATTTCCCCTCGCATCTTACACCCATGTCCTCTGGTTCTCGATCCTCCTACTTTGGGTAAAAGACTGTGCAACTCCCCAGTCCATTCCCCTCATGATCGTATACACCTCTTTCAGATCACCCCTCATCCTCCAGTGCTCCAAGGAAGAGTAAAGTTTAAAGGAGATATGAGGCGAAGTTTTTTTTAAATACAGTGGTGAGTGACTGGAAAGCACTGCAAGGGGTGGTGGTTGAGACTGATATGATAGTGACGTTTAAGATGAGGATATGGATATATAGAGAATGGAGAATAAGGGAGGAATATGTATTATGTACAGGCTGATAAGATTTGGTTTTGGCATCCTATTCGGCACAGGCATTGTGTGGTGTTTGCACGTTCTCCCTGTGACCGTGTGGGTTTTCTCCGGGTGATCTGATTTCATAGAAACATAAAAATAGGTGCAGGAGTAGGCCATTTGGTCCTTTGAGTCAGCACCGCCATTCAATATGATCATGGCTGATCGTCCAAAATCAGTACCCCGTTCCTGCTTTCTCCCCATATCCCTTGACTCCGTTAGTCCTAAGAGCTAAATCTAACTCTCTCTTGAAAACATCCAGTGAATTGGCCTCCACTGCCTTCTGTGGCAGTAATTCCACAGATTCACAACTCTCTGGGTGAAAAAGTTTTACCTCATCTCAGTCTTAAATGGCCGACCCCTTATTTGTAAACTGTGACCCCTGTTTCCTCCCACACTCCAAATAAGTGCGGGTTTGCGGGTTAATTGGCTTCTGTGAATTACCCCTAGTGTGTTGGATGCAAAAAACTGGGATAACAGAGAACTAATGTACGGGTTGTCCTGTTCAAGCCTGTTGTCCTGAAGAGCTGAACAGCCCTGAACACTTGTCCAGGCCAATGGCCAGTAACCCTCAACAATACACTTTCAGGCAATTCTTGACCATGGACAAAAAAGATACCACATCACCGCCACTTCTCCGTTCCCACAACTTAAAAGGTACCTGAATTACAAATTCCGCTTCTGCTAAAGAGTTACCAACCCAAGATGTCAACTCTGTCTTTCCCTTCACCGAGTATTCCAACATTTTCTGCTTTTAATATGAAAAATTACTTTTATTCAGATTCGTCCACTAACCTTCACCGACCCAACATGTTCAAAACCTCCCAAGACAACAAAAAGCAGAAGTTAGGATTTGAAGTAAAAATAGTTTACCCGCACTGGTGTTTACAGGAAGCTCTTCAGCCCAACTCCACCCTCTGTCATGCACAGATAGTTTCAATTGAAGACAGATGCAAAACGCTGGAGTAACTCAGCGGGACAGGCAGCATCTCTGAAGAAAAGGAATAGGTGACGTTTCGGGTCGAGACCCTTCTTCAGACTGGGAGTCAGAGAGATATAGACGGTGATATCGAGAGATATAGAACTAATGAATGAAAGATATCGCCAAAAGTAACGATAATCAAGGGAGGGTGGAGCCCACAATGGTCCATTGTTGGTTATGGGCTAGGGGTGACAACAAGTTATACAGCGAGTGAAACTCAACAGGGCGACAGTGAAGCTAGTATGATGACTTAGGTGGGGGAGGGACGGAGAGCGAGAAGGGGGAAAGCAAGGGTTACTTGAAGTTGGAGAAATCAAGATTCATACCGCTGGGTTGTAAGCTGCCCAAGTGGAATATGATGTTGGTTTGGGTTTGTTCCCTTGCGAGTGCTGAGGAAGTTAAGGAGGTCTGGGGGCAGAAAACTGATTACACTGAACATTCGGAGCACAATAGCAGCCTGGTGGAGCGCAGCGAATGCGGTTGTGAAAATGAGCCCTTGTTCAAAGAAGTATTGTGTGGCAGGCATTGTATTCAGCTGTGCAGACAAACAAAATGTTCTGGATTCACAGAGCTCCCTGATAAATCGTGCTCTATTCATTTTGTCCTCCCGTAGCTCGAGAACCAAGGCTGCCGTTTCTCCAGTGTAGACTTTTACAAGTAGCCAATTCGTGCACAGCAAACTCGCACAGACAGCATTGTGCTAACAGTGTCAGGCAGCATCCCTGAAGAACACGGAGAGGCGATGTTTAGAGTCGGCACCCTTCGTCAGACTCGGATGCGACCCGAAGCGTCATCTTTGCATGTTCTCCAGAGACGCTGCCTGAGTTACTCCAGCACTTTGTGTCTTTTGGTTGTTTTGGATTTGTATAACGTCTTTTAGTTCGAGCCATTTGCAGACAGTGCAATGCATCTGAAATGTAGGGGTTGTGGAAATAAGGGCTGCTAAAATACACACAGGAAGCCCCCACAAACAGCAGTGAGCTGATGGTTTATTTGCCATTGAGTGGGGAAATAAATATTGGCCAGGGTTTGAGTTGATTCAACTGGGAGTGCAGATAGGCCAATGTTTTGATCCAAAAACCTCTGACCTTGTTGTACTGCTCTGGGGAAACCATGTTCGATGTTTGTGCTGAGGCCTCCTGAACGGTTCTTCGTTAAGGTGTAAGAATTTAGTTCAGAGATTCAACGTGGAAACAGGCCCTTTTGGCCCACTGAGTCTCCACCAACCAGATATCTCCCATACACGAGTACTGTCTTCCACACTAGGGGCCACGTACAGAAGCCAATTTAGCTACAAACCCACGTGTCTTTGGAATGTGGGAGGAAACCAGAGCACCCAGAGGAAACCCATGCTGTCACAGGGAGAACGTGCAAACTCCGTGCAGACTCCACCGTTCCTCCCCCATCCCAAAGACGCATGGGTTTGTAGGCTATTGGCTCCAGTGCATTGACCCTAGTGAGTAAGCTAGAACTAGTTCACTGGGATCGCTGGTCTGTGCAGACTCAGTGGGCTGAAAGACCTGTTTCCACACTGTATCTTTACACTAAACTAAAAGCCCTGTCCCACTGTACGAGTTCATTCAAGAGCTCTCCCGAGTTTAAAAAAAAAATCAAACTCGTGGTAAGCACATAGAATGTACGTAGCGGGTACGTCGGAGCTTGGGGACGACTCTTAGTGGCTCGTAACGCTAACGGCAGGTACTCGGGAAACGCGGTAAGCTCGGGAAGACTCGTGAAGATTTTTCAACATGTTGAAAAACGTCCAGGAGAGCCCCGAGTACCGACGAGCGGCCATTACCGTAAATCTCCGAGTTCGAATCAGGGGAAACTCGGGAGAACTCTTGAATGAACTCGTACAGTGGGACAGGGCTATAAATAATAAATGTCAACAGTTTCAAGACCTGTGAAGACATGTGGGTTTGTAGGTTAATTTGCCTCTAAATTGCCCCAAGTGTGTAGGAGTGGATAGGAATTTAGCTTAGTTTTGCTTCAAGATATAGCGTGGTAACAGGCCCTTCGGCCCATCGAATCCAGGCCAACCAGCAATCCCAGTATCCGAGCCCTATCCTACTACATACATTAGGGACAATTTACAATTCCACCAAGCGAATTAGCCTGCAAACCTGTACGTCTTTGGAGTGTGGGAGGAAACCCACGCTGGTCGCGGGGAGAACATACAAACCTTGAACAGAGAAGCACCTGTAGTCAGGATCGAACCCAGGTCTCTGGCACTGTAAGGGAGCAACTCTACCGCTGCACCACCGTGTGGCCCCTGGGAATGTGAAATAACGGGTGATCGATGGTCGGCGTGGACTCGGTGGGCCTGAATCCTTGCCGTATCTTTCAAGCGATGTTTGAGCTGCCACTAAACTCTCTGTGTGTTCCTCCAGGGCCGTGTAGATTGCCCCGTCTGGAGAGATGGCCTGCCCGCCCTCCCGGGTCCCTCCCACGGAGATTGGGCAGCAGCATCAGGCCGGAGCTGTGGCTGGTGAAGTGCCGGAAGGGTGGTCGCTGCTGACGACGGACGGCCTGGTGCCGTCCCCGGCCTCCACGCCGCACGGCTTCCCCCCCTGCCCGGAGCCCGTGGGGGGGGAGGTGGGACCACCGCCCGACACCACCAACCTCTCCGCGCCGTGGCGTGAGGCCGAGGCCGCCCGCGGGGAGCAGCGGACGCGCGGCACGGGCAAACTTCACTCCGACGCACCGGGCGGCAATCCGAACGCTGCTCCCTCCCGCCAGGTGAGTGATGTCTTGTCCCGACCGTGAACCAGGGAGGATATCTCGTTCAATGGGGCGAAGGGTTCTACATGGAAACCCATCCTCCCAAATAAACTCTGGATACAAGGAACTGCAGGCGCTGATTTACAAAGTGCTGGGGTAACTCAGCAGGTCATGCTACATCTCTGGAGAGCATGGATGGATGACTTTACAGGTTGGGACCCTACTGAAGTAAATCAGCAGGTCAAGCAACATCTGGAGTTTCAAGGCGTGTGAATACAACACCCGTGGTCAGGATCGAACCCGGGACTCTGGTGCTGAGAGGCAGCAACTCTACCACTGAGCTCCTGTACGTGAGCGCGCGCGCGACTGTCTCCGGCCTCTGCTGGAATGACCCTTTTGCTTTGCTGGAATCTTTCAGGAAGTCCTGGGATCACTGGACCGATGGGAGGGGCAGCCCGAGGACACGATGGCATCCAGTCGGGGAGAGGCAGCCAACGTGGGTCCTGGCCTCAGCCCCTACGAGCCGGTGCAACCTCACTGGTTCTACTGCAGGATGGAAGACTCCAAGCCTCTCTGGACTCCCTTCAGTAAACTGGACTCTCTCGTGCTGGAGGAGAAGTGTTGTTCTGGTAGGTACCTGGCTTTGGACTTGAGATTGTACAGGATGGAAACAGGTCCTTCGGCCCACCGAGTCCGCATTGACCTGCGACCCCCGTACACTAGCACTATCCCACGCGTTAGGAACAATTTACAATTTTACCTCGGCCAATCTTTGTAGTGTGGGCGGAAACCGGAGCACCCGGAGAAAACCCACGCGGTCACAGGGAGAACGTCCAAGCTTGAACTTACAGACAGCACCCGTAGTCAGGATCGAACCATAAGGCAGCAACTCTACCGCTGCGTCACCACCATGCTGCCCTTTATCCACAATCCCTGGTTTAGGAACCCAGTGCCCTTCAGAACCATAGAAGTCTGCATCATCCCCACTCCACCCAGCGGCCCAGTGGCGCAGCTGGTAGTGCCGCTGCCTCACTGCGCCAGAGACCCGGCTTCAATCCTGATCTCCGGTGCTGAACATGTGGAGTTTGCACGTTCTTCCCTGTGACCGTGTGGGTTTCCGGCATTGCACTGGTTCTCCTTCCCCATCTTGCTCGGGGACGTCTCTTAGCGCTAACGGCAGGTACTCGGGAAGACTCGCTAACGGCAGGTAAGCTCGGGAAGACTCGTGAAGATTTTTCAACATGTTGAAAAATGTCCACGAGAGCCCCGAGTACCGACGAGCGGCCATTACCGTAAATCTCCGAGTTCGAATCGGGGCAAACTCGGGAGAGCTCTTGAATGAACTCGTACCGTGGGACAGGACTATTAGTCTTTTACTTTGGAAACCAGCATCTGCGGTTCCTGGTTTCTCCTGATAGTATCTAGGAGCAGCAGGTGTGAATGTCGGAAGTGTAGGATTAGTTTTAAATGTGTAGTTAATGGGCAGCATAGTCTCGGTGGGTCGAAGGGACTGTTTCCATGCCGTATGATTCCGCCTTTGAGAGCTGGCACAGTGTGGGATAGAACTAGTGTAGGCACGATGGGTCGAAGGGCATTTTCCCTGCTGTATCTCTAAACTAAACTAAATTAAATGGATCAGGATGGAAGGGACATTAAAAATAAACGGGATGTGCTTCTTCTAAGGAAGATCTTTCCTTTTTTTCCCCCACAGTGTCGGAGTTGCAGGAGGTGGTGGTGGCGACGGATGGCGGGCGTTACGACGTGTCGCTGGCTCGGCGCTCACGGCATGCCGTGTACTGGCAGGAGGCCCCCAGTGAAGTCCGCCGCTGCACCTGGTTCTATAAGAGCGACAAGGACAGCAGATTTAACCCCTACGCTGAGGAGTGCAGCCTGCAGATCGAGGTACACTAGTCCCATCCCGCCTCCCATCACCACGGTGGCGCAGCGGTAGAGTTGCTGCCTTGCAGCTCGTGGAAGCGCCGGAGACCCGGGTTCGATCCCGACTATGGGTGCTGTCTGTACGGGCTTTGTACGTTCTCCCCATGACCGCGTGCGTTTTCTCAGGGATTTTCGGATTCCTCCCACACTCCAAAGACGTACAGGTTTATAGGTAAATTGGCTTGGTATAAGTGTAAATTGTCCATAGTGTTAATGTGCGGGGATCGCTGGTCGGTGTGGACTCAGTGAGCCGAAGGGCCCGTTTCTGCACTGTATCTTTAAACTAAATCTCGCCCAGCCAGTGTTGGGGCCCTGTGTCACTGGCTGTCTGCCCCCATTCTACTCCTGCCTTCAGCTCTCTCCCGCAGCTCCTTGCACTGGCGAGAACACTTCACAGACACTCCTCTGGCATGTTATAGAGTCGGACAGAGTGGACACAGGCCCTTCAGCTCAACTCTTATCCCGGCCATGAAATATGGATTTCAAGAGTGTTTAATTTCCATGTGTAGCAACAACTGAAGAATGAAATTCTCGCTTGCATCACCATGACAACTCAAGGATACTCAAACTTAGCCAATCCCATGAATAAATCTGGAACTTTAAAAGCCGATATCAGTATGAGAGTCATATGGCACGGAAATAAACCCTTCAGCCCAACTTGCCCATGCTGACCAAGTCCATGCTGTTCCCACCTGCCTGCGTTTGGCCAATATCCCGCTAAACCTTTCCTATCCACTTTGGTGCCACATCACCAGGAAAAACACAAGGAAAACCCACCTGATACACCAGTGTCTTTCTGGGTAAGAAATCGACTTTCCTGCCCTAACCCGAAACCTCACCTATCCACGTTCTCCAGAGATGACTTTTATTTATGGTCACGCTTACCGAGGTACAGAGAAGAGCTTTTGTTGCGTGCTAGCCGGTCAGCGGGAAGACGATACATGATTACAATCGAGTCGTCCACAGTGCACAGATACATGATAACAAGAATGACATGGGTGCAAGATGAAGCCCAGTAAAGTCTGATCCAAGATAGTCTCTGATGAGGTAGATGTAGGTAGATAATGTAGATATAGAGGATTTTGAGTATAGGAGCAGGGAGGTTCCTCTGCAGTTGTACAGGGTCTTGGTGAGACCACACCTGGAGTATTGCGTACAGTTTTGGTCTCCAAATCTGAGGAAGGACATTATAGCCATAGAGGGAGTGCAGAGAAGGTTCACCAGACTGATTCCTGGGATGTCAGGACTTTCATATGAAGAAAGACTGGATAGACTCGGCTTATACTCGCTAGAATTTAGGAGATTGAGAGGGGATCTTATAGAAACGTACAAAATTCTTATGAGGTTGGACAGGCTAGATGCAGGAAGATTGTTCCCGATGTTGGGGAAGTCCAGGACAAGGGGTCACAGCTTAAGGATAAGGGGGAAATCCTTTAAGACCGAGATGAGGAAAAACTATTTCACACAGAGAGTGGTGAATCTCTGGAACTCTCTGCCACAGAGGGTAGTTGAGGCCAGTTCATTGGCTATATTTAAGAGGGAGTTAGATGCGGCCCTTGTGGCTAAGGGGATCAGGGGGTATGGAGAGAAGGCAGGTACGGGATACTGAGTTGGATGATCAGCCATGATCATATTGAATGGCGGTGCAGGCTCGAAGGGCCGAATGGCCTACTCCTGCACCTATTTTCTATGTATCTATGTATCTATATCTAACAGATAGGTAGCTGCTTCCTGACCCGCTGAGTTACTCCAACACGTTGTGTACCTTTCTAACAAACTCCAAACCTGCAAGCAGCATTTATAACCTAAATAGAGTCATAGAGTGATACAGAGTGGAAACAGGCCCTTTGGCCCAACTTGCCAACATGACCCAGCTACACTAGTCCCAACCTGCCTGCGCTTGGTCCATATCCCTCCAAACTTGTCCTATCAATGTACCTGCTAACTGTTTCTTAAATGCTGGGATAGTCCCAGCCTCAACTACCTCCTCCGACAGCTTGTTCCATACACCCACCACCCTTTGTGTGAAAAGGTTATCCCTTAGATTCCTATTAAATGTTTTCCCCTTCACCTTGAACCTATGTCCTCTGGTCCTCGATTCCCCTACTCTGGGCAGGAGCATGAAGTGAGCAAGAGTAAGAAAATGAAATGGAAAATAGAATAAAATAAAATGAACCCTGTGAAAAGGTTTAGCAAGACCCTCTGTTCAGGAATAAATTGGTGATGGACAGTGACTATTGGACCAAGCCAGTTACATCGGCACTCTGTAAATAATTTTCTTTTAAAGCCCTGTCCCACGGTACGAGTTCATTCCAAGAGCTCTCCCGAGTTTGCCCTGATTCGAACTCGGAGATTTACGGTAATGGCCACTCGTCGGTACTCGGGGCTCTCGTGGACATTTTTCATCATGTTGAAAAATCTCCACGAGGCTTCCCGTGCTTACCTGCCGTTAGCGAGTCTTCCCGAGTACCTGCCGTTAGCGCTAAGAGACGTCCCCGAGCTCCGACGTACCCGCTACGTTCATTCTCCGTGCTTACCACGAGTTTGATTTTTGTTTAAACTCGGGAGAGCTCTTGGAATGAACTCGTACCGTGGGACAGGGCTTTTACTTCACAAAAACCAAGTGCTGTTTGACGATAAGGTTCCTCGGTCCCGGCCTGATGGATATTCTTGACTCTCCACAGAATTCGTACAAGGAGGCAGTGCTCACGAGCGAATGGAACAGGAAGGTGGAGTTCTCCACCGGAGAAGTCATTATCCTACACAACCCAAAGGTGACCGACCGACCGACCACGGGCTCTCACGTAGTGTTGAGGCAAAGCCGGGGTTTTCATGGGACATTCGAGTGCCTTGTGCTGTGGCTAAGCTAGGATTTGGACGCCTTGCTGACCCACTAGTTGAAACCTTGGAAGGAGGCCTCTAAGTACAGAGCAGTTAGTAGTTTCTGAGGCGCTGGTCAGGCCGTATTTGGAATATTGTGAGCAATTTTGGTCACGATATCTGAGGGAGGATGTGCTGGCTCTGGAGAGGGTCCAGAGGAGGTTTACAAGAATGATCCCAGGAATGAGTAGGTTAACATATAATGAGCATTTGTCGGCACTGGGCCCGTACTCGCTGGAGTTTAGAAGAATGAGGGGGGGACCTCATTGAAATGTGCTGAATAGTGAAAGGCTTGGATAGAGTGGATGTGGAAAGGATGTTTCCACCAGTGGGAGAGTCTAGGACTAGAGGTCATAGCCTCAGAATTGAAGGACATTCTTTTAGGAAGGAGATGAGGAGAAATATCATTAGTCACAGATTGGTGAATCTATGGATTATTTTCCCACAGAAGGCTGTGGAGGACACGCCAGTGGATATTTTTAAGCAGAGATAGATAGATTCTTGATTAGTACAGGTGTCAGAGGTTGTGGGGAGAAGGCAGGAGAATGGGGTTAAGAAGGAGAGATAGATCAGCCATGATTGAGTAGCGCAGTAGACTTGATGGGCCGATTGGCCTAATTCTACTCCTATCATTTAGACAATAGGTGCAGGAGTAGGCCATTCAGCCCTTCGAGCCAGCACCGCCATTCAGTGTGATCATGGCTGATCATCCCCAATCAGCACCCCGTTCCTGCCTTCTCCCCATATCCCCTGACTCCGCTATCTTTAAGAGCCCTATCTAGCTCTCTCTTCTCTGAGGCAGAGAATTCCACCGACTCACAACTCTCTGTGTGAAACTCGTAAGCTTATGCCACTTCATGGAGTCTTACAACAAGGAAACAAGCCCTTCAGACCAATATTAGAACTGAGCTCCAGGGATAACTCTCAAAGTAAACCTTTTTACCGAGGAGTTAAAAAAAATTATTAGAAGGCTCTCCAGCTACGCCACGGTGCTGCCCACGTGTATTTACTCATTGTTGTAGTGTCCGTGTTTTGCTTCTATACATCTATCCCCCTCTCCCCTCTCCATCTCTCCACCTCTCCTAATCCATCTCTCCCCCTCTCTATCTCTCTCTCTCTACCCTCTCTATCTCTCTCTCTCCCCCTCTCTATCTCTCTCTCTCTCTACCCTCTCTATCCATCTCTCCCCTCTCTATCCATCTCTCCCCTCCTTCTATCTCTCTCTCCCCTCTCTATCTCTCTATCTCTCTATCTCTCTATTCTCTATCTCTCTATCTCTCTATCTCTCTATCTCTCTATCTCTCTATCTCTCTATCTCTCTATCTCTCTATCTCTCTATCTCTCTATCTCTCTATCTCTCTATCTCTTCTATCTCTCTATCTCTCTATCTCTCCTATCTCTCTATCTCTCTATCCTCTCTATCTCTCTATCTCTCTATCTCTCTATCTCTCTATCTCTATCTCCCTCTCTCCCCTCTCTATCTCTCTATCTCCTCTCCCCCTCTCTATCTCTCTATCTCCCTCTCCCCCTCTCTATCTCTCTATCTCCCTCTCCCCTCTCTATCTCTCTATCTCCCTCTCCCCCTCTCTCTCTCTCTATCTCCCTCTCCCCTCTCTATCTCCCTCTCTCCCCCCTCCCCCCTCTCCCCCTCAATCTCTCTCTCCCCCTCTCTATCTCTCTATCTCTCTATCTCTCTATCTCTCTATCTCTCTATCTTCTCTATCTCTCTATCTCTCTATCTCTCTATCTCTCTATCTCTCTCTCTCTCTATCTCTCTCTCTCTCTCTCTCTCTCTCTCTCTCTCTCTCTCTCTCTCTATCTATCTCTCTCTCTCTATCTCTCTATCTCTCTATCTCTCTATCTCTCTATCTCTCTATCTCTCTATCTCTCTATCTCTCTATCTCCTCTCCCCTCCTCCCTCTCTATCTCTCTATCCCCTCTCCCCCTCTCTATCTCCCTCTCCCCCTCTCTATCTCTCTATCTCCCTCTCCCCCTCTCTATCTCCCTCTCTCCCCCTCTCCCCCCTCTCTATCTCTCTCTCTCTCCCCCCTCTCTCCCCTCTCTCTCGTTCTTGGCCCCACCGCCTCAGCTGATGATGCATTTCCAACCCTCGGGCTTGCTGGACGAGTGGGGCTCGGCCTCGGCGGAGCAGAGCAAGCCCTGGGCGGTGAAGAGGGGCACGGAGCAGACGTACGGGGACATCTATGCCGGTGAACCCGTGAAGGTGGACCACTTGGTCTTCATGGTGCATGGAATCGGACCGGCGTGTGACATTCGGTTCCGTAGCATCATTCAATGCGGTAAGTCTTGTCCTGTTTGCAAGTTATTAGACACAACATGCTGGAGTAACTCAGCGGGACAGGCCAGCATCTCTGGAGAGAAAGAATGGGTGACGTTTTGGGTCGAGACCCTTTTTCAGACTGAAGAAGGACAGTCAGCAGAAAGACAATACATGATTACAATCAGGACATTTACAGTGTACAGATTATATGATAAGGAAAGTTTAGTGCAAGGAAAGCCAGGTAAGTCCAGATCAAGGATAGTCCGAGGGTCACCAATGAGGTAGATGGTAGTTCTGCACTGCTCTCTGGTTGTGGAAGGATGGTTCAGTTGCTTGATAGCTGTTGAGAGGAAACTGTCCCTGAATCAGGAGGTGTGCGTTTTCACACTTCTATACCTTTTACCTGATGGGAGAGGGGAGAAGAGTGAGTGTCCAGGGTGCGACTCATTCTTGATTATGCTGCTGGCTTTGCCAAGGCAGCGTGAGGTATAAATGGAGTCAATGGAAGGGAGGTTGGCTTTGTGTGATGGTCTGGGCTGCGTCCACAATTCGCTGCAATTTCTTGCAGTCCTGGATGGAGCTGTTCCCAAACCAAGCTGTGATGCATCCTGATAAAATGCTTTCTACGGTGCATCTGTAGAAGTTGGTGAGAGATGTAGGGCACTTGCTGAACTTCCTGAGCCTTCTCAGGAAGTCGAGGCGTTGGTGTGCTTTCATGGTCGTTGTTCAATATGGGTGGTCCCCCAGGACAAGTTGGTGGCGATATGACTCCTAGGAATTTGAAGTTTGCACCCATCTCTCCTTCAGCACCGTCGATGCAAACTGGGGTATGTGAACCACTCCACTTCCTGAAGTCGATCACTGTCCCCTTTGTGGTGCTGACATTGAGAGAGAGGTTGTTGTCTCGACACCAGGACACGAGATTCTCCATCACCATCATTATTTGACATCCGACCCACAATGGTGGTGTCGTCTGCGAATTTGAAAATGGCATTAGATGTGTACCTGGCCGCATGGTCGTGGGAGTACAAGGAGTGGAGACATTACACCGTTGAACGTTGGTTCTGCGCTGCCCTTTGTATCAATTCGATGTGTTACTGGAGGATGTCCCGATCCTGGATGTCAGACTCCATCAGTTAAAGCTGTGACATTTAACAACAGCACAATAGCTGTTCAAATTCAAAGCCCATCTGCCCTCCCTGGCCATTGTGGCACAAAGGACACCTTTGCCTTCTGCCCACTTGGGCTGCAGGTTGCCGATTTTTTTTTTTAGCCCATTCTCCCCTTCTCCGCAGTGAATGATTTTCGGAACGCATCCTCAACCTGCTGCAAACGCACTTCAAGAAGGCACAGGATGAACAGAAGGTTGGTCGCGTGGAGTTTCTGCCAGTCAATTGGTACTGCACTTTGCATGGAGAGGCAACCGGGGTGGACGAGTGAGTGTCTACATTTCCAATACACTGAATAATGTGTGTCTGTACGTATGTACGCATCCATTGCTTGGGGCCTTGTACCTTGTACGTCCTGTTTTTGTGCTTGTTTACATGCGCGTGTGTGCGTGAATTAGTTAGTTAATGTATTGTCACCTGGACCAAGGTACGGTGAAAAGCTTGTGTGTGTGAAGACACGCGAAATACAATGCTATTTTATATTTATTTAGATGGAAACATAGAAAATAGATACGAGCCATTCAATCTGATCATGGCTGATCATCCAAAATCAGTACCCTGTTCCTGCTTTTTCTCCTGATTCCATCAGCCCAAAGAGCTAAATCTAACTCTCTCTTGAAAACATCTAGTGAATTGGCCTCCACTGCCTCCTGTGGCAGAGAATTCCACAGACTCGCAACTCTCTGGGTGAAAACGTTTTTCCTCAACTCAGTTCCTAAAATGGCCTACCCTTTATTCTTAAACTGTGACCCTGGGTCTGGACTCCCCAACATTGGGAACATTTTTCCTGCATATAGCCTGTCCCAATCCAAATTTTTTTTATGTTTCTATAAGATATCCTCTCATCCTCCTAAATTCCAGTGAATACAAGCTCAGCTGACCCATTCTTTCATCATATGTCGGTCCCGCCATCCCTGGAATTAACCTTGTGAACCTACGCTGCACTCCCTCAATAGCAATAATGTCCTTCCTCAAATTAGGAGACCAAAATTGTACACAATACTCCAGGTGCGGTCTTACCAGGGCCCTGTACAGCTGCAGTAGGACCTCCTTGCTCCCATACTCAAATCCTCTCGCAATGAAGGCCAACATGTCATTAGCTCGAAATGAAGGCCAACATGAAGGAGGCTTGGTTGAATATAACCACAGCATGGAGTGTTTGTGACAAATGGCTTGAATGAATGTGGAGAGGATGTTTTCTACATGGAAGAGTCTAGGACCAGAGGGCACAACCTGTGATGAGCATTGCCGGCACTGGGCCTGTACTCACTAGTGTTTGAAGAAGGAGGGGGACCTCATTGAAACATACAGAGTAGTGAAAGGCTTGGATAGAGTGGATGTGGAGAGGATGTTTCCACTCGTGGGAGAGTCTAGGACTAGAGGTCACAGCCTCAGAATTAAAGGACGATCTTGTCGGAAGGAGATGTGGAGGAATGTCTTTAGTCAGGATGGTGAATCTGTGGAATTCATTGCCACGGAAGGCTGTGATGGCCAAGTTAATGGGTATTTTTAAGTAGAGATTGACAGGTTCTTGATTGGTAAGGGGGTTGAAGGTTATGGGGAGAAGGCAGAAGAATGGGGAGGGAAAGATAGATCAGCCGTGATTGATAGATCAGACGCGATGGGCCGAATGGCTTAATTCTGCTCCTATGACTTATGAACTTATCCCATACTATATACCCAATGTAACCCTGTGTCTGTGTGTACAGGTAGATGCCCATACCCCAATATAAGTGAGAAATAGGTCTACATCTTAATCATTTGAAAATAATTTAAATTAAGTTAGAAACTGCGTGTGTGTACTTGGAAATTGCACGCAGATGAACATTTGCAGCATGTTTGTGCATGCTTCCAGGTAACCTGCTGTCTGCTTCAGGTACATTCTGCGTACATTGTTGCGCTCTCAGAGTTCCAGTTCTATCGTGCTCTGGTACGGAGAGGGTGGCTGGACAGATGCGTGTCCACGCCGCCTCTTAGTGGTGGTAGTAGACCTGCCAACGTTTGCGTATTCTGTGCAGGTTGAGAGGCAGACACTCTCTCACACCCCCCCCTCCCCCCCATCCCACCCCATCAACCCAAGCCACCCACTTGGAGAAGGACCATGGGAGGGGAGGGGGGGGGGGAGTGGAGCCAGTGGGACTCTATCCTAACCAAACCTCGTCAGTTAGCATTGAAATGCACAATATTCCTTGACTCGGTGGGAGAAGGGAGGGTGGGGAACCCTGACTGGGTTGTGGGGAACCAGAGATTACGGTTGTTTCGTTTTTCAATTTCGAGATGCAACGCGGAAACCGTGCCGACCAGCGATCCCCGCTCACTAATCATCCTCCACACACTGGGGACAATTTACACATACACCAAGCCGATTAACATGCAAACCTGGACGTCTTTGGGTGGGAGTAAACTAAAGATCTCGGAGAAAACCCACATGGTCACGGGGAGAACGTACAAACTCGGTACGGACAGCACCCGTAGTCAGGATCGAACCCGGGTCTCTGGCGCTGTAAGGCAGTAGCTCTAACACTGTGCCACTGTGCCATCTGGAGAACAAAAAACGGGTCGGGCCATTCGGGGTTAAGAGGGAAATGTCTTCACTCACAGGGCAGTCAACCCTTGGAGTTCTGTATTCAGGAGGGCTGTGGAGATTCTAGCCCTGAGTACATTTGCATTGAAACATATAAGAGTATTAAGGGTTTGGACACGCTAGAGGCAGGAAACATGTTCCTGATGTTGGGGGAGTCCAGAACCAGGGGCCACAGAATAAGGGGTAGGCCATTTAGAACGGAGATGAGGAAACACCTTTTCACACAGAGGGTTGTGAGTGTGGAATTCTCTGCCTTAGAAGGCAGTGGAGGACAATTCTCTGGATGCTTTCAAGAGAGAGTTCGATAGGGCTCTTAAAGATAGCTGAGTCGGGGGATATGGGGGGAAGGCAGGAACGGGATACTGCTTGTGGATGATCAGCCATGATCACAGTGAATGGCGGTGCTGGCTCGAAGGGCCGAATGGCCTAGTCCTGCACCTATTGTTTATTGTCTATTGTTGGGTAGGTTGAGGCAATGGTGGTGGGGATGAGGGGTTAACATAGAACAGTACAGCACAAGAACAGGCCCTTCGGGCCACATCATCTGTGCTGTACATATCACCATGACCAGCTCTTATCTACCCACACATTATCCAGATCCCTCAATCCTCAGCAGATCCATATGCTTATGCAATAGTATATTAAATGCTACAACCACCACCCTCAGCAGTGTTTTCCAGGCACTCGTAATCCTCGGTGTGATAAAAAATAAAATCCTTGCTCAGATCTGTGGCCCAAAACTGCTCACAATGCCCCCACCTAATGTGCTGGTGCCGTTGCCCTGGTCCCGCACTGACTCCCTCTCTCGCTTCCTCCCGCCAGAGACATCCGGAGGATCACGCTGCCGAGCATCGGCCGCCTGCGGCACTTCACCAACGAGACCCTGCTCGACCTCTTCTTCTACAACAGCCCCACCTACTGCCAGACCATTGTGGACACGGTGGCCAGTGAGATGAACCACCTCCTCGCCCTCTTCCAGCAACGCAATCCCCACTTCAGCGGAGGCGTGTCGGTGACGGGACACAGTCTTGGTAAAGTAGCAATGTTGGTCAGCCCAGAGGGCATTGGGCAGAGAGCGATCCTCGACCCCAAACGTCAGGACCCACTGGTGTTACTCCAGCATGTTGGGTCTATTTACAGCACAGGAACTGGCCCTTCTGCCCACAATGTCTGTGCTGAACATGATGCCAACACATTATCCGTCTGCACATTATACATATCCCTCCACTCCCTGCATATCCATGTGCCTATCTTAAATTAAAGGCATTAAAGTCTCTTAAATACCGCTATCGTAACTGCCTCGTTCATCACCGCCGGCAGTGTGTTCAACACACTCGCCACACTGTATCTTTACAAAAAACTTGCCCCGCAAGTCTCCTTTAAACGTTGATTTCTCGGCTTTCAAATAACTCCTGCATTCCTTCCTCCACCCTATTTGTCCGACAGGTTCCACTGTTCACACCCCTATATCCCTGTCATTAGCACATCTCTCCCCCAGCCAACAATGGGCCATTGTGGACTCCACCCTTCCTGAGGTCATCTGTTACCGGCCCTGTGTTGTCCTGGCCTTCTCTATCGTTCAGTCGGAAGAAGGTTTCCAACCCGAAACGGCACCTATTCCTTTTCTCCAGAGATGCCGCCTGACCCGCTGAGTTACTCCAGCATTTTGTGTCTGCCTTCCTTCCTATAAACATTGGCCGTCTCACCTTCAAGCTATGTCCTCTAGTATTTGTTTTTTGTTACAATGGACAATAGGTGCAGGTGTAGGCATTCGGCCCTTCGAGCCATTCAATGTGATCATGACTGATTATTACATACTGGAATTTCGTGGGCTCCTGGTTATGTTCTGCATTTGATTTTTTCTCCCCTCAATTGTCAAATCCTTCCTTGGCCCTCTACCTGTCTACACGTCGATCTCTAGGAGATATTTGGGCTCCTCCAACACGGCCTCCAAATTTAATCCCAACCACTGGTGACTCAGATATGGAGTATTGGGAACAGGTTTGGATTCCATATCCGAGGAAGGATGTGCTGGCGTAGGAGAGGGTCCAGTGGAGGCTTACGGGAATTATCCCAGGAATGTTTGGGTCTGAAGAAGGGTCTCGACCCGAAATGTCACCCATTCCTTCTCTCCAGAGATGCTGCTGCCTGGTCCCGCTGAGTAACTCCAGCATTTTGTGCCTATCTTCAGGTTAGGATTAACATATGATGAGCGTCTGAAGGCACTGGACCTGTACTTGCTGGAGTTAAGAAGGATGAGAGGAAGAACCTCATTGAAACTTACCGAATAACGAAAGGGCTCAATAGAGTGGATGTGGAGAGGATGTTTCAACTAGTGGGAGAGTCTAGGATCAGAGGCCACAGCCTCAGAATAAAAGGACGTACCTTTAGAAAGGAGATGAGGAGGAATTTCTTTAGTCAGAGGGTGGTGAATCTGTGGAATTCATTGCCACAGACAGCTGTGGAGGCCAAGTCAATGGGCATTTTTAAAGTGGAGATTGACAGGTTCTTGATTAGTACAGGTGTCGGGTGTCATGGCGAGAAGGCAGGAGAATGGGGTTGAGAGGAAAAAATAGATGGGCCGAATGGCCTAATTCTGCTCTGAGAACTTATGAACTGATGGCTATTGTTTCACTGAGAAATCTTCGAACATGTGCATTAATCACACAAACTATTGGTCTTCTGTCGGTAAACCCTCGGCCCTGGTCTCCATTACTACAGTCTTGCAGTAAAGTAAAAGAGTGCACATCAGGCTTTTGGCCCATTGACAGTGTGGGATGTTGCCAAGGTGTTTTTCACAAAGTACTTGCCAAGCTTCCCCTCCATCTTAAGTTCTTTAGGACGACACAGTTTTGGTAGAGCCGCTGCCTCACAGCACCAGAGACCCGGGGTGAATCCTGACCTCCGGAGCTGTCTGTGCGGAGTTTGCATGTTCTTCCTGTGACCTGCGCTGGGGAGAAGGCAGGAGAACGGGGTTGGGAGGGAAAAATAGATTGGCCATAATTGAATGGTGGAGTAGGCCTGATGGGCTGAATTGCTAAATTCTGCTCCCATGCCTTATCTAATGACTGTTCCGGTTTCCTCCCACATCCCAAAACATGTGGGTTTGTAGGTTAAATTGCCTCTGTAGATTTCCCCTAGTGTGTAGGGAGTGGATGAGCAACTGGGATAATGCAGAATTAGTGTGAAGGATGATCGAACGTCGCCATGGACTTTGTTGGCCGAAGGGCTTGTTATCGTGCTATGTCTCCAAACTAAACTAAATGTGTGTTCTTCTCCTCAGGTTCCTTGATCCTCTTCGACATACTGACAAACCAGGTCGATCCCAGCTCCAAAGAACCAGCGCCAAAGCAATCACTTCCAAATGGGAATTGCCATTCCCGCACCAAGGTACTTCCTGGTATTCCAAGGTGTTTGATGGGGCCATCGTTGCTGTTTTGGTCACCCTGTTGAAGGTGTTGAATGTGACAGCTTTTTCATGGATAGGACAGGTTATGGGCATATGGGCCAAATGCAGGCAGGTGGGACTGGTGTAGATGGGACATGTTGGTCGGTGTGGGCAAGTCGGGCCGAAGGGCCTGTTTGCACGCTGTATGACTCTGAAAGAAAACTCACTAGTGTTTTGTTGGTCAATAACCAACATAGAAACTAGGTGCAGGAGTAGGCCATTCGGCCTCGAGCCAGCACAGAAATTCAATATAATCATGGCTGATCATCCAAAATCAGTACCCCGTTCCAGCTTTTACCCCTTGATCCCCTTAGCCTGAAGAGCTAAATCTAACCCTCTCAATGGGGTGGGGGGGGGGGGGGTAATTGGGAGACATTGAGCAGGCTGGGACTCAATTTTCATTGGTGTGTAGGAGGATGAGGGGTGATCTTGGAGAGGTGCACAAAATGAGGAGAGGAATAGATTGGGTAAACACATAGTGTCTATTGCCCAGAAAAGGGGAATCGAGAACCATAAACACATAGGTTTAAGGTGAGGGGGGAAAGATTTAATAGGAACCCGAGAGGTAACTTTTTCACACAAAGGGTGGTGGGTGTATGGAACGAGCTGCCAGAGGAGGTAGTTGGGGCAGGTAGTATTGCAATGTTTAAGAAACACTTAGACAGGTACAGTACGTGGATAGGGCGTTCAGAGGGATATGGCCCAAACACAAGCGGTTGTGACCAGTGAAGGCCGGCGTGGGCAAGTTGGGCCGAAGGGCCTGTTTCCACGCTGTATAACTCTACGAAAGGCGGCTCCAGCAAAAGTGTGGTACAGGAGGGACCGTCTAGATCTCTGTGTCCCAGTTTCTATGGAGGGAAACTTTACCCCACTATTTTATGACCTTGGGGTTGCACGATACATCAGCGTACCGCATGCCATGTAGAACAAGACGACGCAAGAGCAGGCCCTTCAGCCCACAATGTCTTTGCCGAACATGACGCCTTAACCATCTCTGATCCAGCAGTTCACCCATTTCACCACGTACCCTCACCGCACGTACCCTGCCCGTGAACCTCTGGCCATTGAGTGTGAACGAGATGGCCCCACAGCTGGAGCCGATGCTGCCGCCAGCTCCTCGGTCCCAGAGGAATCTCCAAGTCCCCAACGCGAAGTTGCAGCCGGCCCGTATCGTTGGACCGCGTTCGGGGTGGAGGTTGTTTGCCAAGAGCTTGCCCGCAGCTGAAGTTTTTTGTTTCTTTCTTCCCGTTGATCGCCACAGAACGTGAGAAGCTTGGAAGAAGCTCTGAAAACGCACGGGTTATCCGAGTTCCACAACATCCTGGAAAGGGAGAGGTTGGATTTTGACTCGTTGGTAAGATCTGTCTGAAAATTGTTTTACTCTACTTTCCCTCATTTGATGGTCTCATTCCACCAATTCTCTGGTCACCCCCGCCCCTCTGCCCAGGCCTTGGTGAGACAGCCCTCTCAATCTGTCCTTGATCGCTGCTGAGGCCACTTCAATAGATCAGCAGTTTTGCATAACGGAACTGCAGGTGTGGGTTTATACCGAAGATAGACACAAAGTGCTGGAGTATCTCATCGGGTCAGGCAGCATCTCTGGAGAAACGGGATGGGGTGACGTTTCGGGACCTTTCTTCAGACTGGTCCTTCTTCCGACACAGAATGTCACCCATCCTTTTACTCCAAGGATGCTGCTGCCTGTCCCACTTTGTGCCTATATTCAATCAATAAATCAGCACTTTGACCTCTTTTTTCCCTTTATATTTAAATAATAATCCTACCAGCTGGAGTAGACACAAGAAACTGCACGATGCCGGTTTGCATTTAACAAAAGACACAAAGAGCTGGAGTAACTCAGCGGGTCAGGGAGCATCTCCGGAGAACATGGATAGGTGATGTTTTTCTGGTGGGGAACCTTCTTCAGACTGCTTGAAGTAAGGTGGGGGGGGGAAAGCTAGAAGCGAGATGGAGGCAGGACAAAGCCTGTGATAGGCAGGGGCAGCACGGTGGCGCAGCGCCAGTGACTCGGGATCGATCCTGACTACAGGGTGCTGTCTGTGCGGAGTTTGTACGTTATCCCCGTGACCTACCTGTGTTTTCTCCACGATCTCCAGTTTCCTCCCACGCTCCAAAGATGTACATGTTTGAAGGTTAATTGGCTTTGGTGAAGACTGTAAATTGTCCCTCGTGTGTAGGGGTTCGTGGTTCAGTGACCGACGCGACTAGTGAAAGCGCTGCCGACAAACTCCTGCTGGGCACACAGTTTACAGCACGCTTTTGATGAAATCTTCACTGATTTGGAGACTAAATCAGTAAATGCAACAACAGACCACCCATCTTTAGTACGCCAAAGATTGAACCCCACCTGATAATTAGCCAGATGTTTAAGAAGTGGAAACAACTTCATATGATGTCAGGCGAGACAAACATCGTCGCTGTGTGGCGATGTATTTTATCCACCTCTCACTTGCCAGGAAAAGACACAAAGTGATGCATTAAGCGATGCGGCCTGACCTACGGAGTTACTCCGGCACTTTGTGTCTATCTTCGTTATATACCAGCATCTGCAGTTCCTTTCTACCCACTCGGGTATTAGTTTAGCTTCATTTAGCCAAGTCAAGTCAAGAGTTTATTGTCATGTGTCCCAGATTGGACAATGAAATTCTTGCTTGCTGCAACACAACAGAATATTGTAGGCATAAATACAGATCAGATCAGTGTGTCCATATACCTATATATATATATATATATATACACTTAAATAAACTGATAAAGTGCAATAGGCTGTTATAGTTCATAGTTTGTTTGAAGTTGTGTTTGATAGCCTGATGGCTGTGGGGAAGGAGCTGTTCCTGAACCTGGATGTTGCAGATTTCAGGCTCCTGTACCTTCTACCCGATGGCAGCGGAGAGATGAGTGTGTGGCCAGGATGGTGTGGGTCCTTGATGATGCTGCCAGCCTTTTTGAGGCAGCGACTGCGATAGATCCCCTCGATGGGTAGGGAGGTCAGAGCCGATGATGGACTGGGCAGTGTTTACGACCTTTTGCAGTCTTTTCCACTCCTGGACGCTCAGGTTGCCGTACCAAGCCATGATGCAACCGGCCAGCATGCTCTCTACTGTGTACCTGTGGAAGTTCGAGAGAGTCCTCCTTGACAAACCGACTCTCCGTAATCTTCTCAGGAAGTAGAGGCGCTGATGTGCTTTCTTTATGATTGCATCAGTGTTCTGGGACCAGGAGAGATCTTTGGAAATATGCACGCCCAGGAATTTCAAGTTCTTGACCCTTTCCATCATCGACCCGTTGATATAAATGGGACTGTGGGACCCCATCCTACCCCCTCCGAAGTCCAGAGATTCAGGGCGGAAACAGGTCGTTCAGACCACCGTGTCCGCGCAGACCAGCGATCCCCGTACGCTACCACTATCCTACACACTAGGGACAATTTACAATTAAACCAAGCCAATTAACGTACAAACCTGTGCGCCTTTGGAGCGTGGGACAAAACCAGAGATCATGGAGAAAACCCACGCAGGTTTCGGGGGAGAACGTACGGACAAGCATCCGTAGTCAGGTTGGAACCCGGGGCTCTGGCGCTGTAAGGCAGCAACTCTACCGCTGAGCCACCGTGACGTCCCAGTTGGAGACACGAGGGACTGCAGATGCTGGAATCCTGAACAAAACCTGGAGTAACTCAGCAGGCCAGGCAGCATCTACGGAGGGATTCTTTGGTGTAAACCAGCATCTGCCGTTCCTTTCTGTTAAATATGTAAAACAAATGTTTTCCTCTTGCCAGGTGTTGTGTTCCGATGCTGATCTGAAGGACTTGGGGATTCCTCTGGGACCAAGGAAGAAAATCCTTAGTTTGGCAAGGAAGTTGGCCCCTGGCCAGGTAAGTCGTGCTGGTCGTCTGAAGAAGGGTTTCGGCCCGAAACGTTACCTATTTCCTTCGCTCCATAGATGCTGCTGCACCCGCTGAGTTTCTCCAGCATTTTTGTGTACCTTCGATTTTCCAGCATCTGCAGTTCCTTCTTTAACAACAAGTCGTGCTGGTCGATGACTCAGTGGCGGTGTGCCGTGCTGGATCTCTGTGTAAAGTGTGGTTGGCAGGAATGTTTTCATGTACTTGAGGTGCTTGATGGTCCAAGACGCACAACCAGCGGGAGATGCCAGAGGAGGTAGTTGAGGCAGATACAGTAATAACATTCAACAGACATTGTGACAGGTGCATGGATGGGAATGGCTTAGAGGGGCATGGATCAACTGTGAGCAAATGGGACTAACTTGGATGAGGAATCTTGGTGAGCACGGACAAATTGGGATTTTTTTTGTGCTGTGCGCCTCTCCCCCGTGAATTCGTTAACTTCCCAAAATGGGGTGATGTTTGAGTTGTCACAAGTTTTAGAGTGATATGGGCCAAACCCAGGCATATGGGACTAGTGTAAATGGGGCATGGTGGTCAGCGTGGTCGATGGGCTACAGATCCTCTTTCCACACTGTATGACTCCAGCTCTCAGTGGTTCAGATGGAAGAGAGAGACACACAGCATGGAAATACCTTCGGGTCAACTCCCATCCTTGTAGCATGTGTGTAGGTTTCCTCTAGTGCCCTTGTTGCTATTTGTGGGATTCTCTGCCACAGAAGGCATTGGAGGCCAATTCATTGGATGGTTTCAAGAGAGAGTTAGATATAGTTCTTGGGGCTAACGAAATATGGGGAGAAAGCAGGAACGGGGTACTGGTTTTGGATGGCCATCCATGATCATATTGAATGGCTGTGCTGACGCAAGAGGCCTAGTGGCCTACTCCTGCACCTATTTCCCCTGTTTCTCGGTTTCTAGTCTGTGTGTGTCTCTCTTTGGCAGGAACGCCGGGAGGAGGAGCAGATGGGCGAGCCGGCGGTGAGGGCCATCCCCGGGAGAGTCAGTCTGCCTCCACAGGAAGGGGGCGCTGGCGAGCAGTCGCGGAGCCCCCTGGCCACCAGAGGCCTGGCTCCCCTCAACGACAAGCCAGTGGATGTCGGCATCGGGCAGGTGAGCTGCGGCAGACATCTCGAGCAAATGCAAACCGCTGCAAATGGCAGCAATGGCCGAAGTCCCCCAGTCCTTGCTTGGTCTTGTTTATAGAGGACGATAAGCAGCCTGCAATCCTATGCTGGTCGGTAAACCCAACACAAGGATTTGGAAGCAAAAGAACTGCAGGTGCTGTTTTACAAAAAAAAGTACAGAGCTGGAGTAACTCAGCGGGCCAGGCAGCAACTCTGGAGAAATGGATGGCTGACGTTTCTGGTCTGGACCCCTCTTCAGACAGCACCTCAATCAAACTGAAGTTTAAACTAAACTCAATTAAAATTCAGCCCATCGCTTATGCTCCGAGCTCCACCAGACCAAGTCACTTGATCCAGCCACAGACCTTTCTCTGTAAACTTCCAAACTTATCCTCACCATTTATTTATTCATTCTTTTTCTTTTAATCCCCCCTCCCCTTCTAAAGGTCATGGTAAATTATCCACATCTCCGCTTCGAGCCCGAGATCTTCTTTGCCTTTGGTTCTCCCATCGGAATGTTCCTGACTGTCCGTGGCCTGAAGAGGATTGATCCCAACTACAAGTTCCCGACTTGCCGGAGATTCTTCAACATCTACCACCCCGTAGGTATCTGCTCCAACATCGCAGCAAGAATGATACGAGAGTGGCGGAAACGCCAATAATTGGATCGGCAGATATAACACAGAAACATAGAAAATAGGTGCAGGAGTAGGCCATTCGGTCCTTCAAGCCAGCATCGCCATTCAATATGTTCATGGCTGATCATCCAAAATCAGTACCTGATTTCTGCTTTGTCCCCCCCTATCCCTTGATTCCGTTAGCCCCACGTGGGAATATGTCTAAACTGTGGGTAGACAAAAGTGCTGGAGAAACTCAGCGGGTGCGGCAGCATCTATGGAGCGAAGGAAATAGGCAACATTTCGGGCCGAAACCCTTCTTCAGACCTGTCTAAACTGCGACCAGGTTTACCATGGGGATAACCAGCAGATACTGGGTCACAAAAGAAAACACATTGGTTGGTCTTTGGGTTGATGAGAGGACGATTTGGTTCCTCATTCCCTTTCACACGCAGGCCTGGATAGAGTGGATGTGGAGAGGATGTGGAGTTGCCACTAGTGGGAGAGACTAGGACCAGAGTTCAGAGCCTCAGAATAAAAGGACGTACCTTCAGGAAGGAGATAAGGAGGAATTTCCTTGGTCAGAGGGTGGTGAACCTGTGGAATTCATTGCCACAGAAGGCCGTGGAGGGCAAATCAGTAGATATTTTTAAGGCAGAGATTGATAGATTCTTGACTAGTATGGGTGTCGGGGGTTATGGGGAGAAAGCAGGAGAATGGGGTGGAGAGGGAGAGATAGATCAGCCATGATTGAATGGCGGAGTAGACTTGTTGTGCCGAATGGTCTAATTCTGCTCCCATCACTTGTGAACTTACGAACAAAGGAATATATAAAAACTATTGAACTGGGTAGAAAATGATTGAGCAATCTGGTGCTGGCTTCCCTTATTGGATTAGTGGTGGTACAATGGCAGCCCCAATAGAGCTGCCTCACTGTGCCAGAAACCTCGGTTCAATCCTGACCTCGGGCGCTAGTGGTGTGGAGTTTGCACGCTCTCTTTGTGACCGTGTAAGATTCCTTCTAGATGCCCCAGTTTCCTCCCACATCCCAAAGCCATGCAGTTGGTAGGTTATAGAAAGAAGCAATAGAATGCAGGTTAGTTTAGTAATACAGTGTGGAAACACGGCCTTCGGCCCACCGAGTCCACACTGACCAACAATCGCCCTGTACACTAGTTCTATCCTACTCTTTGGAAGCAATTTACAGAAGCCAAAGAACCTAAAAACCTCAAACCCGTAGTCAGGATCGAACCCAGGTCTCTGGCGCTGTGAGGCATCAACTCTACCCGCTGCAACCACTGTGCTGGTTTACATACATTAGCTGTTGTCGTTGTCCCTCCTATGTGGGTGAATGATTAGAGTTGCAGTCGATGGGGGGGGGGGGTAGATGGGATTAATGTGAATGGGTACTTGATGGGTGGTGTTGACTTGGTGCACCAGAGGTCCTGTTTCTGTGTGGCATGAATCCGACTCCTAAACCAGCCAGGCTCATCAGAGGCTCCATCACTGTCTCCTGATCGCAACAAAGCTTTTCACTGTACCTCGGTACATGTGACAATAAACTAAACTGAACAAAACTGGATTAGTCCCTTCCTGAACGTGCAGGCTTTGAACATGGAATTGGCCCAAGGAAGGTGCAGCAGCGGTAGAGTTGCTGCCTTACACCTCCAGTGACCCAGGTTCGATCCTGACCACAGGGTGCTGGTCTGTACCGAGTTGGTACGTTCTCCCCGTGATCTGCGTGGGTTTTCTCCGAGATCTCCAGTTTCCTCCCCCACACCCAAAGACGTACAGGTTTGTATGTTAATTGGCTTGGTATGAATAAATTGTCCCTAGTGTGTAGGATAGTGTTCATGTGCGGGGATCGCTGGTCGGCGCAGGACTCGGTGGGCCGAAGGGCCTGTTTCCGCACTGTATCTCTAAACTAAAAGGGTCGAGTTTCTCTGGTGGTGAATGCCTCTTTTTGTGTGTCCCTTGTCCCTCCACAGTTTGACCCGGTGGCTTACAGACTTGAACCTATGATCGTCCCCGAGGTGGAACTGGAACCCATGCTGATCCCCCATCACAAGGGCAGGAAGAGGATGCACCTGGGTAAGGCACCTGTCCTAGGTCACACCCAAACACCACTCCTCTCGATGAAGCCAAAGTCTCACCATGTTTCCCAATGACTGGCTACTGACCACATAATAAACTTCATATGTCATAGGAGCAGAATTAGACCATTCGGCCCAATTCCGCCATTCAATCATGGCTGATCTACCTCTCCCTCTCAACCTCATTCTCCTGCCTACTCCCTGTAACCCAATCAAGAATCCGTCAATCTCCGCCTTAACTACATCCATTGACTTGGCCTCTACAGCCGTCTGTGGCAATGGATTCCAATGACTGGCTACTGACCATATAAAGTTAATTGGTAATAGGAGCAGAATTAGGCCATTCGGCCCCACCGAGTCTGCTCCGCCATTCTATCATGGCTGATAGAATCTTTCCCGCAACTCCATTCTCCTGGAGCCTTTGACATCCTTACTAATCCATAATCTGTCAATCTTCCCTTTAAAAATGCCCAATTACTTGGCATCCGCAGCCCTCTGTGGCAGTGAATTCCACAGATTCACCACCCCTGTGATTAAAGAAATACCCTCCTCATCTCCTTTTTATTTCCTCCCCATTGCCTCTGGTCCTAGACCTCCCATTAGTGGACACATCCTCTCCACATCCACTCTATCCAGGCCTTTCACTATTCAGCATCTCTCGGGGAACATGGATAAGGTGATGTTTCGGGTCAGGATTCTTTAGACTTCGTGGATGGGCGACGATTTGAGTCGGGACCCTTGTTTTTTTTACACTACCCAGACGGATCCCAACACAAAACGTCACCTATCCAAGTTCTCCAGAGATGCTGCTTGGCCCGCTGAGTTACTCCAGCACTCTGTGTCCTTTTTTGTAAAGCAGCATCTGCAGTTCTTTTGTTACTAACTCCTTTTGTTGGGTTTTACTGAGCCAGCAGTCCTTGACAGTCTGTAAACGAGACCAAACAAGGACATTGGTGGACATCGACCATTGCTGCCATTTGTAGCTTGCGTCTGCTCGAGATGTCCGCTCTCGTCCCCGCGACTCCACAGGTTGCCAAGGCTCACCTGCCCGATGCCGACATTGTGAGCAAATTTGGGCACCATATCTGAGGAAGGATGTGTTAGCTCTGGAGAGGGTCCAGAGGAGGTTTACAAGAATGATCCCAAGAACGAGTAGGTGAACCTGTGACGAGCGTTTGTTCGGCACTGGGCCTGCACTCGCTAGAGTTTGAAGAATGAGGGGGGACACCTCATTGAAACACACAGAATAGTGAAAGGCTTGGATAGGGTGGATGTGGAGAGGATGTTTCCACTTGTGGGAGAGTCTAGGACTAGAGGTCACAGCCTCAGAATTAAAGGACGGGTTTTTCAGAAGAAGATGAGGAGAAATTTCCTTTAGTCAGAGGGTGGTGAATCTGGAATTCTTTGCCACAGAAGGCTGTGGAGGCCAAGTCAGTGGATATTTTTAAGGCAGAGGTAGATAGATTCTTGATTAGTACAGTTATCTGAGATGGGGTTAGGAGGGTGAGATAGATCAGCCACATTGAATTCTACTCCTATCACTTATGACGTCGACTGGCTTGAGTTGTGTCTCTCTTTGGACAAGTCATAAATGTAGTGATGGGATAGCAGCCTAGAGGGGCTGAATGGGCGTCCCCCGACTGCTGGGACTTGTGCGTTGGGCTTGGTTTATGTTTTCATCGTGCTTTCCTCATCGTCTCTTTGCTTGTCGACAGAAACTGAAGGACAGCTTGACCCGGATGGGCTCGGACCTGAAGAACGGCTTGTTCTGCTCCCTCCGCAACGCCTGGCTCTCCTTCAACCCGCGTCCAGCTGCCCGTGGCCCAGCTGCTGCCCGACCCCGCCCCGCAGCCAGCAGCCAGGCGGCGCCCAGAGAGAGCGCAGGTGGGGCCTTCTGCGGCCGGCGGCGTCCGCGCGCCACAGCCCCAGCCGCCACACCCTGCCACAAACACCGCTCGCTCCCAGGAACCGTCCGGACACTCCGCTCATTGTCCATGCGGAATATGTAGATCCAAGGAACTTCAGGTGCGGGTTTACACAAACTGACACGAAGTGCTGGAGTAACCCAGCGGCTCAGACGGCATCTCTGGAGAACCTCGATAGGCGAAGAAGTCTCCCGACCTGAAACGTCACTTATCCACGTTCTCCCGAGATGCTGCCTGACCCGCTGAGTTCCTCCAGCACTTTGTGTTCCTTTGTGTGAACCAGCACCTGCAGTTCCTTGTGGAGTCTAACAATGTGGAAACAGGCCCTTTGGTCCAACTTGCCCCATTGCCGGCCAACATCCCATCCACATCCCACCTGCCTGTGTTTGGCCCATATCCCTCTCACCCTGTCATATCCACGGACCTGTCTAATTGACCTAGTTTCTTGTTTGTCTTTCCCTTCTACATTTCCCTCCATTTCATTCTTAGACCTAAAGGTTGCTTTGAGGTCATCATGGCATGGCACGTCACTTACACTCCAGCCCATTGTTTCCCTTTCTATTGGGAACCTGGAACAATAGTAAGGGAGGAAGGAGGGTTCACCTTTAGAAGTTCATATTGGTGCAGAATTAAGCCATTCGGCCCACCAGGTCTGTTCTGCCATTCCAATCATGGCTGATCTATTTTTTTTCCTCTCAAACCCAATACCCAATGGCATGGCCTCCATAATAGTCTGTGGCAGTGAATTCCACAGATTCACCATCCTCCAGCTAGAGAAATTCCACCTCATCTCCATTCTATACGTACATCCTATTATCGTGAGGCTGTGCCCTCTGGTCCTAGACTCTCCCATGATGGAAACATCCACCCTATTTAGGCCTTTCATTATTAAGTAAGTTTCAATGCGTTCCCCCCCCCCCCCCCCCCCCCCCCCCCCCCCGTCCCCAATCAGACGTTCCTCTAAACTAAATTAAACTTTGTGTTTAATTCACAATTCTAGCTTTGTCTGTTCCTGCATCTTTATTGTGAGTCCCCCTGACTGAACATCCATTGCTGTTTACAACCCCCACCCTGTCACTCCACCGCTCCCCCCCCCCCCCCTGTCGCTCTCCGCCCCAGCTGTTGCTCTAGATCGCTGGTTGCAGAGATTCCCCATGCGACCCCCAGCGACTCAGGCCAGCGTG
The DNA here is from genome assembly GCA_038087875.1 of Malacoraja senta. Lineage (NCBI taxonomy): Eukaryota > Metazoa > Chordata > Chondrichthyes > Rajiformes > Rajidae > Malacoraja > Malacoraja senta. The sequence goes on from CM075991.1 coordinate 4,467,019, forward strand.
GGGCTGCTCCTGCACCTCCTTCACCCCTCAGCACCGTGCTGTCCACTCCCAACCCAGTCCCCCCGCTTGTGGGAGCAGCCTTGCAGCCCAACGGCACTGGCGCGACCCGACCCGACCCAACCCCCCGTCGCATTTCTCACTCGCCCTGCCGTCGTTTTTCAGCTCGGTCGGAGACGGACGGAGGCAGCTCCGTGCTAGCAGCAACGACGGGGAGAGGAGAGGAGGATGGAAGGAGAGGAGAGGAGAAGAGGGAGGTCAAGATCGGGATGCTGAACGGCGGGCACCGCATTGACTATGTGCTGCAGAGAAGCCCATCGAGAGCTTCAACGAATACCTCTTCGCTCTCCAGAGCCACCTCTGCTACTGGTGAGGGGAGGGGAGGGGATGGAGGGAGATGTCTCCAGCTGTCCAGTTGGGAGCGTGTGGGTTCACGAGGAGTGGAGGCAGCCTTGGTCATGAAGTCTTGGGCCAGTGTTGAAGTGGCAGTGGTGTGAAAAACTCGCTGCAGGGCTGGGAGTTCAATGTTAAGTCCAGCAATGCAGCAAGTGGAAAAAGGGACAAGAGAGACAGTGCTGGGGTAACTCAGTGGGTTGAGCGGCAACCCGGGAGAACATGGATAGGTGACGTTTTGGGTCAGGACTCTTCTTCAGACTGATTATAAGGGGCAAGGGGATGGAGAAAGCTGGAAGAGAGGAAGGGAATGATAAAATGTGGTAATAGGTGGATACGGGGCAAAGGGGCCATTTGATAGATAGATGGTTGGACAAAGGCCAGAGATGAAAGGGAAATCTATAACTGACCCAGATTGGGGGAGAACATGTAGTTTGTGTTTCATGGTGTTGACCTTCAGTTTTGTGTGGATTTTATTTTGATCGTTTGTCCAACAATTGCGCTGGTTTTATTTCCTACGCTCCCAGTTTTTGAGGCTCTGTGGTTTTTAACCCGTAGGGAATCGGAAGACACGGCCTTGCTAATTCTGAAGGAGATTTATCAGACTCTCGGTGTCAGCCTTGAACAGGCACCGCACTAACCAGCCGGGACCAGCACCAGCGGAGACTGGAGTCTCCAGCACGTCTGACAACCACGCCTGCTCCGTTCCCCACTTGAACTTTGTTTCCCTACTTGTGAAAGTCAAGCTGCCAACCCGGAGGGTGTGGGGAATGACCAGCACTTCCTTAACCTTCCCCACCACAAAGGGTTGGTCGCCAAAATGCGTTGGAACACTTGCCTGACTGAAGTGCGGATTTCGAGCAGTGCAAGGCAACCGCGCAGAACTCTTGCAACCAGCAGATGCACGGAGTGGAACCTCACCAAGGACTGCACTGGGGGACGGATGGAGGGGGGGGGGATGCACAGTTGTTTGCAACTCACCCACAAATGTAATCGGTCCTTGGCATTCAACTAACGGGATTAACTTTGGTTGTTGATGGCGGACTGCAGCGTCAGTAAGGGTGTATTTTGCAATGGAATTTGACACGTGATCTGTAACTATGGACCAGTCGGTATTCACTAATCTATTTGTTGTTTCTAGTTTGGATTATAAATGCACTTTTAAACTGAGTATGGATTTAAGATTGGAAATATTTGTATTTATTTGAATCGCCACTTTCTATCTGAGCCACATTATACAGGGCTTGACAAAACTGCTTTGTTATGTGAGATTTTTTTTAGTTCCCCCCTGCTCCCATTTTTTTAATTGTCCTTATCACCCGAAAGGAAATGGAGGGGGGGGGGGGTGTGAGCTAGGAGTGATTGTGAATGGATCAGTTGTACGTTCATCCACGCACCAGCAATGAACTAGCACAACTGTAATGTCCAAGCTAGAGGGTGTCCTGTCCATGCTGGAGCTGAGATTGTTCACCATGTCTGCTGTTGTTTTGGACCCCAACGTTAGAACTCGACCAACAGCCCCGTGACGTTGGCAAAGCATCCCCATACCATCCTCTCCTCACCCCCTCCTCCCTTCCCTTCCCCGCCCACTCTGTTGAGATGTCAAACAGAATAGTCCAGAGAATAGTTCAAAGAAAACCTTTTTCACCCCAGAGAGTTGTGAATCTGTGGAATTCTCTGCCACAGAAGGCAGTGGAGGCCAATTCAATGGATGTTTTCAAGAGAGATTTAGATTTAGCTCGTGGGGCTAAAGGAATCAAGGGATATGGGGGAAGCAGGAACGGGATACTGAATTTAGATGATCAGACATGATCATATTGAATGGCGGCTTGAAGGGCCAAATGGCCTACTCCTGCACCTTTTTTTTCCTGTTTCTAGGAAGGTTGTCACCGAAGGAACTGCAGATGCTGGTTTACAAACAAGACACAAAGTGCTGGAGTAACTCAGCCAGTCCAGCAGCATCTCTGAGAACATTGGATGGATGTTTTTTGTTTTAGGGTAGGGACCCTTCATCAGGCTTTCTCAGTCCTCTAAACCATCACCTATCCATGTTCTACAGAGATGCTCCCTGATCAGATTCAGATTCAGATTCCTTTATTGTCCATTCAGACCTTTCGGTCTGAACGAAATTTCGTTGCTCCAGCAACTTTGGGTCTTTTGCTGTCCCTGTAAATTCTTCCCAGTCCACCAAAACTAATTAATTTGGTCTGTGAGTTGCTCGCTGTCTGGAAATCGACTACATTTCCAAAGAATTTCCCGGTCAGTCTCATACGAGTAAAAAGCCGTTTTAAATGTAATTCCAGTCACATTATACATAGAAACATAGAAAATAGGTGCAGGAGTAGGCCATTCGGCCCTTCGAGCCTGCACCGCCATTCAATATGATCATGGCTGATCATCCAAACTCAGTATCCCGTACCTGCCTTCTCTCCATACCCCCTGATCCCCTTTAGCCACAAGGGCCACATCTAACTCCCTCTTAAATATAGCCAATGAACTGGCCTCAACTACCCTCTGTGGCAGAGAGTTCCAGAGATTCACCACTCTGTGTGAAAGTTTTTTTCTCATCTTGGTCTTAAAGGATTTCCCCCTTATCCTTAAGCTGTGACCCCTTGTCCTGGACTTCCCCAACATCGGGAAACAATCTTCCTGCATCTAGCCTGTCCAACCCCATAAGAATTTTGTAAGTTTCTGTAAGATCCCCTCTCAATCTCCTAAATTCTAGCGAGTATAAGCCGAGTCTATCCAGTCTTTCTTCATATGAAAGTCCTGACATCCCAGGAATCAGTCTGGTGAACCTTCTCTGTACTCCCTCTATGGCTATAATGTCCTTCCTCAGATTTGGAGACCAAAACTGTACGCAATACTCCAGGTGTGGTCTCACCAAGACCCTGTACAACTGCAGTAGAACCTCCCTGCTCCTATACTCAAATCCTTTTGCTATGAAAGCTAACATACCATTCGCTTTCTTCACTGCACTGTAGAGATTATAGAATCTCTACAGCCTCTGTTTTCCCCATCATTCTGAATCTTACTGGACTAACGTTTCTCTGGCTTGTAGTGGAGGTGAACTTAACAGATCTCTCCAGAGCTTTCCCTTTCCACACTTGAACGATAATGCCACCAATTCTCAGCCATTAGGTGCTGCTTGCAGTTAACACAGATAACCCAGTGGTCCAGGTGCAGTTTGAGAGCCAGTCCTTGCAAATTACTTTTCGAGAGCTGGAATCTGTGGGTTAGTGGTGGTGCTTTGGTATCTGTTGCACTGAGTTCGTCCTTTCCAACATGTCCCAGCTACGTTAATCCCACCTGCCCGTGTTTGGTCCATATCCCTCCAAACATGACCTATCCATGTACCTGTCTAACTGCTTCTTAAATGTTGGGATATTCCCAGCCTCAACTACTCTTCTGGCAGCTTGTTCCATACACCCACCCAGTGAAAATATTTCCACTCAAGATACCTATTACATCTTTTTTTCCACCCAGTGAAAATATTTCCACTCAAGATACCTATTACATCTTTTTCCCTTCACCTTAAACCTATGTCCTCTGGTCCTTGATTCCCCTACTCTGGGCAAGAGACTCTGTGCATCCACCCGATCTATTCCTTTCAATAGACAATAGGTGCAGGAGTAGGCCATTCGGCCCTTCGAGCCAGCACCGCCATTCAATGTGATCATGGCTGATCATCCCCAATCAGTACCCCATTCCTGCCTTCTCCCCATATCCCCTGACTCTGCTATTTTTAAGAGCCCTATCTAGCTCTCTCTTGAAAGCATCCAGAGAACCTGCCTCCACCGCCCTCTGAGGCAGAGAATTCCACAGACTCACCACTCTCTGTGAAAAAGTGTTCCCTCCTCTCCTTTCTAAATGGCTTACTCCTTATTCTTAAACTGTGGCCCTTTCATGGTTTTATACACGCCAGCTTGAATCTCAGCTGATGGAATAAATATATTCAACATGCTAGATGTGCCTTATTAACGAAATACCAACAAGAAAGTTATTTTAAATATTGGTCTTAGTTTTATTAGAACACAAAGGCTTGACTTGTTCAGAGAGCATGATCACAGGGCTAAAACATCAGTCTCCATTGTGGTCACAGTTCTGTCACTGAATTGAAGTTTACAAAAAAAAACACAATTGGTTCTGCATTTTCCACATTAAGTTGGATTTCACGTTCCAGGGAAATGAAACACAAATCTCCCTACATGAATATACTGCTTTGTGCTTTCCTTCCCTCAGACTACTCTGATCATAGCCGGTTACGGTGCCCCTTTGAAACACTGGCCAGAAGCAATTGCTTCAGTTATGTACAATATATATATATACAGTCACCTCTATTCTGACACTTGCCCACACGAGGCACTACAGAACAAGTGAAGATAGCAAAGACATACAAGGTCATTTTTTTCTTCCTGTAATTGGATGGATCCCGGTGAAGGAAGAATATGGTAAGAGTCGGCTTAATGTCCAACCCGTGCCCTGCCCAGCAAAACAGTGAAGTTAATCATAGTTAAGACATTATTAAAGCTGAAATATGTACAAAAGTGTGCCCTCTACGCACATAAGAGTCTTGTTGGAAGTGCAAAGTGGTCATGGTGCGTATGTGTACATTTCAATATAAGCAGCTTAACAATTTTAAAATGGAGGAGGAGGGAGGGGGGGGTGAGGGGGAGGCGAGCTTGTTAGAAGATGGATTTCTTTGCATCCACCAGAAATTTGAAAATGTGGCTTGAGAAAGCATTGCACTCCTACCCTGACACAAAGGCTTTAGTGATTGTTCAACCTGCCCAATCCTCCGCAGCTCCATGGTACAGCAATCCATAATCATTGCTAACTCTTCCTTTCAGAATCAAGTCGAGCTCATTGAATGCCCCACTTCAATCTGCCTCCTGTACCTGTAGCAGTGTTCTCCACACCCAAAACCACTCTGTCTGTGTGCAGCTATGGTTCTCTCATCACCTTTGTGCAAAGAAGGAACTGCAGATGCTGCTTTAAACCAAAGACATTGCCTGACCTGTTGTGTGTCCACCAGTCTAGACATTGTTTCCTGACCGACAGCATTCAGGAGCCACCCGAGCGTAGGGAAGGGTTTCGGTCAGCCCTGGAGTTACAAGCACAGCGTTGCTTGCTGGCGGGACTAAATAACCGGAACAGTATCATTGCTGCACATGTTCCGAGAAGCACAACATTGTGTCCAGCTTTTGTGGCGGTAGTGCTGGAAATTCAACCTTGTTGTTAAACTGCAGAAAACTGTAAACCACCCCCTATCGCAATGACCCAAGAAGCAAGCACATTCCATACTGAAAATTGAGACGTAACGTGGTACCCAGAATCGTGTGTCGCTAATGATGTTGTACTGTAAAACACATGATCAATCGCTTGGTCCTGCTGATCAGTATGGATGGGGCAGATTCCTATTGATTAATCCACCACACCATTCATCAAGCAATTATACTCAAACTGTCAGCGCCTTAGGAAGGGGAGCTGTCTGCAATGCACTTATTTGTTAAAACCATGTTGAACTATTGCCTTCGTACCATCTGTCTTTTATTTGCTTTTATTTTTTGGCAAAAGAAAAAAAAACTCGTTTAAGAAAAAAGGTTAAAAAGACAAATCGTTTTAACTTCGTGAACCAATAAAATGTGAAATGCTCTGGTCTCTTGCTGGCCCATTTAATTCCCTAGTTTAGCCCTTCTTGCGGAGCTGTGTGTGCACGTACACGATTACCCTGTTGCAAAAGGTCCCACTATAAATATGTGCAAATGTTGCCTTGAAAGTGAAAGGAAAGCAAGTTTACAACGGAGAGGACGGGGCAAGCGTTGCTGTGCTGCAGGTGGATCACTACACATCCAGTTTGAAGCCAGGGTTTGCAAGCTTGCGCTCCTGTACCACTGAGAGTTTGGTCTGTGGATAAGGCTTGTGGCACTCGGGGTCCGACAGGCTGGGATAGTGCTGGCGGTAGCAGGTGTAGGCCAGAGTTAATCCTATCAGAGAGCCACACACCACATCTGCAAGACAAAGTGGTTACACAATGACCAAGGAGAACAAACTGATAACTGCTTTATCTAAGAGGGGCTGAAGTAGTCCCCGGCCAAAATGTTATTTGAAAATACCTAATATTATTAAGTGGTAGTAGGGAGAATACGCTAAAACAATTAAAAAGACACAAAGTGGTGGAGAAACTCAGCAGGTCAGGCAGCATCTCTGGTGAAGATGGATAGGTGACGTTTTGGGTTGGGACCCTTCGTCAGACTGATGGGGGGGGGGGGGGGGGGTAAGAAAGCTGAAGAGAGAAGGGGCAAAACAAAGCCTGGCGAGTGATAGATAGATACAGCTGAGGGTGGGCGGAGGAGTTTGATAGGCAGATGGTTGGGCATAAGGCAGAGATGAAAAACAGGAGTGAGACGAGGGTGGAAGTGCAAACTGTGAAGCTAAGGATGTAATATATGTGAAAGGAGAAGGGCTGAATGGGTGCTTGTCCCAATGAGGGAAGAGAGTGGAGTTTTGTATAGGTTACCTAAAATTGAAGAATTCAATGTTCATTACCGTTAGGCTGTAAGCTACCCAAGCGGAATACGAGGCGTTGTTCCTCCAGTTTGCATGTAGCCTTGCTCTGACAATGGAGGTGGCCCAGGACAGAAAGGTCAATGTGGGAATGGGAAGGGGAGTTAAAATGGTGAGCAACCCGGAGATCTCGTGGGCCTTGGTGGACCGAGCACAAGTGTTCAGCGAAATGGTCACCAAGTCTACGCTCGGTCTTGCCGACGTAAAGGCGGTCACATCGGGAACAGCGGATGCAGAAAAAGAGTTTAGAGGAGGTGCCTCTGTCTCAAGTGGAAGGACTGCTGGGGTCCCTGGATAGATGTGAGGGAGAAGGTATAGGAACAAGTGTTACATCTCCTGTGGTTGCAGGGGAAAGTACCTGGGGGGAGAGTGGTTGGGGGTTGGAAGGGATGAGGGAACCAAGGAGTTGAGGCGGGAGCGGTCTCTGCAGAAAGTGGAAAGGGGTGGGGATGGGCTGGACATACAGGGCCAAGTTAACTCATGGACATTGCAGACTCCTTGGGCAATATACAATTTTGTTGACCTACGTTTTACCAGATTGTGCTGGGATCCTGTTCTAAATGAGATATTAGAGGGCACAGCTTTAAGGGCCTGTCCCACTTACGTTTCCTTGGCACGCAAATTACGCGACCTCGTGGTCGCGTTGAGGCGCACGGGCATCGTATCGCCTCGCGGGGACGGTCCCACTTAGAAGTGCGGAGGGGTATGTAGTTGTGCGTGACATCGCGCGGGGCTCCGAAATTCTTGTAGCGAACTAAATCTTCGCGCGCCAACGGCCAAAGTGGGACAGGCCCAAGACCCTGGCGCGACGCAACGTCTCACCTTCAACAGCAGCAGAAGCAGGCAAACGATCGCCAAACTCGGCCTGGGGCTCACGGCCGTTGTGGTCCGGATCACCCCCCACTCCTACTCCCAGAGCGGGGCCAAGAAAATTGACGATAGACACAAAATGCTGGAGTAACTCAGCGGGACCGGCAGCATCTCTGGAGAGAAGCAATGGGTGACGTTTCGGGTCAAGACCCTTCTTTTCAGACTGAAGAATGGTCTCAACACAAAACATCACCCATTGCTTCTCTCCAGAGATGCTGCCGGTCCCGCTGAGTAACTCCAGCTTTGTGTCCATCTTCAAATGACGTCACGCGCTCCAGACGGCTGTGCGGACGCATTTAATTGCGCCCGACCTTCGCGGGACCATCGCGGCTCAACGCGCCCACGAGGTCGCGTAATTTGCGTGCCTAGGACACGTAAGTGGGACAGGCCCTATAGGGTGAGAGGGGCAAAGTTTAAAGGAGATGCATGGGGCGAAGGGGGCTGGAGATGTCAGACCAACGAGGAGCAAGGGACGGTTGGAGGGTGAATGGGGTAATGCCTTAAAGGCAAGCCGCAGGAGGCGGCCTCAGGGGCACACAGATGGCCGGGCGAGGAGAGGAGATAGACTTTGGTTCGCGAAAATCTCGCCAGTACATCGAGTACGCAGACCGACCGGACTTTGAATAATGGCACCAAAATGGCGACGTCCACATGTGTAATGTATGCAAAAATAATTTCAAACACTATTGAACTATTTTTACACAGAGGGTGGCGAGTGCCTGGAACGCACTGTGGTGGTGGTGGAGGAGGAGGCAAATGCGATAGTGGCATTTGACAGACTTCTGGATAGACATATAGATTTCACCAGGGAATGGGGAGCTATGGATCACGTGCAGGCAGATCAGACCTGGTCGTGGCATCAACTCTGGCACAGACACTGTGGGCCAAAGGGCCTCTTCTTGTGCTGCACTTTTCTATGATCTATGAGATGTGCACTAATCATTATTTGGGAAGAACGGGGTCAAAGGTATTTAGACCAGGTTGTGGAACAATAGGGGATGTTTAGGGGCCGTGCAATGCAAACCTCCCCTCACCTTGCCAGTGGTGCTTGTAGTCACAGGCTCGCGACAGGGAGATGACCCCTGCAACGTAGAGAGGCATCAGCGTCACACACAGCCTCCATCCTTTCCCTCGGCCGCCTGGCGTGAAGCAGCGGAGTTTCCCTCCGAGGTAGAAGGCAGTGAAACCAAGGCCAACAAAAGCAACTGCAAGGACAGGTGAAAGGATTTTGGTTTCAGTTTAGTTTATTGTCATGTGCATCAAGGTACAGTGCTATAGTTTTGTTGCCTGCTATAGTCGATAAAATGATTACAATCGAGCCATTTACAGTGTATAGATACATGATAAGGGAATAACGTTTAGTGCAAGGTAAAGCCAGCAAAGTCCAATCAAGGATAGTCCGAGGGTCACCAAAGATGTAGATAGTAGTTCTGCACTGCACTCTGGTTGTGGCAGGATGATTCCGTTGCCTGATAACAGCTGGGAAGAAACTGTCCCTAAATCCGGAGGTGTGTGTTTTCACATCTCTGTACCTCTTGCCTGGGAGAGGGGAGAAGAGGAAGTGGCCAGGGTGCGACTCGTCCTTGATTATGCTGCTGGCCTTGCTGAGGCAGGGTGAGGTATAAATTGAGTCAATAGAAGGAAGATTGGTTTGTGTGATGGTCTGGGCTGCGTCCACAATTCGCTGCAATTTCTTGCGGTCTTGGATGGAGCTGTTCCCAAACCAAACTGTGAACCAAGATTCAGAGGCGATTTTGCCCAGCGAACCTAGTTTATCACGGAGCCAGTGTTATGTTCATGGGGGATCTACTCAGGATTAGGCAGAGTGAGGAGCCCCAATCCAGCAACAGAGAACCCCCAAGATTTCAGAAATAACATTTGTGGATATGTCAATGAAGGGTTAAATATTTTGTGTGTGTTCAGAAAGTCTTATTCGTCAGAAATATTAACATGATCCCATGAACTGAGTGACAACAAGGCATATGGTGTGCTTGCTTTCATAGGTTGGGGAATTGCGTGTAAAAAGCAAGCAGACTATAAAAATATGCAGCTTTGCCCCTGTCCCACTTAGGAGACCTAAACAGCAACCTCTGGTGACCTTGCCCGCCACCCAAAAAAAAAATCAAGGTCGAGGTGACCTGCAACCTCCTACCACGCATGTGTTGAAAACCTTCCTCGACTATGAAGAAAACCGGCTTCGACTAGACCTGCGACTAAAAAATTATCGACTTTTAAAACGGCAACGTATTTTCAGTCGAGGCCGGTTTTAATCATGATGAAAAAATAACAGCAACCTAGATGAAGCCTCGACCACGCGGAAACCACTTTCGTCCATTAGCGAGAGTGACCAAAACCTCCGGTGACCTCATGGAAACTTTGGGTGGCGGGCAAGGTCACCGGAGGTTGCTGTTTAGGTCTCCTAAGTGGGACAGGGGCTTAACAAGACCTCAGTTAGGTCGCATTCGGAGTATTGTGTGCAGTTCTGATCACCCTATTACAGGAAGGATGTGGAGACTTTGGAAAGGGTGAAGAGGAGATTTACGGGAATGATACCTGGATTACAGGGTATTAGCTACAGGAAGAGGCTGGACAGACTGTCAGAACTGCCATCAGAACTGTCCCCTACATCGACTCTTTTAAGTCGAGACTTAAAACCCATCTCTACTCTCAAGCCTTTCTTGACGTCCTCTGAGCGAGGGCTATATGTATGTAGTGATGTATGTATTTAATCTATGAACCACTGTTGTATAACGTTAGTACCTCCACCAATGTAAAGCACTTTGGTCAACAAGAGTTGTTTTTTAAATGGGCTATAGAAATAAAAGTGACTTAACTTGACTTGAATTGTTTTCTCTGAATCGTCAGAAATTGTGGGGAGAACTGTTGATGTATATAAAATTATGAGGCACAGATAGGGTATAGAGTCAGAATCTTGTTCCCAGGATGGAAAATTCAAATAGTAGAAGGGACAAAGTTTAAAGGAGATGTGCGGGGCAGGTTTTCTTTTTTACAGAGGGTGTCCTCCTCTTGTCGTGCCACTACACTTTTCCAAGCCACTGCATAACGCAGGCTCTGGCACATGGGTTGAAGACCTTCAGATCTTCAGGTTTGCAGGGCTCTGGAGGAGGGGCCAGGTGAATGCCTGGAACACACTACTGTGGTAGTTGAAGCAGTTACTTTATTGGCATTTTAAATACTTTTGGATATGCAGAGAATGGAGGGATATGGATTTTGGGTGGGTAGATAATTGATGGTCTTGGCATCATGTTTGGCAAGACATTGTGGGTCAAAATGCCACTGTCGTATCTGCCTCAACCACCACCCCTGTTCTATATTCAATAAAGCCATCCTTGCAAGCAGATTCTCACACAAGACAGTTAGGCCTTTGATCTACAGCAACTCATTAAACATATAAATGGATCAAAATTCAAAAGATCTTAAGGACATCAATGTACATTTGTCTACATAATGTCAATACTGGGGAACACATGCTGACAGCAAGTATTGAAACAAAATCCAGATCATATACAAGGGAAATGCAAAGAGTTAAATAATTAAATGATAGAAGCTCACATTCTCTTCGACACTGCACCCACTGATTGTCCATATTAAAGATCTAAATCCTGACAACATGGAGGGCAAGTGAATGAATAAAACGAAGACAACATCAAGGACATGAATAGAGATTGGAATAAAGATGCCTTGATTCTTGCAAAGCTGTAATTTTGTAAATTATTATTGAAACTCAAAGATTTAGCATTGTGGCAGGACAGCATTCGCGAGCACAAGACTGCCACAAGAGGGCAGCAGAGGTTGCAACAAGTAGCTGCAGCAAGTTCCTTGTAACCTGCTGTTCAAGGCAGTTACCTGGAGGTACTTCTGATCCACCAGCAACTACCTGCTTGCGGACACAAAGGAGGAGTGGCCATCTTTCCTACTCGGGTATTATGGATGATTTCAGTCAGATCGGAGAGCACAGGGCGCAGCGGTAGAGTTGCTGCCTTATTAGAGTGCTAGAGGCTCGGGTTCAATCCTGACTACGGGTGCTGTCTGTACGGAGTTTGTACGTTCTCCCCGTGACCACGTGGGTTTTCTCCGGGTGATCCAGTTTCCTCCCACACTCCAGAGAGTACAGGTTTGTAAGTTAATTGGCTTCTGTAAATTGTCCCTAGCATGTAGAATAGAACTAGTGTACAGCTGGTCAGTGTGGACTCGGAGGGCCAAATGGTCAGTTTCCACGATGTATCTCCAAAACCAAAAAGCTAAAACAAGCCCTTCCAGCCCACCATGTCTATGTGAATAGTTTCGCACATCTACAGTAAACTTTTCAACTGACTATAGGGCTGCACCCTTCAATCACTGGCCTATTTAGGTGTGTCTAAATGCCTTTTGAGAAATGCAGCGATTATATCTGATTTCCACCACCTCCTCTGGCAACATATTCCAAAGATCAACCACTCTCCGCTAAAACAAAACTTACCTCTCAGATCCTCTTTGGAATATCGTCCTCTTACCCTAAAAAACATATGGCCTCTTGTTCCTGATACCCCTACCATAGAGACATGAGTTTGACTATCTCCTCCATCTATATCTCTCAAACTTATATACTATACATGGTTGCCACTCGGCCTCCTTGACTCCAGGGCCAGCAAACCTAGCCTATCCTAACACTAGCCAAGCAACATCCTGGTGAATCTTCTCTGCCCTCTCTCAGGTCCAATCACCCTTTATGTGGTGACCAGACCTGCACACAATACTCCAAGTATGGCCGAGCCAACGTTGTATAATTGCAACATAATCACCCAACTCTTACATTCTTTGTGTAGAAAGGAATCGCGGATGCTGGTTTATAGACAATAGACAATAGGTACAGGAGTAGGCCATTCGGCCCTTCGAGCCAGCACCGCCATTCAATGTGATCATGGCTGATCATCCCCAATCAGTACCCCGTTCCTGCCTTCTCCCCATATCCCCTGACTCTGCTATTTTTTAGAGCCCTATCTAGGTCTCTCTTGAAAGCAGCCAGGGAACCGGCCTCCACCACCCTCTGAGGCAGAGAATTCCACAGACTCACCATTCTCTGTGAGAAAAAGTGTTTCCACATCTCCGTTCTAAATGGCTCACTCCTTATTCTTAAACTGTGGCCCCTGGTTCTGGACTCCCCCAACATCGGGAACATGTTTCCTGCCTCTAGCGTGTCCAAGCCCTTAACAATCGTATATGTTTCAATGAGATAACCTCTCATCCTTCTAAACTCCAGAGTGCACAGGTTTATACCGCAGATAAGCACAAAGTGCTGGAGTAACTCAGCGCAGGGTCAGGCAGCATCTCTGGAGAAAATGGATGACATGTCGACACGTGACGCCTGTATGGTCGTGAGTAGTCGCCCAAAGAGTCGTACCTTTTTCTGGTCGCCACTGGATTTTCAACATGTTGAAAATTTTCGGCGACCTGCTGCGACTACGCGGGTGCCAGCAAGTCGCCGAAAAAAATTGCATGTTGGACAGGCCCTTTAAGCTTGCCCGGGGGGGTGATGTTAAATATTGACCTACGTACAAGGATTGTCATGGCCTACAAGTCAACACAATTAGCACATGGTGATGTACTTACAAGAGGAATGGCCACTGGGGAAACTCTTCCTTCCCTCCAGTATTGCGGCAGGGTCCCCTGTGCACTGCATGTCCTCAGTCACCACTCCGTCCGGAAAACAACGATAGAAGTAATCAGGCCGAGGTCTGCAAACAGTGAGCACCAGTCAACATCAGACCATCACCGCCACCCACACCTACACAGTACTGCAGAGCTTAGAGCTCAGTGGACATGTTTAAGGCAGGCAAAGAAAGATTCTTCATTAGTAGGGGTGTCAGGGGTTATGGGGTGAAGGCAGGAGTATGGGGTTAGAAGGGAGAGATGCATCAGCCATGACTGAATGGCGGAGTAGACATGATGGGCCGAATGGCCTAATTCTACTCCTGTCACTTTTGATCTTAGACCTCCTAGCCGCCTACTGATTCTGAATGCCTGGATGTCGTGAAAGGTCCTAAGCAAACCCAGAGATTTCAGAAGGTTTCTCCGGGTGCTCTGGTTTCCTCCCACATCCCAAAGATGCGTGGGTTTGTCGGCTAATCAGAAGTGTCCTTATCCACAGACTAATGAGACTGTAAACTTGCAGTCAAGATGAACAGTGCTGGCTCAAAGGGCCAAATGGCCTACTCCTGCACCTATTGTATTGTCTAACAGCATGGATACGTGTAAGGTGTAGGGGATAGGGGAAAACAGTTCACAACCACACCAGGGGTGCAAGAATATGTAGGTAGGGATGAGAGAAGTTTCCTCTAGATGGTATACTGTAACCCAGATGAATAGCTGCAATTTCCCTCCACCTCTTGGACAGTTCATGCCAACGTGATTATCTACTATATAAGATTCTCTGCTAGGTGGACGCATCTGGTATTTGTAGTTTTGTAAAAAGAAAATCACAGGGTTATGAACTGATTGGAAGGAAGGCAGCTTGTAGAGCTCCAGAGACCGGGGTTCGATCCTGACCTCAGGTGCTGCATGTGTGGAGTTTGTACGTTCTCCCTGGGATCGCGTGGGGTTTCCTCCCACATCCCAAAGGCCGTGGGCTTGTCGGCTAATTGGCCTCTGTAAATTCCCCCTGATGTGGAGGAGTGGATGAGAAAGAGGGACAACTGGTGTGAACGTGTGATCAATAGTTGGTGTGGACTTGATGGGCCGAAGGGCATGTTTCCACGCTGCGTCCCAAATCTAAATATGGAGTTTGGGTTGCCATGGCAACAGCTGCCTAATTAGCCAGGGGGGTTGTAAAATGGTGATCTGTTTTTGCTCAAACATTCATGCCACCCCTTTCACAATGTGAATGTTTAAACCCTAAAGGGGAAAGATGTTTGAGGAAATCATTAGTGAAGCAACAGAGAGATTGAGAGAGGCACAAATTGGAGCCTTCAAAAACATTGCTGTCAAGTTTGCTTAGAAGCACAAAGAAGTCGGAGGACAAAATATATCATCTGCTTGCACTTCCAAAAAATGTAATGATCTTACAAATTGAATGCTGCGTGTATCTGCGATATTGTAATCAAAAAGTGGTTATTACCAGCTGGGAGCAGAAAGCAATGAAATAAGGACAGGTCAACATGTTCTTCAGAGTCTGATTTTGGGACAGCATTTTATCTTTGATTTCTATTAAGTGATGATCAATATGGTTGGGGCCATACTCAAAATGAGAGGGGACAGATTTTGAGGTGATTTGCTCAAAGCATCAAATACAACGTTGTATTTCAGTTGATTGTGTTTTTCTGAGTAACTGATGCAAGACTAGGGTCGCATATGTAAGTTGTGTAGCCCTGATCAAGGTTAAATATCAGAAGGTGCTGCTTTGAATAGTGGACATGAATTGGTATACTGACTAGTATGTCCTGACTAGTTTTAGTCGACAATGCCCTCAAAGACGGGTACAGTTCAATGTTTTCATGAGACCCGAGGCCATGTAGACGTGCAGGAGACAGCGACCCAAATCATCGGGTCCCATATCTGACGATGGATGTGCCGGCTCTGGAGAGGGACCAGTGGAGGTTTACAAGAATTATTCCAGGAATGAGTGGGTTTGCATACGATGAGCACTGAGCCTGTACTCGCTGGAGTTTAGAAGGTTGAGGGGGGACCTCATTGAAACTTGCAGAAGGCATTGAAAGCGTGAATGTGGAAAGGATGTTTCCACTGGTGGGAGAGTCTCGGACCAGAGGTCATAGCCTCAGAATTAAAGGGCGCTCTTTTAGAAAGGAGTTGAGGAAGAATTTCTTTAGTCAGACGGTAGTTAATCTGTGGAACTCATTGCCAGAGAGGACTGGGGAGGCCAAGTCAGTGGATATTTTTAAGGCAGAGATAGACAAATTCTTGATGAGAACAGGTGTTGAGGGTTATGGGGAGAAGGCAGGAAAATGGGATTAGGAGGCAGAGATCAGTCATGATTGAATGGCGGAGTAGACTCGATGGGTTGAATGGCCTAATTCTACTCCTATAACTTGTGACCCATTGGCAGACTGCATCGCTGACCGCATTGAAAAATGCAGCACCCATCTCAGCATTAAGCAGAGGATGGTTTGCCTGTTCCTCAATTAAACAGCATTCAAAACTGGCACAAAAAGCTGGAGTAACTCAGCGGGACAGGCAGCATCTCTGGAGAGAAGAAATGGGTGACGTTTCGGGTCAAGACCCTTCTTCTAAACTGGCATCTGCCCAAATCCTCAAAATACGTAAAATGTGATTATTCTTTTAAAATTTGTTCTATCAAAGCTGTGTATTTGGAACTCACCTTCCCACCACCAGTTTAAGTGTGTTTGTGATCACTCCGTTCAAACCCAGGCCTAGAGATCCCGCTGCAAGTGAAAGACGCTGATTATTTTAACTATTACTATTACACAAACTCTGCACAGAATTGCTTACAAGACATCTTAACACATTCGTAAAAAACTCACCACATTATTCCACCCTTGATTCCGGGCATAAACAAGGGAATATTTTCCATTTCAACCACAAAGCCGTGACGCCATAAAACAGCAAGTGAAATGACATGTGTCCAAAATTCTGCAGGCAACTTCCCCTCAGTCAGACTGAACTGAAATATTTCAGATCCAAAACAAATCTATTGTATCCAACCCTCCAAGTATTTGTTTTATAATTCAGCAGATCAATTAAATCATTCAAGGGACTCACAGTTTGTACCACTTGAACATTGCACATTCAATGAAAAGAAAAAGGTGAATTAAAATGGGTTAAAGGTGGAAAGGGTGGCACAGTGGCGTTGCTGCCTTAAGGGCCTGTCCCACTTTCACGACCTAATTCACAACCTTTTTTACTAGTGGACATTTTTCATCAGGCTAGAAATACGCCCCAACCTACTTGATGCCACGAGTACCTACGACTAGCATCACGACCTGCTACAGCCTACCTACGACCTCGTGACGACCATGCTGCGATAATGAGTCAAGGGCAAACTCGGCATAGGTCGTGAAATAGGTCGTGAAAGTGGGACAGGCCCTTTACAGCGCTTTCGCCGCCAGAGACCCTTCTCTGGTTCGATCCCGACTACGGGTGATGTCTGCACGGAGTTTGTACGTTCTCCTTGTGACCAAGTGTTTTCTCTCCGAGATCGTTGGTTTCCTCCCACATTCCAAAGACGTACAAGTTTGTAGGTTAATTAGCTTTGTATAAATGTAAATTGCCCCTAGTGTGTGTAGATTAGTGTTAATAAGCAGGGATCGCTGGTCGGCGCGGACTCGGTGGGCCGAAGGGCCTGTTTCCGCACTATCTCTAAACTAAACTTGTTGTCTTTTGCCATTTAACCTGACCTGGGAGAGCACAAGCCAACTGCAGTGCTATTGCTAAAAGCCTGGCCAACATTAAGTACATGCAGGTCTTGGAACTGGAAAGTGCAGGGCCACATCACATTACTTTGGCTTAGTACTGATTGAGATACCTATCAAGAGTTTTAAAACAACCTCGCCATCCACAGTTGCTGGTCATGCATAACTGCCTGCCCATTCTCTTTAAATAATCACAGTGGCGATACTTCAAAGACAGGATGGCCTGGAAAGCAGTTTAGGGCGTTGTGATAGACACAAAATGCTGGAGTAACTCAGCAGGTCTGGCAGCATCTCTGGAGAAAAGGAACAGGTGATGTTTTGTTCGAGACCATTCTTCAGACTGAGAGTGAGGGGGAAGGAAACTAGAGACATGAAAAGGTGCAGAACAAATCAAAGCCAGCACCAATGACCAAAGAAAGGTGGAGCACACAATAATGCATTGAAAGCAAGGCATTGAAGGCAATGCTGTCATGATTGTCCTTCATCACACCAACAATGGACCATTGTGGGCTCCACCTTTCCTTGGTCATTGGTGCTGGCTTTGATTTGTTCTGTACCTTTGATTTAGAGAGTCATAGTCATAGAGTGATACAGTGTGGAAACAGGCCCTTCGGCCCAACTTGCCCACACCGGCCAACATGTCCCAGCTACACTCGTCCCACCTGACTGCGCTTGGTCCATATCCCGAAAACTTGTCCTATCCATGTACCTGTCTAACTGTTCTGTACCTTTCCATATCTCTAGTTTCCCCTCTCCCCTGACTCAGTCTGAAAAAGGATCTCAACCCGAAACATCACCTATTCCTTTTCACCAGAGATGCTGCCTGACCTGCTGAGTTACTCCAGCAGTTTTGTGTCTATCTTCGGTGTAAACCAGAATCTGCAATTCCTTCCTACACATCAGGATGATAACAGCTTGACATGAAGCATACACACAGAACAGGAACATTTTCGGTAATACTCGTTGACCCAACTTTGAGAGCACACAAGCCCAACGCAAACAGGGTCTCTCACCTAAACAACCTTCCCGCACGTCCCCGCTTTCTGTTCTATTCAGCACCTTCATCAGAAGTACTGCCATCAATGGTGTCATGAAGGAAATAGCCTGTTGGAAGAAGAATGGCCAGTGTTATCAGCCAAATTTAAAAAAAGACAGAGGAAGTGAAATTTATGAATGAAAGACCTTAAAGTGACCAACTGGCAAGGGCCAATCTAAATTGCAACGAGGAAGTTGTAGATTCCGTAATATTAGTTCTCAATCGCAATTATTTGACCTCGGTTTTCATTGAGTGCCACCCCATTAACAAATACAATACATCTCACTGTTCCGGATGCCTGGCTTGGTGGGATGGGAATGTGGGGGGAGGGACGTACACAGCAAAAGGTGGAGCTGAGCTCAAGGGGTTGACAAAAATACTGAAGACTTAAGAAGGGTCTCGACGTGAAACATTGTCTATTTCCTTCGCTCCATAGATGCTGCCTCACCCACTGAGTTTCTCCAGCATTTTTGTCTACCTTCGATTTTCCAGCATCTGCAGTTCCTTCTTAAACATCAAGTAAGGGGTTAGTGAGTGAATGACAGCAGGGAACACGGTGGGCCTGCAGAGGTCCCAGGAGACTGTCCTGCCCCCACCTCTATTCCAGTCTAGGTGTGGGAGGAAACAGAGCAACCCCCAGTCTGAGCCTTTAATGCCAAATCAATCAATCAATCACAATCACAATAATACTTGGTTAGCCAAGTATGTTTTGCAGCATACGAGGAATTTCATTTGCCAATTCAGTCATACAAAATAAAAAGCAACGGAACACATTTTAACATAAACATCCATCACAGTGACAAATGCCTGTACATGCACACTGATTCCTTGGATGACATAGATAGGCGACGTTTTGGGACCGGAAACATCACTTATCCATTACCCCCACAGATGCTGCCTGACCAGCTAAGTTAGTGCAGCACTTTGTATTTTGCTCAAGATGCCAGCATCTGCAATTCCTTATTTCACCCTGATTTCTTTGAAGGCTGATGGCTGAGAGCTGGTGGGGGACAGCCAATATGTGCTGGTTTCCAACACAATATTAACAGGCTAAATTGTTTTTTTAATAGAAGTATAAAAAGTGTTTATATAGTTTACATTACTGCAACCACCCCCCTCCCTTCGAGACATGAATATGCTATATTACTGCTGCTAATAAAAAGTATAACTCTCCCACATTTGTCTCTGCAATTCAGCTGCCATTGTTTTTCATCTTCAGTTTCGGCAGGACCTACCAGCGAGGCTTTAATGACATCCAAGATCCTCACTGGCTCAATTAGATAAGCCACTGTATGGGTAGAATTATGAAGACCAGAATGGCAGGTTCAATCTAGACCATTGGGATACCCACTGTGAGGCACAGCAGGGCTTGGAAGCACGAGAAGTAGCATTAATGCCCCTGGAATAGAATAATCTTCAAGCCTGGCATTGCCCATTCTTAGCCAGAAAGAGGGTCGTTTAGCTGGATGCCTGACAAGTGCCATGTGTTGTTAACTAGTGATGGGCACATTATTAGATTGCATTAAAAATTCTATGATATGTTACATACAAACATGTGCCAAGTAGGAACTGTGTCCCTCTCAGTCCGAGGGTTCTTGTATAGCCACATCTCCTCCGGATGGATTACTCGGTGGAATGGAGTCAATGTTTCGGAAATCCTACAGAATAAAAGGAATACGTTAAAAGAAGAAACATTCTTGCAAGTTTGATAAGCGTTATATTTATCCTAGTGCATCAGTAGCACAAAAGGCCGGACAATCTTGAAACACTATTTCAATTGAATTAAACTCCATCCACTCAAGATGAAGTTAACGGTATGGGGGAAGGCCATACTCAACGGCAATATCAGTCACTTCCAGTTCAGCTATTGCAGAGAGCATGCAAGGAAATCTTCCCTCAACTTTGCCCCAACAATCACGCCTAGGTACAAACTCCAAGAGAAATAATTAACGCTGGCCAAATCTCTGAGATTTCACTTTACTTTTTCCCCACCAATGCCCCCACTCACATGATTTCCGAAATAATCAATCAGTCCTTGATCGGGTAGATGCACAGAGTCTCTTGCCCAGAGAGTAGGTGAATCGAGGACCAGAGGACATAGGTTTAAGGTGAGGGGGAAATTATTTAAAAGGGATCTGAGGGGTAACTTTTTCACACA
The DNA here is from genome assembly GCA_038087875.1 of Malacoraja senta. NCBI lineage: Eukaryota > Metazoa > Chordata > Chondrichthyes > Rajiformes > Rajidae > Malacoraja > Malacoraja senta. Next base: position 4,487,423 of record CM075991.1, read on the forward strand.
AAGGGTGGTGGGTGTATGGAACAAGCTGCCAGAGGAGGTAGTTGAGCCAGGGACTATCCCAACATTTAAGAAACCGTTAGGCAGGTACATGGATAGGACAGGTATGGAGGGATATGGACCAAAGGTGGGACGACTAGTGTAGCTAGGACACGTTGGCCGGTGTGGGCAAGTTGGGCTGAAGGGCCTGTCTCCACACTGTATCACTCTATGACTATCACGTAAAAAGGACGCAAAATGAGTCTAGTTTATTCACTCACAGGAATATCCCAAACAGGAACAATCTTAGTACAATTTCACAGATAAAACTTGCTATCCCATTCTTCCGCATGTTGGCCGGAGTTTTATTGGTCCGGTGTTTCGGTGCCAATCTGTTTGGGAAGAATGGACATTGTTAGATGCATCACTACAAGAATTTAACAGCCTCTTGTGCTGCTTCCATTCCCACTTATCCCCGTATCATCTCGTCACCACCTCGTACCATTCAGTGTCAGGACCACGAGCAACACTTCCACTTATTGATGCACCAAACCTAGGCTTGAATTATTGATTGCTCCACACTTCAACAACAGTGAGTTGAACTCAGGCTGTAATAGTGATCCATCACATGGATCAACAGTTTGTGACTTCAACATTTACCTGCAAGAAGACAACAAGAGTGGAGACATCCTGTAGTCAACAGGTCCTATGGTCCACCACGTCATGCCCACCAATGTACTCATCTATCAGTGTTTGGGCCGGCCATGGTGTTCTTTGCCTTAGCAATTCAAGTGCTTGTCTGGATGCTTCTTAGATGTTGTATGATCACTACCTCATACCAACGTTCCAGATGTTGACCAGATGTGTAGATACTTTCTAACCCAAATCCCTTCCCTCTCACCTTGGACGCATGCCTTCTTGCTTTACAAACCCACAACCAAGAGAAAAGGGTTCAAACTATGTACGATATCCATCCTCCAATCTTCTCGATTTATCTGGTCACCCCTCGGCCTCCATTCATCCATGAAAATCAAACCCAGCCACCCCAATCTCTCCTAACTGATACGCTCGGGTCCAAGCAACATCCTGGTGAACCTCTGCATCCTCTCCAGTTAAATCACATCCTTCATGTTTTATTGTGACTGGAAAAGTGCATAATACTCCAGGTGTGGCCTAAGCAATGTTATATTAAGTTTAAGGTGACACAAAATGCTCGAGTAACTCAGCGGGACAGGCAGCATCTCTGGAGAGAAGGAATGGCTGACGTCAGCCATTCCTTCTCTCAAGAGATGCTGCCTGTCCCGCTGAGTTACTCCAGCATTTTGTGTCACCTTAAACTTAATATAACATTGCTTAGGCCACACAGTCTGAACAAGGGTCTCAACCCGAAACATCACCCATTCCTTCTCTCCAGAGATGCTACCTGTCCCCCTGAGTTACTCCAGCATTTTGTGTCTACCTTCGATTTAAACCAGCATCTGCAGTTCTTTCCTACACATATTATATAAAGTTTAGTTTAGAGATACTGCGCAAAAACAGGCCCTTCGGCCCACCTAGTCTGCGTCAACCAGCGATCACTCATACACTAATGCACACACACTCGGGACAAATTACAATAATACTAAGCCAATTATCCTACAAACCCGTTATGTCTTTGGAGTGTGGAAGGAAACCAGAGATCCCAGAGAAAACCCATGCAGGTCACGGGGAGAACGTACAAACTCCGTACAGACACGCACCAGTTGTGAGTTGTAACATCAAACACCTGCTCTACAGCTTTGAAAAGCACTGCCTCAAAAAGGTAGCCAGCATCAAGGACCCATACCATCCTAGCCACGTTCTCATTTCATGCCTGCCATTAGGAAGAAGTTACAGGAAGCTGAAAATTAACATCCAGGAACAGCTTCTTCCAAACAACCATCAAGCTATTGAATCCTATGAACTCCAACTAAACTCTGAACTACAAACTGCCTTAATTGCAGCATGGACTTTGGCCTTTATTTTGTTTTTTTTGTACAATATTGTCTTTTTCATTAATTTAATTTTTTTTAATATTTTTTTTTGTTTTGTTTATTTTATTAGAAGTTAATACAATACAAAACAATACAGTGGTACCTAATTTTAGGTGCCAACTATGTCATAACGTAATGCATTCTATGTACAACCTCTAGTTTTATGTTTTTGAAAATGAGGTAAAAAATTTTTTAAAAAGAAAAAAAAATAGAGAAAAGAGGAAAAATAAATAGTAGAAAATAGAAAAACGTGAAGTGTGTATATAAGAAAAGAAAAAATAGAAAGTAGAAATAGTAGAAAAAGACCCTTAAAAAAGAAATTTTCAAATCTTTGTTTGGAGATGTAAATCTATCCACGACCTGACCTGAAATCAGTAATCTTTACGGTACTGCTGCATCACATGATTCCAAAAAGTCGATGAAAGGTGACCAACTCCTTAAGAATTGGTCATATTTATCTATTAGGCGGAGTCTCATTTCTTCTAGGTGTGCTATGTCCGTCATATTTTTTTAAATATTATTTATATTATTCCTGCAGGTAAGAATTTAATTGTTCTGTTTCAGTACATTCAGATGACAACAAAACTCTTGAGTCTTATATTCTATGCCACGACTGACAAAAGCAAAACTCTCCAATGCATAGAAACATAGAAAATAGGTGCAGGAGGAGGCCATTCGGCCCTTCGAGCCTGCACCACCATTCAATATGATCATGGCTGATCATCCAACTCAGTATCCTGTACCTGCCTTCTCTCCATACCCCCTGATCCCTTTAGCCACAAGGGCCACATCTAACTCCCTCTTAAATATAGCCAATGAACTGGCCTCAACTGCCTTCTGTGGCAGAGAATTCCACAGATTCACCACTCTCAGTGTAAAAAATGATTTTCTCATCTCGGTCCTAAAAGACGTCCCCCTTATCCTTAAACTGTGACCCCTTGTTCTGGACTTCCCCAACATTGGGAATAATCTTCCTGCATCTAGCCTGTCCAACCCCTTAAGAATTTTGTACGTTTCTATAAGATCCCCCCTCAACCTTCTAAATTCTAGCGAGTACAAGCATCCCTCACCTGCACCAATGCACCTCTCTGTGCTGCCACTATCAACACTTTCTTAAACCCAACCGATTACAGTGTATGTATATCTTATGCTCAATAGACCTTCAATGGTTCATAGCGCAGAAATATTTTCTCCAAAACGGGGGATAGGAGGTTTTTGCAGTTGGACTTTGTAGATCACATCACTACATAAGATCAGTCAGCCAACTTGTATTACAAAAGATTATTTATTTTGGCTGTCCAAGGCCTAACAATAAACCAAATCAGTAGAAAATTGTGGGTTGATGGAGAAAAATAAGGAGTAAAGATAAATAGACATCTTTTTAAAAGAATGGCGCACGAAGGATGGTCCACATGCTGTAAAGCCACGACATTAATCACTTTGTCTCAATCTACAACGTTAGAAGTAAAACACTGAAGCTTTAGCTCTCCACAGGCCAGCTGCATGTTATTTAATACACTGTCCAATCACTGTTCGGAAGATAATGCGATCAGTGATATCATGTGGCAATTAAAACGAGTCGGTGAGGCACGAAACAGGCCCTTCAGCCTTACTCAACCATGTTAACCAGATTTTATAACCAAGCTATGTGAAGCAAAGAACGAACTGCAGATGCTGGTTTAAATCGAAGGTAGACACAAAATGCTGGAGTAACTCAGCGGGACAGACAGCATCTCTGGAGAGAAGGAATGGGTGACGAGACTCAGTCTGAAGAAGGGTCTCGACCTGAAATGTCACCCATTCCTTCTGTCCAAGATGCTGCCTGTCCTGCTGAATTACTTCAGCATTTTGTGTCTACCTTTATAACCGAGCTAGTCCCATCTGCCTGTGTTTGGCCCAGCCTATCCCTCTATGCCTTTCTATTCATGTACCTGTCTAAATGTTGTTTGACCATCGCCATTGTACCCACATCTACAGCTTCCTCTGGCAGCTCGTGGACTTGATGGACCCGTTTCCATGCTGTAATTCTAAATAAACTATAGATGACCAACAGTGGATTCAATACAGATCTCTGCAGCACTTCTCTGGCAACAGGCCTCCAATCAGAAAAACAACCTTCCACTTTAGACTTCAGAGATAGTGTGGAAACACGCCCTTCGGCTCACCGAGTCCATGCCAATCAGCGATTACCCCATACACTGGCACTATCCTACACACTTGGGACAATTTACAGAAGTCAACTAACCTACAAATCTCCACGTCTTTGCTGTGTGGGAGGAAACCGGAGCACCTGGAGAAAACCCACACGGGGGTCACAGGGAGAACGTACAAACTCCAAACAGTCAGAGGACATTTTTAAGGCAGAGATAGATTCTTGATTAGTAGGGGTGTCAGGGGTTTGGAGGAGAAGGCAGGAGTATGGGGTTAAGAGGGAAAGTAGATCAGCCATGATTGAATGGCGGAGGAGATGATGCGTCGAATGGCCTACTTCTGCTCCAATCTCTTATAAAATGCAATTTTAGCTTTTTCTAGGATGGCGTCAGGTCAGGCAGAAGGTTTGCTCAATGGATATTTTTAAGGCAGAGATATAGATTCTTGATTAGTCAGGTGTCAGAGGTTATGAGGAGAAGGCAGGAGAATGAGGTTAGGGGGGGGGGAGAGAGATAGATCAGCCATGATTGAATGGCGTAGTCTTGATGGGCCGAATGGCCTAATTCTGCTCCTAACCCTTATGACCTTCTGCGGTGTGACGCACAACACATGGCAACTGGAGGGCAGAGGCTGAATGAGCCAATAATTTTGTGTTACTGTTCCCTAACATTAACAAGTCCTCGAGTTTAACGCTTAATGTTTGAATGCAAAGTGCAACCAACCTCAAAGCAGCTGCTGCCTCAGACAGACATCAAACCATCTGGAGTATTTATAAATTAAATTGACACCTTTTGCTATCTTGTGAATATGTACAATTTGGCATCGATTTGATCATCTTGTATTATCCCAACCAAATGGTGAATAACACACAGGAACATTGACCAGAGGCCAAAGCCCAAGGCAACCAAACCTCAAAAATACACATGCAAAACACATCTTAATTATCTTTTCAACAGTGCGATCCAACAATCAGATTGCTAATTAAGTAGAAATGAAGAACTGCAGATGGTGAAATGAAGAACTGCAGATGGTGGTTTACACAATGTGCTGGAGTAACTCAGCGAGTCAGGCAGCTTCTCTGGAGAACATGGAAACCAGGATAGATGACCTTTCTGGTCTGAAGAAGTGTCCCGACCCAAAACGTAATCTATCCATGTTCTCCAGCGATGTTTTGCCTGGCCTACCGAGTTACTCCAGCACTTTGAGCCACTTAAGAGTGTTTCCTCCTTCCGTAAGAGCACAGCTAATCTGATTTTGGCCACAACACTACACCCCTGCTCTTTCCCCACCATTTCCTTGTGGTTTAAATGTCTAACAATCTCCGTCTTGAATGATTCTGTCTGCAGAACTCACTGGAACCAAGTTCCAAAGATTCATGATCTTTATCTTAAACTAAAAGTGAAAAGACTTTTGAAACTATGCTGCCATTTTCTAGGGAACTATGCTGCCACAAAGGGAATATTCTCTTGGCAAGTTGGCATCATAGATACATAGAAATTAGGTGCAGGAGTAGGCCATTCGGCCCTTCGAGCCTGCACAGCCATTCAATACGATCATGGCTGATCATCCAACTCAGTATCCCGTACCTGCCTTCTCTCCATACCCCTGATCCCTTTAGCCACAAGGGCCACATCTAATTCCCTCTTAAATATAGCCAATGAACTGGCCTCAACTACCCTCTGTGGCAGAGAGTTCCAGAGATTCACCACTCTCTGTGTGAAAAAGTTTTTCCTCATCTCGGTCTTAAAGGATTTTCCCCTTATCCTTAAGCTGTGACCCCTTGTCCTGGACTTCCCCAACATCGGGAACAATCTTCCTGCATCTAGCCTGTCCAACCCCATAAGAATCTTGTACGTTTCTATAAGATCCCCTCTCAATCTCCTAAATTCCACCCTGTTAACCCTCCCAGAATCTTATTTTTCACACAAGATCATCTCTCATTCTTTCAAACTAGGCCCAGTCTGCACCACCTAACGCACACATCATTCCCTTGATGCCGGGAAATAATCTAATGTATCTTCTGAGGATGCAGGAAATAAACATATAATGCTGGAGTAACTCGGTGGGACCCGCAGCATCTCTGGATAGAAGGAATGGGTGACGTTTCGGGTCGAAACCCTTCTTCAGACTCGCATCACCCCATGAACACAAAGACTAAAACTGTACACAATACTCAAGTACAACTCACCAGCATTCATTATATTCCCCAATGTTATGCTCCATACTCTGTGCAATGAAAAACATTATTTCCAACTACCTGCTGTGTCTGAATGCTGACTTTTCCTGTTTCTTTCACTTAGACACCCACATCCCTCTGTGCCACAACATAGTGCAATCTCGCTTAGTTTAAATAGCTCACGCTTTCACTCTTGTACTTCAACAACTTCTTGTCTGCTCACGTCCCTTCTGCAGGCTCCATGTCACCCCCACAACCTGCTCGTCCACCTATTCTTGTCAAAACAAGGAACTGCAGATGCTGGTTGACACAAAAGGCCACATCGTGCTGGAGTAACACAGCAAATCAGGAAGCATCTCTGGAGAACATGTGCAGGAAAGAACTGCAGACGTTGGATGAAAACATTGGTGACGTTCTATTCTTGTATCATCTGTAAATCTGGCTGCAGGAGCTATGATCTTTCATGCGGATCACTAGTATTGATTATAAATAGTTCAGGCCCCGTTAGTTACCGATTGCCATTATGATAGTTGCCCAGCCAACCTGCGGTACAGGTGGACTGATCAGTTCCCTCTTACAGAGTATAGAAGTTGTGAGGTCATGTTGCAGTTGTATAAGATGTTGATGACACCGCATTCATTGTGTTCAGTTTTGGGCACCATGTTATAGGAAAGATATTGTCAAGCTTGAAAGAGTTCAGAAAAGAGTTACTATGGTGTTGCCAGGACTGGAGGGTGTGAGCTATAGGGAGAGGTTGAGTAGGCTGGGTCTCGATTCCTTGGAGGATGTGGGGTGATCTTATAGAGGTGTACAAAATCATGAGAGGAATAGATTGGGTAGATGCAGAGTCTCTTGCCCAGAGTATGGGAATCAAGGACCAGAGGACATAGGTTCCAGGGGAAAAGATTTCATAGGAATCTGAGGGGTAACTTTTTCACACAAAGAGTGGTGTGTGTATGGAACAAGCTGCCAG